>JAKKPZ010000128.1:0-57500 GCA_022814885.1 Ditylenchus destructor | reverse complement strand
TAAGTGCTTGACTTAGGAAGCCCATCCCCTCCTGTTAACTCTTATTCTATGGCCAGGATCGATCGAATTGCTCTCATTTTTGAAGTGTTTGACTGGCGCTCGAAATCTAATTCGAATTGCATTCCAAATTTGGATTTCAGGTAATCACGCACCTGATGATCGATGAGGACGACAACTTCATAGAGACATATAACGGCTCTCGCATATTTAGGGAGGTGGAGCATGATACAGGTGTCATGGACTGGTTCAAAAATGACCAGTGTCATTTGTGGAAATACAACAATTTTGGCTATCAAGGATATGTGAGTTTTGACTGACGTTTGTTACAATTTGTTTTTTAAATTATAAAAGTCGGAATGCTAAAAATTGTTGCCATTCCGATTGTTGGCAAACAGTTGGCTCAAGTCCTGTTTTAGGTACGGATGGTATGCGAGCCACTGGTATTTTTGATGGTTGTATTCCAAGTGACTAGCGAACTTTGGGAAGTTCACAGTAAACATTATCGTGGAATACCGTATCTTGTACTTGAATTTTTAGTGATCGGCAGAAAGAAATGGTGGCAGATTATGGTATGAACGATTTTCCAGTGCTAAGCCCTTTCCTCCAGAAATCCACCTGTCAATCTCAGTTCCGAAATTTTTTCTGGTTTACTGTGGAATTTGAAATAGATTTTTGGCGCGAAATTCAAAAATTAGAACTATATTCAGATATAATAACAACTAAAAACTTTGTTAGTAGGTTTAGAGATCCTGGAACTCACAACACATGATCCTGGCATTGACATACATAAATCGTGTTAGGGGTATCACGGGGGAGCTCTGACCCAAAATTATGGTCCTCCTTAATCTTTATAATCCTTGCCTTGGGCTATGGTTGCTCATTTTTGAGCGGGACCAATGTAAGGCTTGTTTCCGTTTGCATTCCTGTGATGGAAAATTAGCTCGGGAAGAACTTATTTAAGAAATGTCATTGATTGGGAGTACCGTGGGAAAAATATTTCGGCCATACCGACTCGATACCGCTTTAGAAATCGTTCCCTTCAAAACTTCTCTACAAATGCTCCTTCGTCTTGATTCTTTTGCTTGTGCCGATTCGTCTGCTTTGCGGCATCAACGACTACATGCTTCTGCTTGACAACATGCTTTCTCTCATCACAATCATTCTGACGACCTTCCATTTTTTGTACTATTGCAGAGCTGTAAAGTTCGTGGGACCGTTCATTTTGATGATTTACACTATTATCACCAGGGATATGTTGCGATTCTTTCTCATATACCTGATATTCCTGGTCGGATTTTCGCAAAGTAAGCCGTAGAATTTTGTTATGCTTTCTATAAAATAAAATAAAAACTTTCGTTAGGCTTCTACGTAATTTTCCTCGCCTGCCCCCGAGCTCGTCAGGATCGTTTCGATCGCGGCTTAAATAGCAGCGAACCGGGATTGGCCAATGACGATGACAATAACGTGAATATTCTCGAGAACCCGCTGGAATCTTTTATGCGTATGAATCAATTTTTTAGTCACTCACTTTAAAGACCGTAGTTTGTATTACAGGCCTGTTCATTATGACGGTCGGAGAGTTCACAGTGTTTTACAGGTTCCTTTTCAATTTTTAATACTCCCGATTTCATGCGATATTGATGAGACAAACTTCCTCTCCAATTTTTTCTTGAGCGATTATATTTTTTCTTGAGCGATTATATTTTTACCCGTAATATACCTAATTGGGTAGATTTGGAGATAAATTCAAAATTTGGCGAGTATCTATCTCGCCGTAGTGACCTAATAGTGCAGAATTATGCCATCAAGTGCAGGCCTACTTGCACATGTCCTCAATCCTTCACAATTTTAAGATTGCAAAAAATTGTATCACTGTGTGATCTCTGTTGCTATATAATTTTGCTCCAGGCAACTGCAAACGTGCCACGAGCCATTGATATCCAACATCGGCAAACTTCTGTTCGTGGTTTACATGGTGCTTGTGTTCCTGATGCAGTTTAATTTGCTGATCGCAATGATGACGCGGTAACAAAAATTATTTGCATTGACATTTTGCATAGTTTTGTACCTTTTCAGGACATATGAGCTCATTTTCAATACCCAGAAGGAGTGGAAACGACAGGTAACATGACCGAAGAAAGTGCAAGCGAAAAAATCAAAGCGGCTTTCTGCAAGCTATACATCTCGTAGCTATTTTTACCAAAAATATTTTGCAAAAAGATCCATTTAGCGCTGAGTTAACCCGAAATTTGAATTTAAAACTTTGAATCTGCGAAAAACTATTTTTTTGAAAAAAATTGTTGAAGAACTTTATGTTTTAAATAAAACTGGCTCATTTTCTCCAAAAATGCATTAAAATGGCCATAAGAATCTATTCATATATTGCTCGAGTAACCCATTTCGACTTTTTGTTAGAAAATTTTGGATCAAAAAGTGAACAATTTTTCAAAAATGTCGTTTTTGATCAAAAAGGGTGTCTGGTTCGAAAATGAGCAAATATTTAAATTCTACGCAAATATTATTTCTAGAAGGTACATTTTACGTGAAAATTTTTTTTCTTTTTTGTGAAACTTCAGTCTAACGCCAATGCTGGAAGGCTCTGTGTTGGAATTCCATTCTTTTTCTTTTGTCACTCATAAATGCTCTGAAGCAAAGAAAATTGGCCAAATTTACTCTCATACTACCTTTCAGTGGGCCCAAGTGATCTTGATGCTCGAGCTGTCACTCAACCCAAAGTCGCGACTGACCGCCTTGCTAGAATATTCACGCCCTATTGGAACGGACAAAAGAAAAAGGGCATTTGTTGTGACGAGAAAGGTGAGCGGGATAATCTTTTTTGAATGATTATTGATCAAGAAAAAACCTTGATAAGATTTATGTTTTTAGATCGATTCGAACACAGAGATCGAGCGACTCAAGCAGGAGCAAAAGGATCACGCCATAAGAGGTCAACTATCAGTTTATGTTAAATTTCGGCAATATAATTGGTATTTCCGAAGCAGCAACAATTTTTTTCTTCAATATCTTAAAAATCAGAATTTTCTTACCCGCCAATGGCACTGGCCCGTAGCGGCCTCGGGCTGGTACCCTATTATGACTTTTCACTTTGGACCACACATCATTTTAGACTATAACGTATGAATAAGGAGTTTTCCTAACCCATACCTCCTTAGACAGCAAAAAATCAACATGTTTACAAATTTGAAATATTCAAGATTACCTCGATCCTTGGGGGAGAATAAAGAACATTGAGATCGCGGATTATTACCAGAAATGACTCTTAAATGCATTTCAGAAGAGGAGAAGATGATCCTGAAGCGCCGACTAAAAGACGCATTGAACAAAGACGGCCGCGTGACCGGCTTGCGCCCCATGACGTCATATTTAATGACGACCACTCCGATGCCGCCAAGAAGATGAATAATTATGTTTCAATTTTCAACCGTATATATTTATATCCAAAAACGGAACGAGTGTCATCCGCGGAGAGGTCGTCGCATCTCATTCTGTTGCGCATAATCAATCACCAACCGGTGATTGAAAGACATTACTTACATTCGATTGTCTCAGTTTTCATGTCTCAAATCTGCAAATATATCAAACATTTTTCATTCTCAAAAATATCTGAACAAAATTTCCGCGAATTAAATATTTTTTCTTTATTATTGCTGCATTTTTCAATCAAAACAGCAATGTTTGTGTGTCCATTTCCTTCTGCTTCATTTTCCTTCGAAACAAACGATGGACGCACACAAAAGAGTCGCACGTTTGCAGAGATCACTTCTCTCTAATCGTCTGACTCCCCTCCTCACTATCGAACAAACAGCGATGAAAAACGTTTGCTTTATAAATCCCAACCAGTGCTTCTCTTTCGCTTACGACCATACCGCGTTGAAAACACGGCATCCCGTCCGATCTGCCAAGTTAAGCAACGCTGGGCTCGATTAGTACTTGGATCGGAGACGTCCTGGGAATCTCGAGTGTTGTAAGCCAAACTTTTTTGTTTCATCTTCAAACTATGCGTATTTTGTGAGGTAATAAGCCTAAGCCAGACTTTTTTGTTCTCATCTTCCAGTTATATCCCCGGATTAAAGCACCTGGAATTTTATTCATTATTTCGTTGAAGACAAGACACCTGCGTCACTAATAAAATAACTTTTGTGACTTTGGATTTTACGATTCGTTTTCAGAATCCTTGGACGAGTTTTAGTAATATTAGAAAGCTAAGGATCTTGTCTATATTTTGGTTCCAAACACGGAATCAACTAAGAAACAGTCGAAATGGGATATTAATACGAGTTTGCTAATTCGTCTATTAGACTAATGTATAAGTAAATATCAATAAAAAATATCAATGGCACACAGCCAATACTTAGTGTTAAGGACCCAGAGTTTGTCCTGACGACTGATGTCCAGATATTTCCGTCAAGGAATTTGTCGCTAAGGAAAGTTTAAAGAGATTTTGTCTGGTCAAAATTCAGCATAAGAAATGCGTATTAGCGGAAATACCTCAAAACCACTACCTCGCAGCATATCTCAAAACTCATCTGTCGTCATTTTATAAAGACAAAGCAAAGCCGCCGCTATTCGACCTCCCACAGAGATGATTGAAAGTCATTAATAATTTGCGGTTGTCTGCAAATTCTCATCAATTTTGGATAAATTCCAAATACGTTTGCAGAAAAGGTTGTGAAAATTTTCTGATTGAAGCCAGAATGAAATCCCGGTACTAGCTCTGGTCTATTGAAGTTTTATCACTAGAGCTATACATATCTAGAGGCATACAGTTACACTAATTCGGACTAAAAAGCGGACCACATCAAAGGAGGAGACAATATGAGTAGGTTTCTTTCATTGGCAAGGTCCCTGGAAACTGAATTATGCCACTGAAAACCGCATTTAAAATTAAGACATCAGAGATCACATCCTTTCCTGTTTTACTACGTACCTTGTTCGGTGCAATTTAATTTTGATGAAAACTTGAAGAAATTGGGATAAAATTGGTACTTTTTGGCGCGAATTCAGAAATGTAATTCTGCGGTTGTAAACTAGAGAAAAAGATAACATATAATTAGTAACATCAGATTTATGGCAAACATAGTGAAAAGTGCCCCTAAAAGGCGATTTCGTCACCCTGTTTCATCTCATGTTTTGCTATTGTGAGGCTAGCTTAACTGTCGACATATCGCAAAATTTTATTTTCAGAAAATTTTTAGAAAAAATATTTCTACAGTCAACCCTCGATAAGATGCGCGCCTCGGGACCGGACCCGGAGGCGCATGTTATCGAGGGACGCATATTATCGAGGGTTGGGTTTTTTGAAAATTTAAGTCAATTTTAAATTGGCGCCAAAATTTTTGACCAAAATTTGAATTTTTTACAGTATTTTTGACAATTTTTTTAATATTTGCCAAAAATTTGGTAAAAATAGCGAAATATGTGAAAAAATTCAAAATCGCGCCCAAAAATTTCAAATTCGCACCAAAAAATTTGAATCTGCGGCAAAAAAAATTTCAAATTTTTTCGAAAATTTGCTGAAATTTTTCAAAACAATAGGGGGACCCTATGAATTTTTCGAGCGCCGCCTGCCGGCGGCGCGCATCTTATCGAGGGGGATTTAAAGGGAAAATCGTCGGGACTGGGACCAGAGGCGCATGTTATCGAGGGACGCATCGTATCGAGGTGCATCTTATCGAGGGTTGACTTCCATGATCCATCGGAATTTGGCCGACTGACCCGTTGAATGCTGCAACGCTACTGGAATTTACCAAATCGACGCGTTCTTCACTCCCTTTGTAACTGACGACGTCGAATTGGTAAAATCTACTGGTTGCGTTGCATCATTCCAACAGGTCAGATGAAAACACTTGTACTGATATAATGTTATTAGCGATTGTAAACAAACGTCGTCTTCTCCAAAATGCCGAAGAAAGAAGCGCTAACAAAAATAATATGGCGGCAATTTGAATGTACATTTTGCCAAAGCGAATATTATTTAGTCGTCAATATTTTTAGTCATCATTTATTTCCCTTGACAAAATGTTTATTCAAATTGCCGCCACATTATTTCTGTTAGCGCTTCTTTCTTCAGCGTTTTGAAGAAGACGATGTTTGTTTGTAATCGCTAATAACAGATTGTTACACATCCTGGATTCTCATAACAGCTTCAATTTGCCACCTATTATTGATACACGGATCTGACGCTAATCATGGATCAGACATTACGCTTGGAGGGAAAGTGCAGAACATTCCCATGAAAACGGAGCATGGAATGCAGTTATTGCAACATTGGGTGGATACTATGCTCGGCAGTTTTATCGCCACTTTTGCGGATCGAAGGTGAAATATTTTTAGTCTGAGCTACAAGGTTTCATGGAGATAGTAGAGAGATAATGAATCTCTAACTGTCTAGCCGCACTAAATCTATTCAGGCAAGGGACAGGATGAAAAGCTGCTCATTTTTCTTATCCTTAGTATACAAGAATTAAGCCTTACCCAAACAGCGGCATTTGCCAATCAAACATTTTGGCATATCCAAGCCATGGCTTGGATGAACTCTTGAATTTCCGATTTGTGTCTGAGCACACAAAATTTTGAATGGAAAATTAGATTTGCATAACAACAACTAGTCACGTCCGCTTTTTTTACTTGAAACTTTCTCTAAGAAAATTATTGGAAAAAATCTCAAATTTTTCTCTCACATTGATGTCTTAGTGAAAAAATGAATAGTGATTCTGAAAAACAATTATTATCCATGTAAAATATTTGTGACTATAAAACTTATTTTTACAGAAATCCGTGTTTGGTCAGAAAATGGCACATAAAAAAATGAACCGATATCATAATCTGAATTTTGTTCCAGCCATGCACCTACGGGTATGGCAATTTATCGGCTGAAAGTGTCGAAAGATTACAGCTTTGGAAATTAAATTTTTTTCCAAATACGCACTTACGATTTTTTCCGTCAAAATGAAACTCATAATTCGATTTAGAGTCCTGAAAGCTAAGCCCCGACACATGATTGAGGAATTTGGCGAGTGCAACAAAAGGGCCACAGGTATTCCAATGCAGGCCAGATGCTTATCTCTTCTCCTCAAAGACCAAATATCCGGCGAGAACCACCTCAAGAAAAACAGCTCCGCATCAGCCCAATCAAGTCTCCGTTTGCAAAAGTACGAAAAAACGGAAGATAGTCGGCCAAAATAAGAATAAAAATAAGAAAGATGCTTGGATTGGCGGTTTTCGCACAAAACGAGAAAGCAAAATCAATGACGTCACGAGCAGGAATGAATATGATCTGATATCGCCGGGAGTGGGAAAAATGACCCCTTTTGGAAAGATGGCGCACGCCATGCTTAAAGCTGTGCTAGCGGCAAAGAACAAGACTCACGCTCAGCCGTAATATTTATGAGTCATATAGAAAAAGTCTAGGGGTTCGCTTGCATTGGTCCGGAGAATTCGCTCCATTGTAAAATATCACTCTAAATTAATCTAGTAGGTTCTGGAGACTCATGGCAAGTTTCACGTTGCTCTAAAATAGAATCTAGAGGGATTATAAATCTTCTAGAGTACACTAGAATGTCAATTTAACTCGATTGCTTTCCGGAAAGCTGAATCGTTCTTCAAAATTTCGGGATTGCCGATTGCAATCCTGAGTAATACTTCCCACTACCAGATCACTGAAAAGGCTAATCAGAGCCATTTCCAGCGTTTTATTTTTTGCCTTTGGCAATACTAGATGCGAAACTAATTTCAATTTAGGTGGCAAGAAACGATTGCATTGATGCGCGAGAGAGCACTTCGCCGAAAAGAAGCGCAAAAACGGCTCGAAGAGGAGAGCCTCGAGAACATGGATCAATTCATATTTCGAGGAATGAGAGATCGCAGAATTGTCCGAGAAGATGTAAATATTATAATTCCTGACGAGATCAAATTCCAAGGGTACTTTTTTCCTAGTATCATGTTAATTTTAGTTGGCAACTGTATTGAACGATCCTTCGAAATTGAAACATTGGCTGACAGAGAAAAGTGCGAGTAAACCTAGAGAACCTGCAGAAAAATTGATAGGCTTGCTTCGTCAAGGACTAAAAATTGGGTACTCCTTATCTGGAAAGAACAGCTCAAATTTTGACGACAAAACATTAAAGGTTGGATAATGTTTAGTTCGAGAATTTCGCTTTCATTCACCTTTTGTAAGACAGACACTCAAAAACGTTCACACCTGAGACCCCAATTTGAAAATGAATTTTTCCAAACCAAGTTCCAGATTGCGTCTCCTCGCTTTCTGAGCGTCGTTCCCGATGGAGAAGAGTCCAAAAATGAAACGGTATTGATTTTTATTTCCATAAATTGTATTCATAAGTTACGCTTTGAGGTGGAGCTCTTATCGCCTTCCATATTTTCCATGCACGACAAGGGGCAAGGTATCGAAAAGCTCATGAGCCTACCCAACCTTATGAAAGGTCTGAGTGGTCAAGACCATCAAAAGTGGATGGATTTTATAATGGAAGCCGCTGGGGTGGTCGATGAGGTCGACAAGCTGGAGACTGTGAGTTGATGTGTTGAGAGAAGAGAGATATGACTGTCTAGCTGTCCTGGGATCTGAAAGTCAAGAATGGGGTTGGATGTTCCATTCTTCTCTACTGGGTTCCGGGACAGCTAAACGGTTAGTGATACGTACTCTCTTATCTCGACTATCAAATCATCCACATCGGATATATTGAATAACCTCACAGGAAATGAAAGATCCAAAGACAACAGCAAACCTGCGAAAACGGTACGAAACGGAGAGCCGTTCAAAGGATGGGACCCCGCTTTATTTTACTCGGGACAACGTCACGCAAATGTTTGGCTCGTTCGAAGACCGCAAAATAGAGGCTTATTTGAGTTTGGCCAATAGTCTGAGCAAAGATCAGGTTTTGACAACAACTTGTGACAATTTTTTAATGAGTAACTTTTTTGAGTAGCGGGTTTATTATCTGTAAACGCTTTTTAATTTTGGAGAAATTTTGTTTAAGTAGATAAAAAGTACTTTATGCAATAAAAAATTGTTACAAAAATTCACTTGATAAAATAATTTCTCTTGCAATAATGGCCAAAACTTGAATTTGCCGCCAAAAATCTCTCATTCTGTTTCAGGTGAAGGAGCTCAACCGAACCGGTTATGTAATGATGACTCGAAAACAGTTACATCTGATTTACGGTCCCAAGTCTCCTTACAATAATTCAAAGGCCCTTGCGAGGCTCTCCAGATTCCGTAACGCTAGTCATATGGAGCAGCATCTGATCGAAGACATTCATCACGCTGCGCAATTGCGATCGTTCGAGCTTAGACAAAAAGACGTGCTAATGCCCATATCATTTATGCCGGTCATTTTAAACGGGACGCCGGTCAGCGAGGCGATTGTACTCTCGCCGATTATTTTTTCACCATTAATATTATCGCCGTCGTTGTTAGGTGAGTCATCATTTGTGACCTAGTTAGAACAAAATGACATTCCTTCTACAACAGGGATATACCCACCAAGGGATACATTCGGGGGTATTGGCCCGGGCTTATACCATTATGGTATACTTACTAGACTTAGGTCAAGTCTTAAGTTTAGGCTTGCGCGCAAGAATAACACTGCTGAATGTATACCTTGGTAGACAAGTTGAGAGGATTTCAGTGCACGGCTGAATTGAATTACATAGCTTTAAATTTTACTTGATGAAAGGCATAATTGGGGAGTCAGAAATAACATGAAATGGCCTAATATCCGTTTAGAGGCTCTAGTTAGAGACGATACCGTATACGTTGACTTAATAATAACATATTTTTCTGAGTTCCTATATGGTGAAATTGGGTCAGTTAATTTGAAATTGGGCCAACATGTCATAAGCGCATGATTCCAAGCATGACCATATCTGATGTTAAAAATAACGCCGGATTCAAGCTCAGAGAGTGTGAGAAAACGTTAGGATACAAAATGTTAGAAAAGTCTTTTTTTCGTCAAAGAAATTTTGCCTTCCAGAAATTCTTAATAGGTTAGTTTGCAGGACCGCTGATTCTCTCACCGACAATATTCACGCCTGTTATATTGGCACCTCGAACATTTTCGGTAGGTTATTTGCGCTTGTATCGGAAGATGCTAACAAAGAACTAAGACAGTTAGAAATAGGAAGAGTGTTGATCAAATTTAGCCGATTATCCTCTCGCCGTTGGCCTTTGTGCCTTTTGTTCTGTCGCCGGTGACATTCCATCCACTCATTCTCTCACCGGGAGTGTTTGTCCCTGTGATCTTGACGCCTGTAACTTTGTCGCCTTTTATCTTGTCACCGCAAGTCTTCTCACCGGTAAGTTGGACATTTGGAAGTTAGTAATGCAGTTCTTTGGCTAATGATATGTCGAAGGATAAATGGAAAATTATTTGATTCGGAATAATAATTGGCACTGGTATTTGTATAGACTAGTTTTGATATAATTGCCAGTTTTTGCACAAAAATGATAGTTTTATGTTCTGTTCTTTTTCGCCTGTATTATAAATTACAGTTTGTTCTCTCGCCGCTGGTGTTATCGCCTCTGATCCTCAATCCGAACGTGGGAAGTCCGCTGGTGTTGAGTCCAATTATATTCTCGCCCCAGGCACTGGGAGCGCTAATACTCAGTCCTTATGCCTTATCGCCTGTGATTCAGAGCAAACTCATAGCCTACAACGTTGTTTTGTCGCCGAGTTGGTTGAGCAAATGAGAAAAAGAAAGGATGATGAATGACAATGCAAATTTAACTACATTTTTTAGTTGTAATAAATCGTGTGTTTTGTTGGTAATATTGAAGAAATACTGAATTTGTAAAGAAAAAAAGACGGATGAATGATACTACAAATTTAAATACACTTTTAATTTGTAAAAATTGTGTATTTGTGTTGATGGCTTGCGTAATCTCATTTGTTAAGGGTTGTTAAATTTAGAACTCGAAGCGAATGAGCTTGAGAATGTATGAAAAATATAGCAATAATGCACTTTGCAAAAAAAATTTTTAAGTTTGGAAGTTTGTTTTGTAATTTTTTTTTGCAAAATAAATATTCCCCAAAGATGGGTTATTTTAAGCTCAAATTTGGGAGTTTTTGCGGAAATTCGATGTTTGAATCTTCCGATTTTGGGCCAAATTTGAGGGCCCGTAATTCGGATTCAATGAAAGCATGGAAAACAAGCACGCCAAACTCGAGATATCGTGTCTCCTCCCCAGTTGGTAATCTCCCATGAGGATGATCCCATAAGGAAACTGTAATGAAATGTAAACTACTTTAGAATGTCAGTTTTGGTTTAAATTGAGATTAGGATTAAATTATAAAACAAAACTGTCTTCCATCTTTCGAAACAGAAACTTTGGCCAAACTATTGGATCGAGGCATTGGCCGAAACAAAAGAATATGCTTTGTATTTCCGTGGGAGCTCGAGAAAAGTCTAGCTGTTTACACTCTATCGAGCGATATGTCTTTCGGCTACTAGGCAATGGCAAGAATAATCAAATAATTTTTAATTACATCGCATGTTCCCACCTTTACTACCTGAGAAATTGCCTTTGGTCACAAGCGTTTTCTCGTAATCGTTTCGAGAGGCGATATGCACCTGTCGCTGTTGATGGCTTGATGGGGGAAGGCTGAGCGAGGGCAAAAATGTAGAAGTCAAGCGAATGAGCTTGAGAATGTATGACAAATATAGCAATAATGCATTTTGGTGTAAAAATTTGGAGTTTAAGAAGTTTGTTTTGTAATTTTTTAGCAAAATGAATATTCCCCAAAAATGGGTTATTTTAAACAAAAATTTGGGAGTTTTTGCGGAAATTCGATGTTTGAATCTTCCGATTTTGGGCCAAATTTGAGGGCCCGTAATTCGGATTCAATGAAAGCATGGAATTCGGTATCAAGTGCAGTTGCTCGGTAGAATTTGGCGAGTAAAACGGGATAGGGCTTGGGTGTGTTTTGGACGGATAGGGTTCTGCGCGAATATTTCTGATATACGCCCCATTTATCTCCAGGTACCGTGTCGCACATCTCAAATTGTTTGAAAATATCCGGGCACGTTGGGGGAAGTCTGTTTTTGCCGATTTACAGAACAGCCCGCTGGGTATTCAGAAAAATACGAAATAACCGTAGCGCATATAAAAATCGGGAGATCCAGATGTTCAAAGTTCAAACATGCCATTTTTTCCGAAAATGGGCTGTATTTGGGCATAGGGGCCGACTTTTATTAAGGTTGTCGTCTTTTGCGGTAATTTTATGCACTAGCTTAGACTCAGATGCCATACTATTAATACAAACATTGGCCAATATCGGGAATTTAAACACTTTTGCTGTGAACAAATGATGCGCGCGGATCCTGGAAATTGTGATTTTTGAGCCAAAAGTTTAGTTTTAGCTGTTTTGCTTTTTTATTGCATTTGTGTTAAGGGCTCCCTTATACTAAGTTTCACAGGCCAGCTCCAGGGCTACATTTTCCGACATAGGTTATTAAAGTTTTCCAGAACGTGAACGAAATAAGACAACAAAAATATTGGAATCCAACTGAGACGTTAATCCGTCATCAGAGCGGATTAGGACTTTTATTATAGAATAGTCATATAAAGCTCACGCTTCGAATTTTATTGAATATCAAAATAAATCAAGTGAACAATGCAAAAAGTGAATATATTTCATGAACGAAAATCTGATATATTCAAAAAGAAAATTAGGGTGTTATGGGGATATCGGGGGGTGGGGGGGGGGACCGGTTATCGGGGGGAGGGGGAATTTTCATACATTTTTATATATCAAAAAATCAATAGGGTGGACACTATTAATTTTTGACAAATTTTTCAGGAAAAATATTTTTTCACTCAATAGGGTCCCCCCTATGGTATTTTGCAAAAAAAATATTTTTCAGCCGAAAAATTCAATAGGGGGTACCCTATTGATTTTTTCACAAATTGTCAGCGAAAAAATATTTTTTCAATCAATAGGGTCCCCCCTATGGATTTTGAGAAAAATTTTTTCTGGAAATTTTTGCAAAAAATTCAAGGGGGTACCCTTTTAAATTTTTTTTGACAATGTATGTCAAAAATAAATTTAAACCAATAGGGTCCCCCTATTGATTTTTTGCTATATAAAATGTATGAAAATCCCCCCCCCCCGATAACGGTTTCCCCCCCCCGATATCCCCATAGTACCAAAATTAGATGGAATAAATGCGGACATGGCAAATATCATATATATAGTTACGAGAGCGAAACGAAATTCGCATACGATTCGGTCCGTTTATAATCACGTGCAAAGCATCGGCGCCCTCCGAGTCAACTTCTCGGTCGATCAAATTTGGGCCCATATGCGCAGGACGATAGGAGGAGAATTCAGTTGTTGGAATGCCGTCTTCGACAAACGGAATTTGGTGAAATTTCTAAAAAAATATTGTTACAATCAATTGTGCAAAAATGATCTCAGATTTTTTCTCGATTTGGCATTCACTTTTGTTTGTGCCCTTGATTTTAGTCTGCGCGTAACTCTTGTGCTTGTTTGACACACAAGCACTTTTGTTTTGTTTACACGTTTTTGATTTACAATAATTTGGACATGTGCGAAAAATGGTCATCTGTCGGTATAGGAAATTTTGGTACGTACGTGCGAAAATAATTACCGAAAAAGTGTTCGTTTTTATGATGATACTAAAATCGGAAAGATTACCTCTATCAAAATGTTGAGAAACGCCGTTGCGTCAATCAGCTGAATCGTCACCATCTCGCTGGCGCATTGTTTCGCCCCAAACGGATCGAACAGAAAGTTGGTTATCAGACCAAAAGATTCGGAAGTGTCAAGAATCCAAGGAAGATGTATTTTCTCAGCGTGCACATTTTGAGGTAGCCACTTTAGCGACATGGGAAGATCATTATATCCTGGGTCTATAAAAGATATATACTGTCACTATTTGGATAATGTTACCCAGTTTCAATATTAATACCTTTTAACCCTTCATTGCCTGAGCCATAGACAAAGGACAGAAATCTGTCGTTACCACTAGCTTTCCTTTTGGTGAGCTGTCTTTATCAAAATCATGATGGCTGCCATTGTTTATTTCTCTTTTATATGTGATCTATTTACAGACATTCCGTATTTTCACTGTGTGGATTCTGCAATACACAACATGACGTTTATCTTAGTTGTTTTGTGTTAATACTTTCCTTGTCCAAAAGAAAAAACTTCCTTGTCCGAAGTGCTTAACCCTTCATTGCCGGAACCATAGAAAAAAGGCAGAATGTCTGCGTTACCATTAGCTTTCCTTTTGGTGAGCTGTCTTTATCAAAATCATGATGGCTGCCATTGTTTATTTCTCTTTTCTATGTGATCTATTTACAGACACACTCTTTGTATGAATAATGAACACTCATTCGTTTCTTTCTTTTTGTGAAGTCTTTAGCAAACCAAAATCGTATCCGATCGGATACACTCGGCAATGAAGGGTTAAATAGGAAAAATCTTGCTTGAAAAATTTTTCGGAACTACTGTGTCATGTTTCAAACCAAAAGTGTAAAATGGCTAAAGAGCCATGTTTTGGCTAAAAAATTTAGGAAAAAAGAATGTATTTTGCAAAGTTTTTCCCGTCTAACCATCTCATTAAAAAATTTCATGAGAATCTGAGCACAAATCGAGAACGGTCCAAATCAAACATTTTTGAAATGATGATATTAAAATAATATAACGTTTCTAGAAACGCAGAAACGCAGAAAAAAGGAAAATTTTTGATATAATATTAGTTAAACAATAATAGCCGTTTCGCCTCTCAGTCTTAGACGGCTATTAAACTTTAGGCTATGAGTTGAGGCATCTTCAGTAAGACACTCATAACCTAATCATATGTTTTTCCTATTGCCATTTTAACATATCCATATAAAGAAATTTTTACCTTAGAGTCCTTTAGGTAAGGGCTCTACTCTGTAAAAAAAACTACGTTTTTTTTACAGTTGTTGCAGGAAAAAATAAATAAAGCTACCTATATGATAAATCAAGAGCGAGAATGCTTCGCAATGAATGTAGCGACGTTCGTTATCAACAATGTTGCATTCCAGCGCATCTATGAAATTCTGATTGACGGCAAACATTTTGACATCCTGAAAACTTACAATAATGTTCATATTTGGCAAAACTCCATGCTACGGAAAAAAACATGCAAATATTAATTTTGTGTCTAATTGTCATAATTTTGTGCTTAGTAAGACACAAAATGAAGTGTCTTATTAGACCCTTAGGATGATAATGTCAAATACGGATAGAGTGATAGAAAGGGCTACAAAATCCCGGCCGAAAACTGCCGGAAAAGCTCCAAATAAATTAGATACAAAAATTAGACATAAAATTAAGTTTTGCCTAATTTTCTATAAAAAATAGTAAGGCTAGGCTAGGCAAATTTATCACTTGGTGAGATGATTTTTGTATTCCTGGCTAGTTTGAGACCAAGCTTCAAATTCCCTTGCCTACGGAGCCGATCTTAAATCCGAAAAAATGGCTCACCTTCGCATACGATATCGGATGGTAGACTAATTTGAGAAATTGCGCCAAATAATCCCAAGAACACTCGTTTAATGCCGGATTGAATTGCGCGTAGTACAACACTGGTTTGCGGAATTCCATAGCTTTGGAAAAAGCCGCTTTATATGCTTCATTCAGCTTTTGGAACCACGGACAGAGCTTCTCTTCGAAGGATAGCGGAATTTCGTCTTTCACAGTGCCATGGATACAAACGTTTACATTGCTATCATCACTACGCGTCCAATTATCGAACACCGCCTGCGCATTCAAGAGCACTGTTTTAGCCGGAATGCCTGGAGCACTGAGAGTGAAACCGCGGTTCTTGAAGTATTGAGTGCTTTGCCTTTTTCGGAGAACGGCATCGAAGGAAACAATGGCGTATTTGTCCAATTTGTTCACCTAAAATTGGAAACAAATTTATTTACAAATTGCAATCGCCTGTATTCACCAAAAAATATTTCGCTATATATTACTTTAGGCACTTCTTGGGTTTACTCCACACCTCCAATTTTTTCATAAATCCTTTATTTCATATTATACAAAGGATTAATATGACACCAGAATGTTCTAGAATGTCTGTCCTGTATGCCACGTCTTAATTTTTTAATTGTTAAACTATTTTAGAAATGCTTATTTTGCCAAAAATTAACTTATTTGCTATAAAATTGCCATTTTTTCGGTATTTTCGGCACTTTTTTGTCTGATATTTGAAAAATGAATATCATATTCGGATTCTACGTCCAAAATTGGCTATATAAGATAATTTTCAGCAAAAATGGAAAAATATTCGTTTTTCAAGAAAAAATATGCCTTAGTCCCCCAAAGGAAGAATTTTGGCGAATAGTGAATTTTTCAATTTTTTGCTGAAAATTATCTTATATAGGCAATTTTCGACGTAGAATCCGAATATGATATTCATTTTTCAAAAAGCAGACGAAAAAGTGCCGAAAATATCGAAAATGGCAATTTTCTTGGAAAATGCCTGTCAAAAAGTGGTCCATTTTTTGTGCAAAAAATAGGGAGTTATGCAAAGAGCTACGCAAAGAATGGAAACTGGACTGGGTTTTGTGTATTATTCTCTTCCCAGTCTCTAGTTTAATCACAGTCTCTCCTTTGTTTTGTGTATTTCAGTGCTCTCTAAAAACCCAGCGAGCAGCCCATTTCGTAAATCCAGTCCGATCAAATCGATTTGATTTTCTTTCTAGAATTGTTCTTCTTTGTGTAAACCCAAAATGAAATAAAATGAATTTGTCTTCACTGCAAAGAGCATTACAGCGCAGACATGAGAATGGGTTTGTGTATGCCTTTGTCTCTGTCGAAAAGTGTGGAGTAAACCCAAGAAGTGCCATTTTGTCTGGAAATAAGGTCCATGCCATTCTCACTTTTATAATTTTCAGGTGACTCCCCGGGGTACCTTTTTCGGAAATTTTTTTCATTCATTACATGCTTTATCCGGTATCTTCTTCACACAGTTGCTTCCCTTGAAATATTTTGATGTGACACCCCAACGACATAAGTTCTGTTTAATTTCATAAAAATTACCGGAAGTGCACTGTCCCTATTGATATAGTACATCGCGGCACAATCCAACACCATCTTCGGCAAACGAGAAATGTTTCGCTGAGCAATTCCATCGATTTGACGACTCACAAAGCGGTTTTGCGACCATTCAGGACAAGTGAGAAATTTGATAGCCTCCAAATAAGTGTCGTCCGAAATGTTCACCTTCTTGCGCATCAATCGCTCATTCTGCTCTGTCGGGGAATTTTGTGTGTCCATGATTTCAACTGAATGTAAAAAGTTTAAATATGATCAAAATGTAAAATAAAAGAAGCCGAATTAAATTTAGAAAATTGCGAACGTCACAGGAAAATATACGAGGATATGGCTGTTTCGACAAATAAATTTGTGAGAGAAGCAGAACCAAACGGAAGAAAAAGTGTCAGGAATATATTATGAATATATTATGAAATTTATGTTACAACTGACAGTTAACAGTGATATGTAGCAGGGCATACCGCGAAACTTCATGCATCAGTCATTCAACTTTTAGAGACGGGGCTATTTTAATGGATCAAAAATCTATAATGATAGTGAAGGCCCAACTTTTATAATGATTTCGATTCGAATAAGCGGAGCGAATATTGTCGTTTTCTCCCAACACAAATTAGCGAACATACTGAATTTTGTGATTGAATTTGAGAAAGGTGCAGGCCATGGGGTTATGCTAAATAGGCTGGATGTGAGAGAAGTAATTCTCTTTGCTGTGTACGGAATTTCGCAATACGTCTTCACAGTTTGGCCAAATGAACGGGTAGAGAGCGGGGCAGAAGAGAACGAAAAAAATCGTGCTCGTGATGGTAAGCCGTTTGTGGTACAGAGGACGCCATGAAATACGATACGGACATACAACCCAACCCTAATCATTTTAGCCCCAGGAGCAAAGATCGAAAAGGGCGTACATCCCAACCTTGCCAAAAGAGTGCCAACAAATCTAGTACCGAAGGTACTCTCCCTGTAACTGTGTCTGCTATAACTGACTGCAAAAGTGTCAGGCGGCGTTGAAAGAACAGAGAAGTGAATATATTATGCAATTTATGTTACAATTGACAGTTAACAGTGATATGTTAACAGGGCATACTGCGTAACTTCAGACCTCCGTCATTCAACTTTTCTTAGTGAATTGATATAGGCCCGGGGTATTTTAAGGGATCAAAAATCAATAATGGCAGCGTTTAGAGTGATTATGATTTGGATAAGCAGAGCAAATATTGTCGTCTTCTCCCAACACAAATTAGCGAACATACTGAATTTTGTGATTGAATTTGAGAAAGGAACGGGTAATGGGGTTATGCTAAATAGGTTGGATGTGAGAGAAGTATTAATACACTAGGCTTTTTTCCAGGGCCTTCGGCCCTGGAAAAAAACCTAGGAGCGTGCACAGCGGGAGCGTGCATCAGCGGCGCTTCGCGCACCGGGCCCTCAAAAGGGCTTATTGTTCGGGAGTAAGGGTTTGTTCGGGAGTAGAGAGAAATGAGACTATTTCGGGCCTGCGGCCCTCAACAGCTATTGTTCGGGAGTAAGGGTTGTTCGGGAGTAGAGCAGCATGAGACTATTTCGGGCCTGCGGCCCTCAACAGCTATTGTTCGGGAGTAAGGGTTGTTCGGGAGTAGAGCAGCATGAGACTATTTCGGGCCTGCGGCCCTCAACAGCTATTGTTCGGGAGCAAGGGGTCCCGGGTCCAGTTCCCAGGTGCAGTCCAGTTCCCAGGTCCAGTCCAGTCCCCAGGTCCAGTCCAGTCCAGTTACACGAAATTGAAAAAAATTTCGAAAAAAAATTTTTTCCAAAAAAATTTTTTCGTACCCCGGGGGTACCATGGACAGTTTTTTGACCCCGGATTCGGATTCAGCACCCTCGAAAACCCCCGGGTGCAAAAAATCAGCATCGCAGCAGCTTTGGTTCAAAATTTTCAAATTTTGGCCAAAAAGCCACTTTTTGGCCCAAAATTTGAAAATTTTCGGTGGTGCGCGTAAAAATTTTTTCGGATTCGTTCCTAACTTTCGCAGACCTACAAAATGAGCTATCACTCACTCCCGTAGCTCATCGGCAAAGTGGATTCCGAAAAAAGTGCCAAAAAGGCCCTTTTTTGGCACATTTTTGGCCAAAATTTGAAAATTTTGGGTGGTGCGCGTAAAAATTTTAGTTGAACACCACCTAACTCATCGAGACGAACATTTTGAGCTATCACACACCCCTGTAGCGCACCGGCAAAGTGCCTAAGTGAAATACGTGCATCCAGTGTAATACTAAGTAGGGGATTCTCTTTTCTGTGTACAGAATTTCGTAATTCCTCTTCGCAGTTTGGCAAAGGTTCGTTGAGAAAAACTTCACTTTCCAAGCCTATCTAAAATCCAAAAATGTTCGCCTCATCCAAAGTTCTCTCCGTTTCTGCTTTCATTGCAGCTCTCCCGAGTTTGGCTTGCGCAGTGCCGAGTGTTCCCTTGTGCTTGTGCCAAGTGAGTGTCAAGTCCTCCCGGAGTCCCTAGTGTGGCCCCACCGGATATCCCGTCGGTTCCATCGCTCAATGTCACGTTGCCTCCTCTGCCAACTGGAGTGCCAGTTGGACAAGGTATTTAAAATTTATATAAAACTTAAATCTGATAAGTTTTTTGGTTGGATATCAGAACAATTAAAGGGGAGATTTTTCTAATAGAAACAGACTTGATTTTCAAAGCTACCCACTCTCTAAAATTTTTCCGCTTGGGACCAATTTCAGCTAAAAAAAAAATTTAGAGATTTCTTGTGTTGAATAAAAGCATATATAAATTTGTTCGCACAAACAAATTTGTTCACACGGGAGGCGGAAATAGCCCGGCTGAAATGGCAGTTGGAATGCCAATGTTGGAATCGCCAGTTCTAGTCTGTTATGCAGACAGATGGGCATTCAACAAATCGGATTTGGGGCTGATATCTCATTCTTGAATAAAAATGTAGGAAAATAGCAATAAAAGGGTATTGCTGCTCGTAATTATAAGAAATGAAAAGTTTCGAGTTTACTATTCATATGAACTGCAATTGCACTTACCTATTACCTCCAATCCCCCCCCCCGCTGTGTCTGATTTATAATCATGCTCTACAATTCATCATTGGAAAACTACGCTGTGTGCTATTGGGTAAAAGCTATGAAATGAGAAATAGGACGCCAACAACACAAAAGGAGCGTAATCAATAGTCAACTTGGACAGCAGTCGTTGGAAAAATAGAGCAGAGGATAGCGCCTTTGATTTACACAGGTCAGCCTGTTTAACTGGTTCAGCCCACCTTCTGCTATATTATTCCAACCACCCAAATGCCCGTTACCTTTGGTCTTCAGGACCTCGTCACAAAGCGGCGCGATGTGAAATTCTCCCTTTATGCCCCTATTACAGGATGAAAATCCAGAATTATCAGAGACAAAAGAACACAGATCCGAAGTTTTTTCTTTTTATACCGCACCGAGCATATCAAATGAGCTATCATATGTTCTTGGAGCTTGCTAGGAAAGACCCTCCTCCTATAGGGTATGGAAAAATTACTTTCTACCAAGTAACATCTTTCTACTTACTTTCTTCTAACACTTTCTACCAGGTAGGTTTGATCTCGTGAGAATAACACTACCTCGTGAGAACAAATCTCGAATATCATTTTAGATTCGGATTCAAGGTGCCAAACAATTAGTTTATAACTTGTGTCACATACAGACTACAGACAGAACGCTGCCGCTTAGTATTTAGAGAAAGGGTAGAAGTATTTAGAGATACCGACTATTGATTGGATTGCCTTTCTGCTGCTTACTTCAAATTTGTTTTTTGACAAAATAGCGCAGAGGCTCATTTTTGCTATGATTATCCACTCTACCTAAGTCGCTGTTCTCCGTTCGGATGTTCGTTCGTTTACCTGGACCCAACTTCCTCTGATCGCCCTCTAGGGGGGGGGGGGGGGTTGACGGTGCAGAATCCGAATCTGACGTCAGATTCGTGATTTTTTCTCACAAGGTCGTGTTATTCTCAACTGCACTCTCATGAGCTCAAATTGTCGTCGCCTCGTATCACGCTTGTAAATTAGATACAGGGGGTTAATCGTTACATAGTAATCGAGTAACCTCCCTGTCTCCCTGAGCCGCTTTTCATTTCAACCTTTTCCGCCCGAGATTTTGCACCCCTTATAGGTTTTCGACCCCGCTGATGCCGAATCCGACGGAATTATCGACCCCGACATACATCGAAGAGGTCGAAACGGTGATTAAACAAGTCGAAAATGGCATTTATGGCCACTTCAGACGTGCAATACCTCGCCTATAGGGTTTTCGGGGTCGGGGAACACGATTCCGACATTAATTGTTTGACGCTGCAGCCTAAGCAGATCTTTGTTCGGGAGTAAGGGTTATTCGCCCAACGCTTTGGGATGCACAAAAGAAAGCTATTGAAAACCAGAAGTCACTTTTCACCCAATTTATATTTCGAATTCGAGTAGATACAAAAAAGTTTTGCTCGTTCTTGTATTCTTGTTTGCAGGCCAAAAAATAAGGGCGAGGGAACTGTGCCCGTGAACAGCCGCATACTCGCAAAGTTGAGCGCCGCAAAGCGTACATATGGAGGGATGTCTTCTCAATGCGCCACGCGCCAAGTACCATTAAAGTTAATTTTGGTTATAAACGCTGTGCCCAGCAATAAACGGCAATGAACAACAGCTAGTTAATGTGCAGAGATAAGGATCTAGAACTGACAAAACTTTTCTATTCGAATGAAACGATTCAATGGGCCAATAATTCTCAAGTTTTATGCTGACTGAAATGCTATGTTTGAAAATACGAGTTGTTTTTAAATTATTTTGTCCCGTGGAATATTATGCCGAGTCTGAATTTGAACTTATTTTTGATATCCTGGCAATCACGATTGAAAAGCTTTTTTGCCTTCTTCTCACAAAAAGATCATTCTTCTGATCTTTTTGTGAGAATCTGCCAAAATAACGAATTTAACCGCTAATTAGTCTTGTTTAGACTTTTCTTCGAAAATGAGGCGATTCAACGATGTGTCTGACTGGAGTGTCAACGCTCGAAGAGACAGAAGAAATGTTGGTCAGCGGAATTCTTCGAGAAACCAAGATTTCAAGTTGCGTTTGTTGATTCCTGAAACCGAGGTCGGACCAATAATCGGCGCCAGAGGCGGAAACGCCGTTGCTATGCAGAAAAAGGTTGGTATTGGCAGAGTTTGATATTTGGACCCACTGAAATCGGCCCTGGGTCATTCGTCTTCCGTAATACGGAAAAACGCTAATCCACATTTTAATTAAATTCAGGATCATTCTCGCGGAGAATGACGCGGTTTTTTTCTATCTTGTAAGCTACTATTTGAATAGGAACTATTCTTTAATAGGAAAATTTAACTACTATTTGTTACAAAATCAGTTTTATAATAACTAATAAACTTTTCGCTTTTAGTACAACGCATTGATCTCAATTCCCATTACCTCTCACTCGGATCGGTAACGACTTTTTACTATTTCAATGTGGATATGTTATATAGATGAAATAAAATTTGAAATAGCGCTGCTTGGCTTTAGTTATAATTTTTTAAATTTCGCAGTTTTTATATCTCTGAGATTTTGAATCTTTAGTAGTAATAAAAAGTTTGAATAGAAAAAAGTAAAAATCAAAACTATTTTCGCATATATTTTACACATGTTTCCTTTTCAGAGTTGTGTCAATAACATGTCATCACGTGCGTGTGGGATCCTGCTTCAGTGATATTTTGACAAAATTAGCTGAGGTATATTTGTAATGTGCTTGAAGTTTTTCATTCTCTGATTGATTTTGCTTTAAAAATATTTAAAACTCAACATTACAATTTATAAGTAGGCAGCAAAATTGATCTCGATATCTAAAAAGTTATACTATCTAAAAATTTATACTTTATATTGAAATTACAGAAACAAAGAGCCCAATTCAGCGGTCGAAGGGATATAAAAGTCCGACTCTTGGTCCACGAAAGTCTTGCTGGCGCAGTGATTGGATGTGGTGGTGCACAGATTCGGAAGTTCCGTCAAGAGCACAACTGCATAATTGAAGTGTACAGAAGAGCGTGCACTAATTCTACGGATCAAATAATTCTTCTCGAGGGAAGTGAGGAATCTATTGTCAAAGCTGTTGAGTCACTCGTGAAATTTCTGTTCAAGGTGAGTATTTTAAGACATTAGTATAGAAAATTTTTCGTTCTATTTCATTTTTATACGTATTTTTTGCTTATATTCTTTCGCATTTCTCTCACATTTACTATCGCGCACTACGGTTTAGGCTGAACAACTCTAGCAAGGGCGTACATTAGACTTAGACCAAGGATTTCGGCCCATCCCCGATCCCAAACAAACCTTACATTAGGCTGTAGTACTTTCGTATGCTGTTTGGGCCATAAGCCCGAGCTTTAGGCTGCGCTAGAAAACCGAATATGGCCATTAGATACCAAATAAGGGCTAATAGTACAAGCAAAAAAGGATTTTGCAAAAAGGGCACTTGGGGGTAATCGATTCGCCCAACTATCCCTCCCCAACTGGTCCCCCCAACTGGGGTGATGTTAAATTTCCCCTATATTATCTTTTTATCCCAGCTATATCTTTTCCAAATATCAAATACACATAATTGTTCCAGAAGCCTCTAAAGGGCCCAGAACGTCCCTATATTCCGTCGAATTATGACGACGATCAAACTGAGGACTCTAGAGCACATTTGTCAGTGGGAATCAATGCAATTCGACTAGGACCGCCAAAACGGAACATTTCTCGAGGTGACACAAACACATATTCAACCAGCGAGCAACATATTAAAAACGAACCGCTCGACGAATCCTTCGAAGATGATGACACAGTTCGAGTATATATCTCGCGTTCTCATTTCAGCGCTAGCGAATCGGTCTCGAGCAAACGTTAATTTGCATCATCCTGAGAGAACAACTGATTTTTACAGCTTGTATATTTTGTTTAGGATTATGTGTTGCTGTATGCATAAATATACTTTCAATTATCACTGTTATTATGGCTGATTAAAATGTTCGACAATAAGTGAACTTGTGCATCGAGCTGTTCATTTCGAGTAAATAACAATGACACCGATTCTTTTCTAATGACCATTACTATTTATTTCAAAAGACTTGTGATGTTTTGTGTAAATGCATGTGAAGCTATGAATGGCACTAAAGGCACACTTGGGAACAACGCTAAGGAGTCAAATACAACAAGTTTATGTCACGTACCAAGCATAGATTATTTCTGGATAAATAATAATTAAAATCAGCTAGATACAATAATTAGCTAGAGAATTAAGACTTTTAGCTACAAAATTATGACAATAACTACAAAATCAATATTTGGCCTTAAAAAGTAAACATAATTTTATGTAAATCATTCACGAAGTAGTATTTGGGGTGCTTATTTCGTTTTTCTGGCGGGTCGGTCCGGTTTGGTCTGGACTTGCTATCCCCAGTCCGATCCAGTTACCATACTTGCTTTTTAGCAAGCTTTGGGCGATCTTTTTGTAATAAACTCGATACGGTATAATGATTTCCGACGCGTATAGTTGAGATTGTTGTGTAATCACCGAAGATCGCCAATTGCTGCACATCATGCGCCAAGGCGCGAATTTGAATGATAATTTTCGAAACATTTCTTTTCTGAAGCATTTCAAGGATTGTGAAGCGTTGTGGGACACAACTCAGCGATTCTTCGGTGATTACTAGGGACCGGATTTTTAGGACTTTTCTCTGCTTTCTGCAAAATAGGACTTTTTGATGTTCAATGTTTTACTCATCCATTTCTCTGCGCCTGTATTATATTCTGTGCCCCTTTCAATTAAAGTTTGTAATAGAACAAAGGAAACGACGAAATGAATGGCTTTCTATCGTTTCACTGCAGTGGTTAAACGACAGTGAAAATAGGATCCTATTAAAAAGAGTAGGCGAATAATTTTCCTATATATTATGTGCAGGTGGACTCTGGAACGCTTATATCTGAAGATCTGTCAAGCGGTGGAAAAAAGTGAAGACGGATTCGGATTCAGGGTGAAAAATTATCGGGAAAAAAATTTTAAAAATTCATGGGGGGCTTATTTCGATTTCCAGGGGGGCGGGGGTCCGACCCCCCCCCCCTCCGGGGGTGGGGGGGGGGGCCAAAACCAAAAAACGCCGGAATGCAAGAAAAAAGTATCCTAAGACGTTTTGAAGGTCAGATTCGGATTTTGCCCAAACAGGGCTTTTTCCAAAAAAAAATCAATTTTTTAAAAAATTTGACTCTTGAAGGCCGAAAAAAAGCTGAAAATTCCGGGGAAGGGGATTTCGTACGCTGAATCCAAAAATTTGGAATCGGTTTTTATTTTTACCCAAAAGGGGGTTTTCAAAAATCCATTTTTTGAAAATTGAATTTGAAGGCGAAAAAATTTGGAAAATTTCGACGGGAAATGGTGTTTTTTGAAAGTTTTAGGCCTTTTTGTAAACTTAAGTTTTTTAAAAAGAACTTTAAATTTCTTTGGATTTAAGTTTACCCAAATTGTAAAGTTTTTAGATTTTATGTTTTACCAATTTTCCCTGAATATTTTTGTTGAATTGTTTTGTTTAAAGAAATTTTGAGGAGAGTGATTTTTGAGATTTTAGAAGGTATAGCCACTTTTGAAAATTTAAAATAAGTTTTTTTATGACCAACGTTTTAAGTGTTCGTCTTCTTATGAAATAAGCATTTCCGTTTTTCATTCACCATGCCATAAGTGCGCCATTGCTGGCCTGAGGTACATGAATTGCTCACCTAACTAATTTAACTTACCTACCACAAAGGAACTTTAAATCTTCTTTGGTCATTAAGTCAACGTTGGTACCGGATCAAAGTTGTGAAATGATTTTAGCATTTTATGAATTTTAGCATTTTATGACTAGCGATGCTTTATGCTCCATGTCTTCCCAGTTTTCACTTAGTTCCACCCAATCCTTTCCTATTTCTGACTTTGATTCATTAACATATGTGCGAAGTTATGAGCTGTCCAACACGAAAACGTTCCAGCTTTCAATTAGTTTCGCTCTACCAACCAAAGATATATATCCGATAGTTTGCAACTATCGCATAGTATTCCAAACTATTCGATAGTTTTTCATGTTTTCACATCACTACTTATAACCAACACAGCTAGTAACCATATTGCTTTTAAATGTTAAAATGATCCTAATATATCATTATGACCATAATAGTAATTCTATAACCATTGATTCTAATTTAAGTGTTTAAACGATTAGAATATTACTCATTTTCATTCAAATTTTAATTGACTAAAATTATGCAAATTTCAGATTTACGAAGGCGAGCGCAAGTTAGTGCAGCACAACAATTTGTTGGGAAAATTCAGACTTGAAGGCATGTCGAAGGGCGTCGCCGGTGGCGTAAAGATCAAACTTGTCTTTGAGCTCGACAAAAACGGAATTCTGCACGCCCATGCTTCGCATCAAAAGACTGACGGTACTTCGGTGTATTCCTCATTTGACTTGAACTATAACGAAAAACGAACGGCGGATATGCAATCCATCGAGGAAATGCTTAGAGAAGCGAAAATATTCGAGACGGAAGACCAAGCAGAATATGATCGAAAAGATGCGTTAACCGAATTGGAGGTTGCGATAAGGAAAGAACGAACCGCGGATATGCTTTTTGAACACGCCAATTCAAACCGGCTCTATTAATTTTTCGTTTAGAAGACAAGTGCTAACCAAAATTTGTATATGCTTTATTCAACATTAAAACCATAAAATATTTTAAAGCTTTCACATATTTGTTCATGAACATAGTAATTTCGTTCCTTTCCACAAGTTTAGGCCGATGGAACTCCAGCGCTGGGGACGGCGGTAGGGACGCCAGTGGGCACGGATGCTCCGGACAAGAGGGCTTGAAGGAGAGCGATCAGAGTCTCGATCAGTTGTTGCAGTTCTGAAAAGGGGTAATGAAAACTTGCATTATAAAAATTAAAGCCGACTTCTCCAAAACTTTTTGGAATAGCTAGCAAAATTTTTCTTCATTTTGGATATAGTTGGACATAGTTCCAAAATGAAGTAAGCTAAGTAATAAACTATGTCTCAGTAAACACCTCGGCCCGATCTATTAGATCTAAGTTTAATATATAAAGGTTACATACCTTGTCCCACTGACACTCCAGTTGGTAGAGGAGGTAAAGAGACATTGAGCGGAGGAATCGAAGGAACCGACGGGACGACAGGTGGGACCACACTCGGAACTCCAGGAAGACTTGACACTCCGGGAACACTCGGCACTGCGCAAGCCAAACTCAGGAGGGCTGCAATGAAAGCAGAAACGGAGAGAACTTGGGACGAGGCGAACATTTTTGGGATTTGGATAGGCTTGGAAAGTGACAAACGAATATTTGAAGTTTGAAAAACTGATGAAGTGTGATAACTCGAGATCTCTTTTTATAGAGACAAAAGATGCGCGATTAAACAAAGATTGGCGACACTGATTTGCATAAACGGCGATCAAGTTTTATGTATCACTAAAAATTATCGCAGTTTATCCTTAAAAGTTTTAAACTGAAATTCATACGTGGGAATGCACAAAGTTTGTTTCGCATCGGCCAAGCAATGACGAATTTGAAACATCATGAACATCGGTGATTTGCATAAATGTTCGATCAGTTTTGAAGTGTCTTTGAAAATGTAGTGTTTTTAGCCCAAAATAACTTTATTTGCATTAGTGTTCACAGTCGTAATCAACTCTCAGTGTAAATATCACATGAATAACCAATGGATGACTACAGAACTTTAAGCGATCACTCCGAATATTGTAGTCTATTATGTTCCATATATTAGTTTCTAGTCTGCGAAATCATCAAAATTTTAAAATATCGAACGTTTATGCAAATTCGTCATTGCCCGGTCAAAAACAAGAGACTTTTGTCGACATATCAATCTCGTTTTCGTACTTACGCTGAACGGACTCTCCAGTTGCGATAATTATTGACGATCATAGAGCCATTTATGCAAATTTGCGTTGCCGATCTCCGTGACAGTTGCGGCTTAATCCAGCCTTTTTGGCCCTATAAAAGACACTCCTTATGCCCAAACATCATCATTCATTTGAATTATTCACAACTTTCAAAGCCCTCCAAAATCCCAAAAATGTTCGCCTCATCCAAAATTCTCTCCATCTTCGTCTTTGCCACAGTTCTCCTGAGTTTGGCTTGCGCAGTGCCGAGTGTTCCCGGAGTGTCAAGTCTTCCTGGAGTTCCGAGTGTGGTCCCACCTGTCGTCCCGTCGGTTCCTTCGATTCCTCCGCTCAATGTCTCTTTACCTCCTCTACCAACTGGAGTGCCAGTGGGACAAGGTATGTAACCTTTATATATTAAACTTAGATCTAATAGATCGGGCCGAGGTGTTTACTGAGACATAGTTTATTACTTAGCTTACTTCATTTTGGAACTATGTCCAACTATATCCAAAATGAAGAAAAATTTTGCTAGCTATTCCAAAAAGTTTTGGAGAAGTCGGCTTTAATTTTTATAATGCAAATTTTCATTACCACTTTTCAGAACTGCAACAACTGATCGAGACTCTGATCGCTCTCCTTCAAGCCCTCTTGTCCGGAGCATCCGTGCCCACTGGCGTCCCTACCGCCGTCCCCAGCGCTGGAGTTCCATCGGCCTAAACTTGTGGAGAGAAACAAAAGTTCAAGATCCATCCTAGAAGTTTCAAGAAAATGTTTAAAAATGCATATTTATTTATCGATTTCTTGTGTTGAATAAAAGCATATATAAATTTGTTCGCACAATTGACACAACAAATGATCACGTGATATTCCCTAAGTTTTGATTACGAAAAAGGCAATGAAATGAGAGTTTAGCGTTGCTAGTAGGCATTAAACATAGGCTGTACTCATAAGAACAGGCTGTACTCATAAAAATGGGGAAACTGGTCTTTTATACTAAGGAGTTTTGATTATGAAAAGGTAATGAAATGGTACCCCCCCCCTAAATCGGCCACGCTGAGTCGAATGGCAAATTAACGTTTACTCGAGACCGATTCGCTAGCGCTGAAATGAGAACGCGAGATATATACTCGAACTGTGTCATCATCTTCGAAGGATTCGTCGAGCGGTTCGTTTTTAATATGTTGCTCGCTGGTTGAATATGTGTTTGTGTCACCTCGAGAAATGTTCCGTTTTGGCGGTCCTAGTCGAATTGCATTGATTCCCACTGACAAATGTGCTCTAGAGTCCTCAGTTTGATCGTCGTCATAATTCGACGGAATATAGGGACGTTCTGGGCCCTTTAGAGGCTTCTGGAACAATTATGTGTATTTGATATTTGGAAAAGATATAGCTGGGATAAAAAGATAATATAGGGGAAATTTAACATCACCTCAGTTGGGGGGACCAGTTGGGGAGGGATAGTTGGGCGAATCGATTACCCCCAAGTGCCCTTTTTGCAAAATCCTTTTTTTGCTTGTACTATTAGCCCTTATTTGGTATCTAATGGCCATATTCGGTTTTCTAGCGCAGCCTAAAGCTCGGGCTTATGGCCCAAACAGCATACGAAAGTACTACAGCCTAATGTAAGGTTTGTTTGGGATCGGGGATGGGCCGAAATCCTTGGTCTAAGTCTAATGTACGCCCTTGCTAGAGTTGTTCAGCCTAAACCGTAGTGCGCGATAGTAAATGTGAGAGAAATGCGAAAGAATATAAGCAAAAAATACGTATAAAAATGAAATACAACGAAAAATTTTCTATACTAATGTCTTAAAATACTCACCTTGAACAGAAATTTCACGAGTGACTCAACAGCTTTGACAATAGATTCCTCACTTCCCTCGAGAAGAATTATTTGATCCGTAGAATTAGTGCACGCTCTTCTGTACACTTCAATTATGCAGTTGTGCTCTTGACGGAACTTCCGAATCTGTGCACCACCACATCCAATCACTGCGCCAGCAAGACTTTCGTGGACCAAGAGTCGGACTTTTATATCCCTTCGACCGCTGAATTGGGCTCTTTGTTTCTGTAATTTCAATATAAAGTATAAATTTTTAGATAGTATAACTTTTTAGATATCGAGATCAATTTTGCTGCCTACTTATAAATTGTAATGTTGAGTTTTAAATATTTTTAAAGCAAAATCAATCAGAGAATGAAAAACTTCAAGCACATTACAAATATACCTCAGCTAATTTTGTCAAAATATCACTGAAGCAGGATCCCACACGCACGTGATGACATGTTATTGACACAACTCTGAAAAGGAAACATGTGTAAAATATATGCGAAAATAGTTTTGATTTTTACTTTTTTCTATTCAAACTTTTTATTACTACTAAAGATTCAAATCTCAGAGATATAAAAACTGCGAAATTTAAAAAATTATAACTAAAGCCAAGCAGCGCTATTTCAAATTTTATTTCATCTATATAACATATCCACATTGAAATAGTAAAAAGTCGTTACCGATCCGAGTGAGAGGTAATGGGAATTGAGATCAATGCGTTGTACTAAAAGCGAAAAGTTTATTAGTTATTATAAAACTGATTTTGTAACAAATAGTAGTTAAATTTTCCTATTAAAGAATAGTTCCTATTCAAATAGTAGCTTACAAGATAGAAAAAAACCGCGTCATTCTCCGCGAGAATGATCCTGAATTTAATTAAAATGTGGATTAGCGTTTTTCCGTATTACGGAAGACGAATGACCCAGGGCCGATTTCAGTGGGTCCAAATATCAAACTCTGCCAATACCAACCTTTTTCTGCATAGCAACGGCGTTTCCGCCTCTGGCGCCGATTATTGGTCCGACCTCGGTTTCAGGAATCAACAAACGCAACTTGAAATCTTGGTTTCTCGAAGAATTCCGCTGACCAACATTTCTTCTGTCTCTTCGAGCGTTGACACTCCAGTCAGACACATCGTTGAATCGCCTCATTTTCGAAGAAAAGTCTAAACAAGACTAATTAGCGGTTAAATTCGTTATTTTGGCAGATTCTCACAAAAAGATCAGAAGAATGATCTTTTTGTGAGAAGAAGGCAAAAAAGCTTTTCAATCGTGATTGCCAGGATATCAAAAATAAGTTCAAATTCAGACTCGGCATAATATTCCACGGGACAAAATAATTTAAAAACAACTCGTATTTTCAAACATAGCATTTCAGTCAGCATAAAACTTGAGAATTATTGGCCCATTGAATCGTTTCATTCGAATAGAAAAGTTTTGTCAGTTCTAGATCCTTATCTCTGCACATTAACTAGCTGTTGTTCATTGCCGTTTATTGCTGGGCACAGCGTTTATAACCAAAATTAACTTTAATGGTACTTGGCGCGTGGCGCATTGAGAAGACATCCCTCCATATGTACGCTTTGCGGCGCTCAACTTTGCGAGCATGCGGCTGTTCACGGGCACAGTTCCCTCGCCCTAATTTTTTGGCCTGCAAACAAGAATACAGAACGAGCAAAACTTTTTTGTATCTACTCGAATTCGAAATATAAATTGGGTGAAAAGTGACTTCTGGTTTTCCAATAGCTTTCTTTTGTGCATCCCAAAGCGTTGGGCGAATAACCCATACTCCCGAACAAAGATCTGCTTAGGCTGCAGCGTCAAACAATTAATGTCGGAATCGTGTTCCCCGACCCCGAAAACCCTATCGGCGAGGTATTGCACGTCTGAAGTGGCCATAAATGACATTTTTGACTTGTTTGATCACCGTTTCGACCTCTTCTATGTATGTCGGGGTCGATAATTCCGTCGGATCGAAAACCTATAAGGGGTGCAAAATCTCGGGCGGAAAAGGTTAAAATGAAAAGCGGCTCAGGGAGACAGGGAAGTTACTCGATTACTATGTAACGATTAACCCCCTGTATCTAATTTACAAGCGTGATACGAGGCGACGACAATTTGAGCTCATGAGAGTGCAGTTGAGAATAACACGATCTGGTGAGAAAAAATCACGAATCTGACGTCAGATTCGGATTCTGCACCGTCCAAAATCGCCCCGTAGAGGGCGATCAGAGAAAGTTGGGTCCAGGTAAACGAACGAACATCCGAACGGAGAACACCGACTTAGGTAGAGTGGTTAAACACCCTCATAGCAAAAATGAGCCTCTGCGCTATTTCGTCAAAAAACAAATTTGAAGTAAGCAGCAGAAAGGCAATCCAATCAATAGTCGGTATCTCTAAATACTTCTAACCTTTCTCTAAATACTAAGCGGCAGCGTTCTGTCTGTAGTCTGTATGTGACACAAGTTATAAACTAATTATTTGGCACCTTGAATCCGAATCTGAAATCATATTCGAGATTTGTTCTCACGAGGTAGTGTTATTCTCACGAGATCAAACCTTACCTGGTAGAAAGTGTTAGAAGAAAGTAAGTAGAAAGATGTTACTTGGTAGAAAGTAATTTTTCCATACCCTATAGGAGGAGGGTCTTTCCTAGCAAGCTCCAAGAACATATGATAGCTCATTTGATATGCTCGGTGCGGTATAAAAAGAAAAAACTTCGGATCTGTGTTCTTTTGTCTCTGATAATTCTGGATTTTCATCCTGTAATAGGGGCATAAAGGGAGAATTTCACATCGCGCCGCTTTGTGACGAGGTCCTGAAGACCAAAGGTAACGGGCATTTGGGTGATTGGAATAATATAGCAGAAGGTGGGCTGAACCAGTTAAACAGGCTGACCTGTGTAAATCAAAGGCGCTATCCTCTGCTCTATTTTTCCAACGACTGCTGTCCAAGTTGACTATTGATTACGCTCCTTTTGTGTTGTTGGAGTTCAATTTCTCATTTCATAGCTTTTACCCAATAGCACACAGCGTAGGATTTAGTAGTTTTCCAATGATGAATTGTAGAGGATGATTATAAATCAGACACAGCGGGGGGGGGGGTTGGAGGTAATAGGGTAAGTGCAATTGCAGTTCATATGAATAATGCTTAAAAATATGAATAGTAAACTCGAAACTTTTCATTTCTTATAATTACGAGCAGCAATACCCTTTTATTGCTATTTTCCTACATTTTTATTCAAGAATGAGATATCAGCCCCAAATCCGATTTGTTGAATAGTGAATACACGGCAGGACAGCAACGTTTTTACCACAGTTTCGTTCAATATTCACAAAATTTATTAAACCAACAGCGCAGAATATTTCTAACAAATTTGTAACGTTAATCAGTAAAACAATGAAACGATTCTTTCACAAAACAAATAAATACAACGCACAATAAAATATAAGATCCATTGTTTGTAACAATATGCGATATGATCTATCCGGTAATTCCGTAACCGATTTGGAATGCCTTCAATTTCTGCTCAAACACTTCCATGCTGGCGTTTCGGTTTTGGTTGACCCAGTCCTCATATAAACGGTACTGATTATCCTTATTGTTATGTCCGTAGGCTGTTAATTTAAGTTGCGAAGACTTCTATGTACAGATTTATTATACGTTAAAAGCAAAGCAGATAAAAATGTGAGTTAGCCGAGAGAAGTGATGAGCAGAAAGTTGTGAGCAAAAAGGCATGCAATTACATAATTGACAGTGGTTATATAGTGGTTGTCTAGAGTAAACATTAGGATTGATAAGGAAACCTAGACAGACTAATTTGTCATACTATACAATTTATATGGCCTAAATAGACGAGCTGACTATACGATTGACTATACTAAATTACTATACGAAATAGTTATCATTACACTTATAAAGATTTATAAACACGAAAGAAAAAAATCGACAATCTCGCAATTTTTGACTAGTTCAATCCTACAGATCGAAATAATAATTCGAACTTACCTGAGCAATCTGCCAGCAGCATATCAAGAGTATCGCTTTTGCACTGACTGCCTTCATTTTAAACATATGCCTCTATTTTCAATTAAAAATTTATATAGGTTGGCAACAGGACCGTAAGGTTGGATATACTACATCTCATTTTTACATGTAATTATTCGAATAACCAATCGGTAATACGATTTCCTTAGTATAAAAGACCAGTTTTCCCATTTTTATGAGTACAGCCCATATATTTTTGCTCATTTTATGTGTGTCAATTTATATTAGCAACGCTAAACTCTCATTTCATTACCTTTTCATAATCAAAACTCAGGGAATATCACGTGATCATTTGTTGTGTCAATTGTGCGAACAAATTTTTATATGCTTTTATTCAACACAAGAAATCGATAAATAAATATGTATTTTGAAACTTTTTTTGTTGAAACTTCTAGGATGGATCTTGAACTTTTGTTTCTTTCCATAAGTTTAGGCCGATGGAACTCCAGCGCTGGGGACAGCGGTAGGGACGCCAGTGGGCACGGACGCTCCGGACAAGAGGGATTGAAGGAGAGCGATCAGAGTCTCGATCAGTTGTTGCAGTTCTGAAAAGGGGTAATGAAAACTTGCATTATAAAAATTAAAGCCGACTTCTCCAAAACTTTTTGGAATAGCTAGCAAAATTTTTCTTCATTTTGGAACTATGTCTCAGTAAACACCTCGGCCCGATCTATTAGATCTAAGTTTAATATATAAAGGTTACATACCTTGTCCCACTGGCACTCCAGTTGGCAGAGGAGGTAAAGAGACATTGAGCGGAGGAATCGAAGGAACCGACGGGACGACAGGTGGGACCACACTCGGAACTCCAGGAAGACTTGACACTCCGGGAACACTCGGCACTGCGCAAGCCAAACTCAGGAGAACTGTGGCAAAGACGAAGATGGAGAGAATTTTCGATGAGGCGAACATTTTTGGGATTTGGATAGGCTTTGAAAGTTGTGAATAATTCAAATGAATGACGATGTTTGGGCATAAGGAGTGTCTTTTATAGGGCCAAAAAGGCTGGATTAAGCCGCAACTGTCACGGAGATCGGCAACGCAAATTTGCATAAATGGCTCTATGATCGTCAATAATTATGGCAACTGGAGAGCCCGTTCAGCGTAAGTACGAAAACGAGATTGATATGTCGACAAAAGTCTCGTGTTTTTGACCGGGCAATGACGAATTTGCATAAACGTTCGATATTTTAAAATTTTGATGATTTCGCAGACTAGAAACTAATATATGGAACATAATAGACTACAATATTCGGAGTGATCGCTTAAAGTTCTGTAGTCATCCATTGGTTATTCATGTGATATTTACACTGAGAGTTGATTACGACTGTGAACACTAATGCAAATAAAGTTATTTTGGGCTAAAAACACTACATTTTCAAAGACACTTCAAAACTGATCGAACATTTATGCAAATCACCGATGTTCATGATGTTTCAAATTCGTCATTGCTTGGCCGATGCGAAACAAACTTTGTGCATTCCCACGTATGAATTTCAGTTTAAAACTTTTAAGGATAAACTGCGATAATTTTTAGTGATACATAAAACTTGATCGCCGTTTATGCAAATCAGTGTCGCCAATCTTTGTTTAGTCTGACCTTTTATCTCTATAAAAAGAAATCTCGCATTACCACACTTAATCAGTTCTCAAACTTCAAATATTCGTTTGTCACTTTCCAAGCCTATCCAAATCCCAAAAATGTTCGCCTCGTCCCAAGTTCTCTCCGTTTCTGCTTTCATTGCAGCCCTCCTGAGTTTGGCTTGCGCAGTGCCAAGTGTTCCCGGAGTGTCAAGTCTGCCTGGAGTTCCTAGTGTGGTCCCACCTGTCGTCCCGTCGATTCCATCGCTCAACGTCACTTTGCCACCTCTGCCAACTGGAGTGCCAGTTGGACAAGGTATTTAAAATTTATATAAAACTTAAATCTGATAAGTTTTTTGGTTGGATATCAGAACAATTAAAGGGGAGATTTTTCTAATAGAAACAGACTTGATTTTCAAAGCTACCCACTCTCTAAAATTTTTCCGCTTGGGACCAATTTCAGCTTAAAAATTATTTTACAAAAACCTCGATTTTAACGAAAAGCGAAAAATCTGAGTATACCGGTGGATTAAGCTTAAAAAGTTGGTATATAGTGCTCATGATCAGATTTTGTATTCAGAAGGAAAACATTTGAGAAAATGAACATTAAAATTTGCATAGTAAAATTGGTCCCAAGCGGAAAAGTTTTAGCGAGGGGATAGCTTTGTAAATCAAGTCTGAAAGTTCGTTTCTATTAAAAAAATCTTCCCTTTAATTGTGTACGGGTGAAGGGGTTTACTGGGACATAGATTCAAAATGAAGAAAATTTTGCAAGAAGTACATTTGCTTTTCAGAACTGCAACAACTGATCGAGACTCTGATCTCTCTCCTTCAAGCCCTCTTGTCCGGAGCATCCGTGCCCACTGGCGTCCCTACCGCCGTCCCGAGCGCTGGAGTTCCATCGGCCTAAACTTGTGGAAAGAAACAGAATTATGAGTTGTCTTAGAAGAATCGAGTGAAAGCTTTAATACGTTTATATATTTCTTAAAATGAATAAAGGCATACTTAAATCTCGCGCATAAAATAGAACACGCTATTGAGAGAAAAGGCAACAATTAAAAGTTAGTTACCGAAAGCTGAATGTACCGTCTACCATTTGTAAAAATCTTATACTTAAGTATTTTAAATTTATTCTTCTCTTAAAATTAGACACAATCCACAATGAACAACACAAAATGATTGACTATAGCGGAATGTTACATTACATATAAAAGTGAGATTCTTTATTCACAACAATTCAAAAGATCCTTATCATATGGGACATTTACACGTATTATTGTGGAGAACTTGGCTGTTGCTTCTGTACATCGTAAGTGTCACTTCTCCTGTGCCATAAACTTAGAAGCTTGTGCGGTAGTGTGAGCATTGCCGGCAGTAATACGAGACTGTGGATTGCGCACAATATTATGGCCAGGCACATGACCTGCGCGAACACCTGTAACGGATAAATTGTATAACGTTTGATATCAGATTCCACAGATTTTTGAGCCAAGATCAAAAGAGAATTGACCCTTGGAAGAGAAGTTTAGGTAATTATGGTAAAAGTATTGGATACGCGACCCTTGGCCCCCCGGGGACACTTGGTCCCCAGTACAGAAAAAGCATTATAACGCATTCTAAACTGTTCTGGAACATTCCAGAATGATAGAGAATGGTTTAACAATAGTTTCCATCAATCGAGCGCTTAAGCCTAAGCCAAAACCTAAGTAGCCTAAGCCTAAATATAAAGCCTAAGTACTTGGTTATGCCCTTATAAGGGTTATTTCGCCTAAAATCTTGGTGTAGCAGTAAGAGACGAATTGATGGAAACAATTTTTAAACCATTATCTATGATTCTGGAATGTTTCAGAACCGTTTAGAATGCGTTAGAATGCTTTTTCTGTACTGCGGAGCCAAGTGTCCTGATCCCAAAGTACTGACTTTGATCCCTATAGGTCTACTAAAACTTACCGAAGCTATGTACAACGGGACTAGCAGAAGGCAGAGTATGCAAATTGCTGTGCAAGACGACGCCTGAATAGCGGGCCACCCAACGGAATGGAACGAATGCCGCACCCTCTGTTCTATTATCGATCTCTTTGATTTTTTGTTCTCTGGCTGAATCTCGGCTGTGTAGAAGTGGTATGCCACATGAGTCGGTTGGTCCACACTGAATCCAATGGCCACGATCACGGCCGCCATCACCACCGGGTCCATTGTCAGACCGTTGAGTGCCAATAATCCCAAAGTCACTAAAATATGGTGGATATAAGAATGGATGTGAATATAAAGATGAAACTCTTACCAATCATAACAGAGGCGATGACGCAAACTGCGACAATGACTACGAGGAGACCACCGTTAGCGAACATGAATACGGCGCATAACCCAGCCATACAGAAAAGAGTTCCGAGCTGAAATAAAGTTTACTGCTTGACTGTAGTACTGTATGTGCTTCAAAGTAATGGTTTGTCCATAATTTTGGTGTTGTTTGAAATATTAAGCAAAAATTGGATATCGCGCAAGTGTTCATAGAAAGATATAATGATGCAGATAGAATTTGGACATAAAGAAAGTATAAAAACGTTCAGGGGTTCCCCGAACAAGGTTCTATTTTTGGATAAAATAACACTTACCAATGACTGCCAAATATCAGTGATCATATTTTCCAATAAATCCAAATAGAGTCCATCGTCATGAAGAACGGTCACATTGAACTCGTCGGCATATTTGTCCACGACCCGTCTCCATTCCCCGAGCTGGTGAGCTCTCGTTGACCATTCCTTCAATTCATGTCCGCGATAGGCAACGGTAATCTAAATATTGCAACATTATTCACAGAACAAATTAGTAAATTCAAAATGTTTAATTTCACACTACCTATAAGAAAATTGTTATTCATGTGTCGTCGCAAAATGATACAAATTTTCTTTCCCAATGAAAAACTAACTGTATTTTGCAAACTCATATATAAAAATGACTCACCATGAAACTGTCCACAACATATCGAGGTGGGCCGCTTGATCCATTACTCTGTGGATCTTCTTTGTGATAATTGAGCAGTCCTTTCCAGTGACCATATTCAGGCCAAGCCAAGAAAATTCCCAAATCACTTTCCACGTTTAACGGAACATTTTCCTTATCAGAGCTCAACGCCGCTGATCCAGCATGAGGTAAAGTATCAATTTTCGCTATCGCGGCACTGTTTTCTAAGGTTGCGTTCTCCGGCGCGCCTTCTAGAAGGTCTTGTGCATTTGAACTGTCCCCTTCTCCGTCCATAGCTTCGTCGTCTTCACGCAGAGATTTGGAGAATATTTCAAAGTCGCGCAGGAAATGCATCGTACTGTGGGAATCGCCGTAGGCATATGGCAGAGATTCCATTTCTTGAACCAACTGATCCAGATGACTTCGACGAACAGGGTCGGAAAGGTTTCCGGGTTTGTTGATAAAGAGCTGGGCAGTGGAATAGAATGGGAGAATTTTTTCTTCCCGCAAATTTTCAATCTAAAAAATTATGATTCTTATTTGAGTTGAGAAAATATTTAAAAACATGATTTTTCGTACAAAATATAACTCTTGAACAAGAAATATTTCTTACAAATTTCTGGTCAATTTCTAGAAAATACTTATCAGAACAATAATTTCAGTGCGAAGCAATTGTGCAATAAATTCAATTATTTTAAATTTACCTCAAGGAGAGGAGAATCACGAGGGAATAATTTCTGCGTGGTCAAATTGATTTCAAAGTTGAGCATTCCCTGAAAGAAAAATGTATCAAAGCAAATTCATGGCTGAGATATAAAAGTTGACATACCCTAAAGCAAACCACAATCAGACATGTCCAGAAGATGCAAACAATTAAAGCCACGAAAGAGTTGGTGATGACCTTAACATAACCGTCGACAAATGTATTGAAGAGAGCGTTGAAATGGTCACGCCGAGGCAAGTCTATCGGAATGGTCGATTTGAAATTTCCACTTTCTTTGTCACTTTCGCCGGAAGAAGCACTTCCGTTTTCCAGCGGCTTTTTGCCATCCAATTCTAAATTATATTTCTTGAATATGTTCATATTTCCTTATATCAATACTCTTAAATTCCAGACCAAGAGCAAAGATTAAAGTTTAACTCAAGATCTGTATATAAAAATCGAGAGTATCGTTAAAAATCGAGATCTAAGTCAACAAATCATGATTCTATGAAATTTCATCAGAATAAACATCGAAAACGATTACCATTTGCCTGCTTCGATAATTCCTCCCGTTTCGCCAATATTGCCAGAAAAGAGCAGAAGAAGGTGATATGAAATAAGAAATCGACTGCGATTGCCATAATGTTGGCAACACAGAGCAGCGTTATTTCCGGAGAGCCAGTGAATGCCCCAATGCTGTCTGCCAATATGTTAGTGAGCGCTGAGATCAAAATGGCTGGGCCAGTATCTTCTAGCACCTAAAATATATAATTATTTGAATTGTCTCATCGGATTTAGTCAATCTTGAATTATCAATTGTTCACAGGAATATAGCACACCTATTATCCTGCATTGGTTCAGGATGACGTGTAAAATTAGGGTGACAGTGATGCAACTTTTCTAAAAGTTTCTTCCACTCAGAAGAGGCCTCTTCTTTCGACCGCTTCAAAGCCAAAATTGCCAAAAAATGATGTGATTTGGAAAATTCTTTGATTACTAAAATTTTAAGCCAAGCTAAGCAAATACTTCACTGACACTGAATTATTACAGCAGAATTTAGCTCCAAATATTCTTGGGAACTCACCATAGCAAGCTTATTGACAACGAACTCATCCACAGACTGACCAGGCTTACGCTCGCCATCTCGTTTGTAAAGCTTCTGCCATGCATGGATTGTGAGGAAGGCGTCGTCTACTCCAATGGCCAAAAGCAAAAACGGAACCACACCGAGAATGGAGCTGTTGCGCAGTCCGGCAAAGAAAAGTAGTCCGAGCGCGGTGCAACTTGCCATAAATGGGCAAATACAGCCGAGGATTGTCAGTGGCATCTGAAACGACTTTTTGGTTAATGTCTAAAAATAATTTCGGTTTTAATGGATTTGAACTAGATATATCGAGATCGTCTTTTCCCGGGAATTTTGCTTTTTGGAAGCAAAGGAGATCAAAGCTTTCAATATTTAACCCGATGATATAAACATTTTTATCGTTTTATAAGATGTCCGTTTATTTCTAGAGGGGAATTATTTCGGGATTCCTCACACTATTGCCAACGAAGTTTGAACATCCCAATCTGATCTAAATCCTGGGTGTCCGGTGTTTGACAGTCTCGAGTTTGAAAGCACAAATGGCAACATTAAGCCATCAGAGTACTGTCATCCAAAAAGCTTACTCTGTAGACGGACACTTGTTTCATATAAAGTGCAGCCAAAGTGCAGGTGAGAAGGGAGAAAGCGCTCATGACCAAGAATCCGATTCCCACGAAAGGCATTAACAATTTTCCGGCTCGCTCCACTTCTTTGTTGACATAGCTTGTACTGATTGTCATGACGCGAAGGTGTTTGCCGACATATTCACTGAAAGTCATGAACTTTAGATTTGTACAACTTTAGATTTGTATTTCTACAAATTTAGCACTGCTTTATTGATTACAAATTTTTGGTTCGGGATTCATTTTTGGTCAGCTAGTTGATGTTTCAGTATGTAATTTTGCGAAATTTTTCTTTCTTATGCAGGTTTTATAATTGGTCCATTGAGTTTCTTCTGAATTTTCATAGTTTCGTTGTCGATTAAAAACGTAATGAACTCTCGTTTTCAAACATTCTGTTTACTTGTTCGCTTTTATTTGTTAGTGATCACTTAACGTCTGACCTTTGTTTCACCCCAAACTCGAACGCGAAAGAAATTGATTTCTGATCATTATCTTGCAACATTCGCCGAATAAATGTTTCCCTTTTAGCGAATACTTGCCATATTTCTACAAATCATAACACATTTGTCAACTACAAATGTGCTATAACGGGTCTTGATGCAATATTTGCAAGGTTTGCGTATAATTATTAGTTTCGACGAAAATATAATTTTGAAAAATCTTGGAAAATGTAAAAAAATACTAACAGAAATAAAGAGCATAAAAGTGGAGCACAATAAATATGACAGAACAAATCTCACAGAATGGACAAAAATGATCAATTTTTGTGCAAAAAATGGAATTTGAAGTTTTCAGAATTTCTAGATTTCCGAATCCCTTCCTGTGCCTGCCATATGATTTTTCGTTCTGGACAGAGTGAAAAATTTGGCGGAAAATTTATGCTGTCATAAAATTTATAGGTCCCAAAAATTAAAGCCCTACTTTGGGTTTTTATTTGCTATATAATTAACAAAGTTCCTAGAAATTTCGACTTTATTACTGCCAAAAACCAAAAACAACCTACTTCTTGAAATAATTCGAAACATTCATTTCGTAGTTCATAATCTCGTCGTCTGACCATCCGCCAATTCTCTCGGCTCTGTACAACAACACAATCATCTCGGCTCGGGCCATGTTGCTTACGGATCGCAACACGCTCGGCTTTGCGAGAGCGGTCTCATTCGATAAGTTTCCTTTGTCGTCTGTCGTCTCATTCCAGAAATGGATTCCGAAGAAGTTTGGCTAAATTGGAATGATTAGGACCGAAAACTGAGCAAAAAGATTGCGCATTATAATGAAGCACTTGCCTGCAAGCTAACTTCTTGGCCAAACATGGTCATGGTTGGATAGTCGAGAATGATGCGACGATTAAGCGGCTCTCCTTTTTGCAACTGTTCATTTTGTTGTTGCAAACCGATCTGAAAGATTAAAATAGTGGCCGTTATTAGTTAATTTAGTTTTTACAATTATAGAAAAATTCGTACAAGATTTTTTTTCAAAAAAGTGTAAATAGAAATTTGTTGTCCAAATTTAACAATAATTTTTAATGCAAGCCGAAATAATTTTCAGCGAAATAAAAATTCAATATGTTTTACAGTTTCGTCAAGCAATTCTAAGCCCGAGGGTGGAATTACTGTTCAAAAATTAAGGGAAACTGATTTTTTAACGCAAAATTTGTTCAAAGCTTCGGTTTTTCCTAATTTAATGACGTTCATAGCTTATTATTATTTTGTACTTATAGAATCAATTATCAAGAACATACATGGAATAACCTAACGGGCTCATTGATTGTGCAAAACCTTCGGCATATTTGGTTGAAAGACTCCTGCTCTTTTGAGACATGATTGTAGATGGTGAAATTGTTCTGGATAAAGTCGTCCACCTAAAATTTATTATTTTGATCATTTTCCATTATTACAAATAAAAAAACAAATTTTGTATCAAAATTGCGCAAATTTAACCTACACAAAGTGAAAATTATTGATGAGTTATTGTTTGTCACCGCACTTTAAAATTCAATCTTTATTTTAGAAGAAATCGTTTGTTGTTTCCTTTTAAATATCAACTGCTTTGTAACAAAATTTGTCGGTACAGGACAAATGGAATTTGAAACTCCAACTAATTCTTTCAAACAAAGCCAAGGGCAGCGGAAGGAAGAGAAAGGGTTACTGCAGAAACTATATAATAGAAAGTATATAACAGAACGATTGTTTTCTGTTCCTCTAGGCTGTTCTGTCTTCTATGTTCTATTGGAAGCACGAAAATGAGTTGCAACTTACATATTGTTATAAATTGATTCGAGTTTTAATGTGCATTCATTCTTACCATGTAGCTTACTAATCGCAAACAATGTTTTAGAGAATATATATAAGTATAGTCCTACAAACATAAAAAATGTTTACCTCAACGGCTTCCTCAAGAGCTTCCTCTGTCAGCATATTATTTTTCTGCGATGTCGAATTGTCTTTTGGCACGAGAAGGACGAAAAACCGAAAGCCGAAACCGTTTTGGTTGAAGAACTCATCTCGCACATCGAATTCATGCAGAGCTCTGGATCCATAGGGCGTATATCCTCGGATGTTGTTCTTCCGCCTGAATTTAAAACATTACACAAAACTTCTCCATCGTCTTACTCCTTCCCAAATCCTATCAAAGTGAATCACTTATTTACGGTTTACAGGAGTTGATGTGTACGGTGTATGAGTATAAACAGATGACTCTTACAAGAAAATTTGATGATTCATCTCTAATAAACTATCCAACCGGTAAACAACGTTGTCTTCCTGTCAATTTTTAGTCAAAAAATAATTTAAATTCCAGGTAGGTCTCCCTAATATACCTATTTACTCCAATATAGGAGAGGATAGAATATTGGGAGAGGACCCTCTCCCAATAAGGGCCCAGGGACATTGAAGGGCCCCAGGCCCTTATTGGAGGAAATACGGTACGGATGCATTGATTGTGATGATGAATTTTCGCTCAAATCGGAAATGCGACCTAATTTTAATGAAACTTCATCGAATCCTGAATTATTAAATATCAAATTTCCGGACACTCCAGATGTGACACTGAGGAAAATAATCAGAAAAGAAAAACTTACTTGGTGGTGACCATTTTCGCTCCACAAATGATCGTGAGAACAATACAAAATACAATAAGTCTCCAGGCGTTCCTTGAGACGAAATGTGCCCACCATCTGTAGAATCTTTGAACTCGCCGATTCAATAGTGCAGAGAAAGAAATAGCGTTTGAATAAACTTTCTTGTGAATATGTTTCGGCGTGCCATTGACCATTGGAAAAGGGTCAGTTTTTTCAGGCGATACTTTGCTCATTCTGTTCTAAAATAAGCATTTTAATGTACTGGTTGAAATAACAGTAATCAAATTGCGACATGAATAGTGCAGTGGGGATTGAGAATGTCCTTTTAAAGTCAATTAAAATATCATAAAAAGCTTGAAGGATATGTAATAGCGATTATGGCTTGTAAACAAAATGCTAAGGCTTAAATAGGACCTTTTTATGAATCGAAAGAAAATGTGCCAAAAAATTTTCTTCGTCAGAATGTTCTCAATATTCTGGAAGATTGCATGGGATTTTTAGACTGCAACAACAAAATATGGCATTCATTTAGTCTGATGTTTTTGAGGTACATTAAAGCTGCTTGAAGCCAGGTAAGTGCCAAATTGTCAAGAAAGTGGTAATGTTGAAAAATTGTATCCAATATTGAGAACAATTTTGAGCATAACTTGACAAAATTCATAAAAAACTTTCCGCGGTAAGCAATGGTAAGATGTTGAAACCTGGAACTAAAACTGGAAGAAAGATAACTTCAGAGTATCATTGACATAAATGGCAAAAGGACACTCAAATTCCTTTATACGGAGACTCCTTATATGGAGAATATAGAGAAGGATTGACTCGATGATGGGTACTGTATGCTGAGTTTTTTGTTACGTAATTTGAACCGCCGAATAAAAAAGAGAGTTTGGATTTGCTGAATTTCGAGGTTAAAAACGAACCGACAGATTATCTTTTTCGATATGTTCGGCGAAAACGACGTCGCATAAACATGGAGAAAGGGTGTGGAAAAGGGCAACTGAACTGCGTTGAAATCTTGTATTTTATAGTCTTTCGCGGAAATGGAGGGAAATAATGCGACAACTTATTTATTCGACAACTTTGGGTATTTGTAATAAGAAAATAAAATAGTAAACGAGAAAACAAAATGGTTTTCAGGCATTGTCCAAGAAGGGCTCTCCGAAAACATCCAAAAATATAGCATCGTAGGAATCTTCATCTTTAGTTTATTTTTAGGAAACTATTTTTGTTCAAATGATTCCCAAAATGACGTGAGAGACCAAATTTTTGTGATATTTTCACAAAAGTTTGTCGACTTCCGGATTGACGAATGAATAATGGTTTAAATAATGAACGAAAGGTTAGTTTAGTTCGTTGTCTGATTCCGAAAACCGCATTCAGATTTGTAGAGACAAAATTCTTAAAAAGCAGAGAAAAGCCAAAATTGAATAAAGTCTAATAGAGAGATGGATTTGTGGTTATGGTAGACCACACAAGATGAAACTTTATTAAATGATTTGTTGTTGTGAGTTTTACGATGCCAAGCGTTTTTGCTATGTCTTTTATAGGGCTTATACATGCGTAGAAAGAATTCTGTACCTTTTAGGAACGGGGAATTTTTTTAAACGGGGTCTTATGATTTTTTATGGGCGGGGATGAAACGGCATGGCCAACCTATTTACTGGCTTCCTTCTTCTCCTACGCCCGCGCACAACAAAGTGCCAGGTACCGGAATTCCTATTGTGAAAAACAATTTGTTTACTGCCGAATGGATCTTAGACAAATAACAAAATTTTCATAGGGCGTTACCTATAGGGCTCATATTGTAGACCATTCCTTTCGACTCGGAAGGTCATATCACCTTTTCAACGGTCTGGGTTGTCAATCTCTTTAGATAAGAGGAAGTGTAAGGTAACAGTGTTAAAAGGACAAAGAGTAAACAAACTAATTAAAAGTTTAACAAAGGTTCAATATATCAAAACAATTCTTTAAATATTTCGGGTGTGGAAAATATTTCAAATAATGACGTGAGAATGAATGTTGCCTAAAAGAGTGGATCAGAATAGAGTGTAGAATAGAAGTGTAAGTAAGCACTTCGAAATTTGATTAGGCTGTCGATCTTTTAATGCCTAACCTTGTACTACCCTCACAGGCAGTAAACTAACATGTATAATTACTGAAAGAAACATTTCACGAAAACGTGTAAAAATTTTGGTTTTGCTAAGATGGATTTTCTAAAAAGATGACACTTTTAATACAAAACATATCCATAAAAACTATCAACGTCAGCAAATTTTCAATATTACTTCCACTTCTAAGTTGACATTAGGTTGACAACTTTCGTTGTTTGTCAATACTTTGTACATTTCTTGCCGATGTCAGAAAAGAATTTTATAGTACACTTTTCTCCAAATTGCACTCAATAAAAATTATGTGTACTCAGGTGCATACAATAACTGCACCGGAAATGAATGTCAGTTCTTCGAAAGTCTTTGTATATGAATTTTGGATATGAATTCTGAGTCGCCCACGCCTTTGAAATGTTTGCTTTTTGGATAACGAACAAAAAGTGGTCGGTTTGTTTAAAATTCGTCATATGTACAATGTTCCCTTATAAGGTACCGTTTATAAAATATTTAGTAAAGTATTTACTAAAAGGGCAAAAATGTTTAATGTGAGTAGATTAGCAAAAATAGGTAAATAGTAAAAAATATTTACGAGTAACTTATTTTTTCAAAATAAACGGGATACGCTCGTGTTGTGTTTGGAAGTATTTTTGTTATTAATCAACAAAAGGTTATCTTGGTTTGCAGCGTTCTCCACAGCGCCTGAAAGGTACTTCGATACCAATCTAATGAACTATTGCGACCAGTGGAAAAGTTTTTGAAGAAAAAATACTAAAATGTTCTAGAGTGCGAGAACCTTTGAAGCTCAAAGTTTAGAAAAGTATGAGTTTTTAAATGTTAAAAGACAAATTTCAAAGGAATTTTGAAAGGAATCTCGACAGAAGTCGAGATTTTGAAACACACCAAAAATAATAACGACAGAAAAATAATAACGGTAACATAAGGGAATGGAAAGTGCAAGACTTCTATTTACGTCATTGACTGTTTTTATCATGGGTCGCAGAAATAAAAGAAAACAGACAACAAACCAAACCACCGTTAGCTTTGCTTTTTTGCTCGTGCAACGGAAATCGAACATCGCAGGGGTTATAAAGGTAATCGCCTAGAATGAACTGTCGCGCAATAATCTTATTCGGTGTTGGAATGCCCGCAGGCAGGTTAATGGATCGGGTTCCTCTCTTTACATAAGCCTTTATGCAAGCTTCACTTGCAATTAGGGATAGCTCCTTTCGATATCCATGGTGCTTTTCTGATGAAGGTACGTCAAAATCATTTTTTCTTCACGTAGTTTTGCTAGAAATGTATTTTATAGTTTGCCAATTTTTGTCACAGATTTCCAAAAATAATATCTGAAAATAACTTTTTGTGCTGAAATATTGCATAATCGTGTAGGCAAATAAGGGAAGAAAACCGTTGCAAATCATATCGAAATTAATGAACTGAATTACAATTCATTTCCTGGATTTGGATTCTGGGATGTCATCGACATTGGACAATCGTCGTTTAGAGTTCTATCCTGTAAGAACATTCAAAATGCTAATGACGCATCCAAATCTAGTAAAATGTTTCATGGAACACCACATTTGGAGCTCGTGTTTTCAGACATTTGGGGCAGGCTCCAAACGTCTCGGCACCATCTCTAAGCCACAAGCATAAGTGTAAGACCGATTAAGCCAATGCCTAAGGTTGTTCGCCTGAAGCGTTGAATTTCCGATATCGGGAAGGTGTTTTAGACTTTGTAGCATCTGAAAAAATCCAATACCAAATGTCCTGCGCTCCAAACGTGGTTCCGTGTGAAGATCAAAGATCAGATAGAGTGTTGTAAGGCCATAGGATGGTACATATATTTTAGAAAATATGAATCATTCAGTAATCATTTATGGAAATTTAATGTATAATTGAAAAACGATAAAATCGAAAAACGGAAACTTTTAATTACTGAACACGGGATTATAGGATCAGAAGGGTTTCCTTACAATAATAAAGGGTCATACAATAAGTGAGGCCTAAATTAGTGTTTGTCCACGAGACTGTCAAAGGAGAACGTGCGAGAAGACGACAAACATTCTAAACAGAAATCGGTGGTTTTTGTTCCCTTGGGTCCCATCATATTGCCCATATAAGGTTTCAACCGCGCATCTGTGTTTTGCACAATCACATGAAAACGGTTTCCAGCATTCGTTCTATGTTTCTCATCAACAACAACAGCGCAACTTACAACGGGGCGTGTCTAAGACAGAAAGTTTCAACGAACTACGCCTTTCAATCACCGGACTACTGACTCATATATCATTGCGCTGTCAAAACTTAAACCGACGCCGTTCTTCTTCTCGAGAATTCTAAGAAAATTGGAAAATGCGATGATCAAAGATTACAAAAAGACATCAAGCAAAAGTGCTCAATATTAGTGTCGAAAATGGAATTTGTTCAAATTTAGATGAAATATTGCGCAACTCTGAAGCTAAAACATTTCTGAAATGTTGCCAATAGAGGTGAATGAGAGATTGCTATAGCAATACAGAAGAAACGGATATATCAGATTTGTACTCAAGAAAGGCGTTCATTGTCAGAATGGGAGACTAGAAAATTAAAAAGGTGAGTTTCATCCGATTGTGTAAGTTTTAGCATACTTCAAAGGAACACGATGACGTGTTCCAGGGAACAGAACGTCCGTTCGATTCAAAAGGCGAACTTTTTGGTTCTCTAGAGGACTTGTGAATACTTTTCGTTCAATTTTATCTCTTTCATCGCTCATCTCCTACCTACGAAGCGCCGCAGGGAACTGATGAGCGAACGACCCTGAAAACCGCTTTCGATTTTTAATGAATACATTTTGCGCCGACGCATGGATTGGGATTACATGGAAAGTGTTCCTTTGAAAGAAGCGTCAATTTGGTTATGAACAATCAATAATCAAGCCAGGAGATCGTAAACAGAAGTTGGATATTGTTTACTTTGCTACGTTATGTATGAAAGTGCAAGTGCAGAAAAGGTTATGTTAGAATTTCCAAAATGTCATATAGAGAGATTACACATCTGTGGGGCCATTGAAACATATCATTTGTTTTTTTGTATGAAAATGGGTAAGCGTACCGTAACGTAAAAACACCAAAATATATTTTTTTGTGTATAAAAAAGTGTGTATGCAAATGTAAATGTATACAAGTACAAAAACTATGTGTCTAAACAATAATTTCATCCGAGTTTCTGCTAAACTTCTGCAGAGTTATCACATTCATTTATTTCTTGTCATCATTTCAATCAAAAAATTTTTGACAAACACTTTTGTCAAAAAGTAGTTTCAAACGGCGTACTTTAGACAAATTACAACCGCTTTTAAAAGAACGTGGGTGTAATGTAACGGAAAACTTAGTGACCCAAACCACACCTTTTCTCGAACGGTTGCGCAATATGTCATTGAGTTGTCAAAACTTTTAACCGCATCCTTCCATTTATTGAATTAAACAATAGAAATTTGTCGAATACTGCGCATAAAAAGGCTAGAGGGCATGTGATAGAACTCTAGAAACTGTAAGGGAGAATACTCAAAAGAAGGGCCCCGGCCTTTGAAATTGGGACTCAAAGCGGTCTCTGAGTTTTGTCTCTTGGATCGTCCTTCAAAAAATTTCAACCGAAAGGAATTTATCAATTCAATCTCTCTTTTCGCCGAACACCGCCCTGGCAATGTCGATTCTATTTGGGTAGAAATTTGTGTTTGCTTGAAGGTCGTGACTTTTCACAACGTTTTAGACACCAATTTTTGATTGCAAATGATCGACCGCATTTGCAAAAGTTTTGCGAAAGGATTTTCAACTCGGATGCAAATGAAAGTAAAGTGCAAAGTAAGACGGAAACTAACTGCGTGATAATGAATGTATGAGCTATTTGCAAAGGGGTTTGGAAATGTACTGATGAGATGGCGCGAAATAGGCGGACAAAGTTTTGAATAGAAACGAACGATTTAATAAATAAGAATATGTTGGCTTGAAAATAACAGATTTTTATGAAATTTTGTGAGATTTAAAGATGTGAGGGCATTTGCCCTAGAATTGGCAACATAATCTCAATGATTGTATCTTTTTGTATTGTGACCAATGCCAAAACGGCTTTTGGAATTCTTACAATGGCATTGCTCGTAGATAATTGTTAGATAATGGGATAGTATAGAATGCCTATGCATGCCAATTTTTTAACTTACGGCTGATTTCTGCAGAAAAATGGCAAAATTGTAAATACGCAGACAGAAATCGAAACTGCTCTGGAAACGTAAAAAATACTCATTTTCGCACAATACAAACTCGTCCAAAAATACATGTCATTTTAAACCCACCGCTTCAAAAAATTTATCTGAAAATGCACTCATCTGAAAACAACATTTATGCACTTTTTGTCACATTTTCTGCAAAAAGAGCAGAACTTTGGAAATTTAGCAAACAACTGACAATGCATAGAAGACAAAACTACAAGCAATTCCGTTATGGTATTGTTGTAACCAGTTCAGTCGTTGGTCACTTGAGAATACAGAAACCTGAATAAGTATGCGTTCGCTTATATCAGATGGCGGGTAGATTTTTTAATCCCACGAACGGTCCAATAAAGGGAGCGTGAATGTAAACAATACGCCTGCCGATCTTTAATTAGCATGTGACATGACAAAAGTGTATCATAGCTCCCAAGTCCTAACGGAAAGCTTCAAGGGTTTCCCTCCCCCAAATATCACATCTTCTATGAGGATCATTGGCAAAAGTGTTACGCACAGAGTAACTGACAAACAACCCGGCACCCATTACGCGTTAGGAAAGGGCATGAAAGAAAGATCCAGTGATCTAGAAAATTTTTCAATACCATAGAAAAGTTTCTGATCTCTTTAATGAACGTCTACCTGTATTTGTGAAAACCAAAGCAAAAAAAATCGGTTTCAAACAATGTTTTGCAACCTTTTGTTTGGTTTTGGAGATTCTGTAAAAAAGTTCATTTGTACAAAGAAAGTAACATTAAACCATCTAGATCGCTATCGAATAATATCAATAATCAAATAATGTCTATCGAAAGGAAGACTAAAGTTTGGCCCACCTCAAGGTACTTTTCGACACTCGCAAATTCGCGGTTAATTAAACTGTGTAAAACGTTCGTTCCATTGAACATCAATCAAATTCGAGAGGCACCGTCTGTTCCTTATATAGGACCTGCAATTCCCGCAAATCACGCCAAGGGCAGTCTATTTCCTGGTGTGTTTTGTGTTTGACACACACTCTAATTATCTCGAAGCAACACCAACTTCTTCAGTCGGAGTAAACATAAATTGGGAAGAGCCTCATTCTTAGAGTTGCAATCGAACGGTTCACACGAACATCGAGATCAATTGTGGTTTCGGTCGTGTCGATATATGTAACATAGTGAATCACACCTTTAGCGCGAAATCAATTTCTCAACAATCGTGTTTTTGTTTATAAGTTAAGTGAAACTACAAAAAAACGTACAAAACAAACTTCAGGGCACGGATTTCGGTAAAGTTGAATGACATCATAGTTGGTGATTAGAAGTAACACCTGAGAAGACACATGTTTGCGTGGGAGTCAGATTCGTTACCCATGTATGGCAAGAGATCAAGATTTGTGATTTGTACTATACCGAAATGGCAGATCACCTTTGGTTACAAGTATGGCAAAATATTGAGACGGATACATTACATGCCCAAAACCAATGTTGTGACGATCCGGAAAACATAATTTGATGATATAAACACAATGCCCATTTTGGCGTTGTTTGATGTCAGAAAGTGGTACAACAGTACGCCAATGTTGGCCTCAAATCGGAATCAGCGTTATTGAAAACACCCAGCAAAAAAGCCGGCTGGCACATATAATCGCCTGATTTTTTCAGGATAACGAGGCGTAACCCTTGATTCAGTTTTTAGTGCGCTGTTGATGCTTTTGAACTAAAAGATTCTATAATCTCCTTCCATTTGTGATGTTTGATTAAAACGTTCTGAGTAACAAAGTCTATCTCGTTTCAACGGAATCTTGCTTCAAATACATGTCTTCCTTAAAATGATTGAATATATTAATGTTTATACTGCCTCTGACCTAACACAAAGGCAGATTTCACCATTCATAGCTTTTCGCGCCATGTGTTCAAAACGCCAACATCACAGTCAAAATTTGCCTTTGGTCTGAAGCGAGAAAAGGCAAGGCAGTGGGCAATAACCGGGCAGACACATAACTTCTCTGCGCTCTGCCTGTCCCTGCAATCTTTTTGGTGCGCCGCACAATAGCACCAAATCGACCCACAAACAACACAAAGCGCTGTCCTCAGCCAACGTCTTCGGTTTAATTACCCAACTTCCAAAGCAACCAAACCCTTTTCGATTTTATAGAACACAATGCCAATTCGGCGGCAAAATTTCAATTTTTAAACTCGAATTCGAAATTTAAACTGGTGAAGAATCTGCCTTTGTGTTAGGGCATAGGCAGTAAGTCAACACATATTTATTTATTCCAAAGGAAATGTCGGGAAAATATTCAACATTTCACAAATTTTCACAAAACTGTTACTGTATCGAGTTTGGAACATTGTCAAATGAAGATAATGAAGTATGTTCATTCTTGATACGTTTCAACAGGCTCAGCCGGTTCAGCGGATGCAATACTGACGTCTTCGCTGGATAGGGCCAGATAGAGGCTGGAAGAATCGTCGTTAGGATCCTTGGTGCAGAGTCGAAAGCCAGATTCGATTGTATTGAGCTCTAGGAATAAAGTCATGTCATTGTTTGGATGGGGCAACTCGAATGGAACATATTCTCTCCCATTGGAAACGTTATGGCACCACATACATTCAAAGGCGTGCTGCTTATCCACATCCAGAAATCTCTGAAATAAGTTGCAAAATAGTTGCCTGAATACTCAAGATTTTGGTAATAATGCAAACAAACTTTTCAGTATAAAAGATAAAATGGTATAAAAACATTTCAAAAATTTGGTTATTATTACACTTCCACAGGACTAACAAGTTTTTAGCCTCGGTCCAAGATGCAATTCTCGGATTTGACATCGACCTTATTAAAATATCACAGTATGTGTTTGATAAGATTTCTGAAATCGTGATTTTCCGGTCTTGATATAAAATTGAGACAAACAACTTGGTCTTGACTCGAAATCGAGGTATAACCAAATTCACCCTAATGATAGGTAAATAAAAAGATGGAGCAATTTATCTAAAATATGGATCATTTGTCGAGTCTCGGGATCTCTTATCGCGAGATTTATTTCAATATTATACGTTTTTGCCAGAAGATAACTTACCTGTTTAACGGCCGACAACAGCGATCGATAATTCTCCAAGTTCAATTTCTCGTTCGTTACGAAGACAATTCTTCTCATTAATTCGGCCGGTCCAAAGAGGAATTCGATCATGTCGCTTATGGGGAGTTCCATTTTAGGGCTGTAGGACATATCGTGCAGGATCAACTCGTATCCTTTAAGCGAAGGAAGATGGCGAAGCATATCCATGGAACCGTCGCCGTCCAAAATCACGCGACTGCAAGACGAAACGACGCGCGCCAATTCAGCTGATGCTTCAATTGATGCCTTACTAACGGTAATGCCAACTTGTCCCTGCCAGAGATGCTTTAACGGCTCCAAAAAGTCGAGAAGATTCTGATTTGAATGCAAGTCAAAGCTTGAGGTCTCGAATCGCAGAAACGTTAATTGCGGCAGGCGAGAAACAAATTCGCTTGATACATTCTTAGAACCATTTAACACCGTTTTGTCCTAAAATGAGCAATTTTGTAATCTAGTCATGAATGTAATATCGTTTGTTGGCATTTCTAGCGTCTAGGCTCTTGAGATAAAAATCGAATGTCTTAAGTATTGTTGCAAAATAATCCAATGATTTCTCTAAAAATTTAAAAAGTAAAAACAGGCAGATATTTTGCAAATTATTTCAAAAAAGCGGCAATTGAAATGTTTGATCTTAAAGATGGCAGTCGTTAAAATGAGAACAAACTTGAAAACACTCTTAAATTATCGGCATTTAATTTTTTCCGTTGAGTAAAAATTGTATTGTTTGCTTAATTTTTTCACATTTTTGAAGGGAACGGAATTTCTTTCTATGTTCTTCTTTCTGCATACACAGCACGGTACTAAAAATTCCTTCTGGGTGGTCTTATTTCGCTAAAATTCATGTGTACCTGGGAAGCATAATTTGCATTTTGACGAAGTATTTTTTTTATAAAACCGTAATGTTTGGAAACAGACGTCTTCTATAAATTTAATTCAAGTGCTGTCGAAATGACATCTTATCTTATAAATCCAGCTTGAGCCATCGGCATCGCTAATGTGCAGCAAGAAGTACACGAGATATGGAGCATTCCCGAATCCTTGTTCGATCATATTTTGGAAACATTTGTTAGCAAAAGACGCCTTGTAGAGCTCGCGACGGGTTAGAAACCTCAAAATTTCCGCTAGAAAATAAGGCAAAGTGCGCATCCTAAATTTAATAAAAAAAATTTGGTAAGTTCTGCATTTACACAAACTTTTGGCGTTGTGCATCTATTCGAATTCTAAAACATTCTGAAGCCTAATACCGTATTCCCTTTAATTACTACCCCCTGAAATTATTTACCTCTCTAATCATTTCCCCTGGAGCTCGTGTGAATTATTATTACCCCGGTGTAGTAATCTTCTTACCTAGTATTACAGGGCATACGGTATGCATGATACTTTTTTCCGTGCAAAAAAGTACTTTTTTCGTGCAAAAAAGCTACGTGCAAAAAATAAAATGCCTTTTTTGGGCCACTTTTTAATATGTTGGCCATAAATCTGATGTTACTCATTATATGTCAACTTTTTCTCTAGTTTATATTAGCACAATCATATTTCTTCAAGTTTGCCATTTTTGACAAAAAAAGTGCCATTATCCTCAAACTTTGATGAAAAATTGATGAAAATTGAAGAAAATGCCACTTTTTGGTAAAAAATTGCAAACTTGAAGAAAACGTATTATGCCATTATAAACCAGACAAAAAGTTGACATATAATGAGTAACATCAGATTTATGGCCAACATAGTAAAAAGTGGCCCAAAAAAGGCATTTTATTTTTTGCACGAAACATTTTTTGCACGGAAAAAAGTATCATGCATACGGTATATGGGATTTACTTCTAGATTACTTCTGGATTTAGTTCTACGACTTTGAGCTATACAATTATGAACGAGCCTTGTTGAGTTTCAGTCTAGTTTGCAAGTGCCCAAGCGCTAATTGGCGCAAATTTGAAAATAATTATGAGCTAACTCACGTTTCACGCGAGTAACCCACTCTAGAATCGTATTTTAGAGGGGGTTACCAATATCAGAATTGGGGTTTACTCACGTGAAACGTGAGTTAGCTCATAATTATTTTCAAATTTGCGCCAATTAGCGCTTGGGCACTTGCAAACTAGACTGAAACTCAGCAAGGCTCGTTCATATAATGCCAGTAATGCAAAAGTTTAAATCAGGTTTACATAACTCATTATCATCTTCTTTACAAAACATTGGTTTCGGTAAAAATCACACTTAAAGATAATATTTACAGACATATTTTTCTTTTACTTTCAAATATATTTCAAAATACGTTTGAATGCGCATCTGTTTTGATATGTGTAAAGATAGGTTGGTATATTTACGAAAGAGCTTATCTGTGCACATATCAGCCAGCCAAATGCATAAACTGAACTAACTAATGCACCAAACAATTAGCGTCGACTAAAATAGGAACAGGGAAGGTTCGCTTTACTGGCAATGATGAAGAAATTTTCTTTAGTAGTGAATGATGTTTTAGTCTGAAATTTCTTTTAAGAGATGAAATGCTATATGAGAGAAAGACAAGCATATGTGCACAGCACAAAAATAAAGTGAATAAGTAATACAAATTGCTAAGGTTAATTAGAAAAAACTTTTAGCGTCCATCGTAGATACTAGTAGTAATCGAAAATTTGGGATTTTGGTAATTCTGGTGTTTTGAACTTGCAATCATGATCGAGAATTCCTAGCTTGATTTTGTCTAATATAACCAGGCTTGAAGAATTGCAGATGTGTCCCTAGGCAATTTAGTTGGCAAGTTTGTATGAATTTTTTAGGCCGTTCTTTAGTTTTACACACGTTTTATCAAATTTTAGTGAATGCCGCTACTCTCCCCTTGGCTTTCAAGTTTTTTCCAACGTTAGAAATGTGAAGTACTAATTTAAGGCAATATTTTTTCATTGATTAGAAAAATTTTCTTAACGAATATTGAACGTACTTTATGCTTTTTTATATCAGACAGTACCACAAATTTAGCGGACATGGGGAAACAGTTCCGAGAACACATTTAATATGCACAAAGACGAATTCCAAAGAGGTCACACACATATTTTGAGTACTCTTTATTTATTCGGAAATTCGATAAAACAGCTGTTTTGGAGAGTTCAAGGAAGTCCGAAAAATAAAAATCACATAAATTGAGTTTGAAGTGTTTAAAACACATTTATTTGAGTTACACTTCCATATGTTCTTTAAATAATTATATCAAACACATTTCAGAAGCATTATCCACGCCGCGTGCAGTTTAATAATTACTCTCAATAAGATTTGATAAAATATAACTGAGAAGTTAGACAAAAAAGGTATCTCAATCTGTTAAGCATAACGAGGTAACCGAATTAAGTGGCCTATTCTATGAGACCACCCAACTAAAGTTTCTCTTTAATTTCTCAGAATTAATTTTCAAGATTATAACTATTGGACACTTTGGCTGAAAGTGATCAAATGTAAAATTTTTTAGTATCATGCCATGTCATGAGAGGTTTGGCAAAGAAAATTGAATTTGATTTTAAATATAAAAAGCCTGCCGACAAACTATATCCTATATAGTAGCACATATTGTCTTTTCTGCTCTTGCCTGTTGTTACTACTGTGACAATCATCTATTTTATTTAGGAGACATGGAACTCTACGTGTTGAGACACAGCGAATATGAACGTCTTTACAATTGCTCTTCAATTCATATCAATGATGTTCCTTTGTCTCAGCGTCAACACATATTAGAAGGAGTTGCGACGATTGTGCTCTGCGCAATTTACTATGTACGGTTATTATTTCTTTAAAACTCTCAACAATTCCTCCTCAGTTTCTGCCGGACATGGATACCCAGTCTTGAAAATTTCGGTACTAACCCTGATCTGGACTGCACCGGACCGAGCTTAGAGTCCGAAAATTGGGTACGGTCCTGTGCCCGACGGGTATTTAAATCTTGGTCCATTTTAATGTTCCGTTTTTGTCGTATCTTTCCTTAAAGATAGAGCTATTCTTAAATTTCTATGGAATGTTACTAACCTTTCAAATATTTACTTAAAGGGAGACTGATTTTGTGACCTTTGACAAAAGTAATTTACACATTTCGTTTATTAAAGAGCCTTTTAAATGTCCGGACG
>JAKKPZ010000127.1:0-170590 GCA_022814885.1 Ditylenchus destructor | reverse complement strand
CTGCACAAAAATACTCTCTCATTCCCCCGGCCAATCCCCCGGCGGATTCGCTTTGTATAATTGTGAAAAATCAAATCGATTTGATTTTGTTCGGTGTTCTAGAACAAAGGAGTTTGTTTCGGAATAACAAAAATGAAATTGTCTTCTCTGTACAGAGCATTTTCGCACAGACATCAAATTTTGGTTGTGTATGCCATTGTGTATGTCGACAAAGACATGTTTTATGTCTGCTTCACAACGCTTTTTCTTCGGGGGATTGGACGAGAGAGTACAGCGCTGTGATTAAACTATAAGAAATATACAAAATCCCCCGGGGGAATCCCCACGTGCGTAGACCTAGTGTTATGTAGGTACCGCTAGGCGAGTTATATACCGTTATAACCAGCATCACTTGGGATTCTATAACTGTATAGACCCTTGCCTGACCTTTACTGAATTTTGACATTTTCAAAAACGCGTGAAATTTTTTCGGGTGCCAAAATTGACTGATTGTGAAAGCCCTTATCAATATGCACTTAAAATGTCACTTTTACTTAAACTAACAAGGAACACTCACCTGGTGAAACGCTCACCTCGGGAAACGTGATGGATAGGAATTTACCCCACCTTGTGGGCATTAGAACGGTACCAATCTTTTTGGCTCATGCACCTTGAAAAAAAAGTTAGCCTGATACGGAAAATTGGATTTTTACAAGGAAAATGCGAGAAAATTCGACTTCAGAGGCCGTTTTCGGGCGTTTTTGTCTATGAAAGTGACAAAAATAATGATATATTCTTGTTCCCCGTAATTTTTTGGGTAAGATAGTGTCTTTTTCAGAATTTTTTGAGAAAACAATTTTTTCACGATTTTTTGCTACCAGGTGAAAAAAACTGAAAAATATTTTTTCTCAAAAAATTCTGAAAATGGTGCTGTATATTACCCAAAAAATTACGGGGAACACGAATATGACGTTGTTTCTGCCACTTTCATAGACAAAAACGCCCGAAAACGGCCTCTGAAGTCGGATTTTCTCGCATTTTCCTTGTAAAAATCCAATTTTCCGTATCAGGCTAACTTTTTTTTCAAGGTGCATGGGGAAAAAGTCTGGAACCGTTCTAATGCCCACAAGATGGGGTAAATTCCTATCCATCACGTTTCCCCAGGTGAGCGTTTCACCAGGTGAGTGTTCCTTGTAAGTAAAAAACGGATTTACGACAAAAAAATTCACGATAAAATTACCCCAGATGTTGTATTTTATAGAAAACTGTTATATGAAAAATATGAAACAGGACTGAGTTTGCGGGACTGAATTTACCAAAAACCAACTCGCATAGGGGCACCTACATAGTACCGTATTCCCTGTTTTTAGCCCTACCCCAACAGAATGCCAATCGGCGCCCTAGCCATCTTGAGAAAAACTAAGTGCATATTAGTGTAGATCTCGTCATGTTACGTAAGAAAACCCCAATGCCAAAATTTTATCATTGAAAAAATCGAAAAAAATTGAGTTTGAAAATTTAAATTCCAAAATTTTTGCAAACTGCATAATTATCAAGTTTTTCAGGGATACATGAAGTAGACACTATCCAAGGGCTATCCAATGACGCATTTACAACAAAAGACCTTCCAGGTGTTAAAATGCGTTTCGTGAAATGGCGAAACTACGTTTTTCTTTTGCCGGCTTGAGTAAAAAACTTATATTTGGAATCCCAATATTTCATTACATGAAAATCCCGAAATACTAAGCGGCTGCGTACTGTAGTCTGTTTGTGTCCTCAATTGTCTGGAGCATACCAGACTATAATTTTGGTGATAGCTCATTGGATAGGTCTTGAAAAGGTAGGAGCGGGAAAATTTTTAGACGCTAAATTCGAAAATTTGAATTCGCGCCAAAACCGAAAAACCTGTTTTTAAGGTGTGTGGCATACAAAGTGATGTTTTTTATGTTCCCAACGCCGGCGTAGCGCTTTCCTAGAATCATGTGAGAGAGCTAAACGAGAAGGACTGTCATAAAACCCACGCTTGTCGGTAGATTGACGCGAACTTTTGGCGTTGGAATTGATTGAGAAAACTTGTCGGCAAGCTCGCGCGCTAGCTCCGTACTCGACTTCTTTTTACGCGGCTTTCCATTATTATCCTTGCCCATTTCGAAGCAAAAGCGTGTTGATATATCTTAATAAGCAAAAATCATAATTGCGGTGATATGCGAATACAAAATTTTCAAAGAAGACTGAAGAAAATTGGAAACATTCTGGGACTGTTGTCTTGAAAGCATACGCCAGAAAATGCTTTAACGTATGAAAATTTCGCAAATTCTTCAAGAATAATACCAAATTTGCCAAATTTACGTACTAACACATATATTACATACAAAATACTATCGACTATTGTTAGAAATAACGGTGCTAAATAAATTGGAAAGGAGATAAAATGGTACCAAATACCGCACTTGAGTACGATAGCAACTAGTTTTTGATTAAGGACTTACGTTGAAGGATTTACGTTGAATTTATTAGGAGAAATCTATAAAGTATCAGGAAAAGCACGCATTATAAGCGAATCCAGGATGTTACTAATTTAAAATAATTCCCTATTTTTTAAAATAAAATTTTCAAATGGAACTTAAAACAAATAATAATTAACACTTTGCAGAAGATTGCTAGAATGTTAATGCTGAATTTGTGTCTATTCTGAAATATAAAAACGTATGATAACAAATAAATTCTAATTAACAAAATTTTAATTTCTGTGTTAAGAACTAGAGACAGCTCAGAGTGCCAGGAGTCCGCCACCATTTTATTTATTTTACATCCCATAGTTTTAACAATGTCTTTTCGCTATTTGTATAACTCCTTTGTCTGAATTACGATGTGTAATTCAAATTCCGCTATATTGTTCAGAATATGGGCCACAGTAGTGAGAGCACTAAAACTTTCCATGCTTCAAAGCCTCAGTTCATTCTTGAAGTCAAATATGTTAAATACGACATCCCTTAGCACATACTTCTTGATTGCGAATTCCCAGACAGTTCCAGAAATGTGGGGTGGAAGAAAAAATTTCAGAGAAATATGCTTCCCTTTGTTTTACACAAAAATTAGAGTTATATTCATATCGATTCTATTAGCGGAAGTCGTATTGATCCACTTTCAGAAGGAGCTGCCTTTACGAAACGCCCTAAAATATTTTCTCTATACAAATTGTATTATACAGTTTTAGGTCAATAGTATTAATGGTAAGTGTCCCTAATTTCCTAAAATGCAAAGTATTAGGAGTGATACGAAATATTTAATATGTTTTTATTAATTTATACAATTTTTAATCAAGGTAACATCAATAATAAAATTGAACTGTAGGCTCGAATTTTGGGCATTTATGCATTTTCGCCTCTGTAAAAGAGAATGTCTGCAGGCATCGGGTGCATCGAGCCTGCTGAGCTTTACGTGAACTTTCTTTTGCAAATTGTTCCACGCGATATAAGTTTACAGTTCCGTCCACACTTGGAATCGGACACACTCTGGGAGACCATGTGTGGATATGATGTGGAAGGCTTGCTCGTGTTCTTCTCCAACTAGTTTCACACAAGCTTTGATGATCGTCAGTTATAGAATTTTCAATGCCATGTATGGGATGAACAAAATATCTGTTTCCGCAAACGTAACAAACGCGAACAAATTCGTTCTGCGATTGATCTGAAAATATGATATAGGGGAAGTGCAAAATTTCTCGGACTATTCAATAAAGACATCACCCCAACCTTTTTTGTAATTTGTCTAGTCTTCAACTAATTTTCTTGTTAAAAATGCCCTTCGAGGTAAGAAACCAAATTCTAAAATTGGTCCATTAAAAAAATCGCACTCGTTTCCGCCAAAAATTGCTTAAAATCGCTCCAAAACGCTTAGATATGGCCGGAAACGCCTGTTTTTAGTGAGAAGATCTAAGTTGGCTCGTTGCTCGCCCCGCTTCAACGAGCAAAAGATCTCTCGCTCGCTCGCAACAAACCAAAATCCGACTAGGACCTCCGTTTAGGAACAATCCAGTCCTGACCGCTGATAGAAGTGCGAAAAGCGCCGCGGATGCACCTTGCCACTGATATACCCTGACCGAGGGCGATAATCGAGAAAAATCGAATCGTGTCCCCGTTAGATGTTTAGATTTTCAATAAGCCGTTTAAACCCATTTTAATCCAGAAATTTTTGGGCTGCCGATACTGTATAGTCAAGTTGCAAACTAATGGCGATTGAAGTAATATAAAGTAAAATTTCCTTACTACATTCGTGTTTTGTTATTCGGAAAAAGCAATCGAATAATTAAAATCCAAATATGTTACCGGAAAAATATTTTACCCTGTAAAATTGCAAGTTTTTAACACGATATTTGCGCCATAATCATAATGGGTGGGCCATTTGAATATAGCGACACAGGTCCAGTATCGCGAAATTTGTCATCCAAAATAGTTTTTTGGACTGTCTAATAATGTAAAATAGAATTAAACATACCGCGATTTTCTATTCCCTCTTTGCCCATATCTTGCAACTCTCCATTGATATTCACAGTACTCGTTGACGGCCGCGGGAATTCTTCTTTGTTTTTAATAGCAGAACTCAAGGAACGCGACATTTTCTTCCCTCTTTCTTTCGCCGTTTTTGAACGTTCCCTTCCGGTGCCGGTATTCTTGTCAAAGCAGACGGCGTAAGCATCGTGTCCATTACTATGCCTCGATATTGAAGCAGAATTTCTTCGTTGACAGAAGGATTTTCTCTTCTTTTCTCGAGTTAAGTTGGCGTCGTTTGCCAAATTTAATTCAGAAATTTTAGCAGAGAGAACTTTCGGATTAGCCAAACATCGTTTGTCCTGGTGGACGCTGATTGTTCGCCGAGAAAATAATCGATCACAATGAATACATGTAACTAAGTTCGGCGGTCCTGAAGGCATTTGTTCAAAGTCTTAAAAATTAGTTAGTTCAGGTTAGTGAATGATTAGGGTGATTAGATACTGTTAGATAATGGAAGCAAAGACTTTACACGAACGCTACGAACATATGCTATTTTTCAAAGTGACTTAAGCATGCCTTCTGGTAAATGCTGCGTTTACTCTAACAATATATTTGTTGTTAGAATCAGAGTTGTAAAAATGTATAAAAATGTTTCACCTGACAAACTTATAAGAACGTTATTATGCAATTTTTATCCTAACAAATGTATTTGGAACGTAAAATATCGTATTAAACAACTTAAAGTATTATGGAAGATTGAAGGAATTTGCGGAAAGGTCAATCATGAACTTCATGCCTTTAGACTCATGAGTCTTTGTTTTGCTCGTGACTTAATCTGGTTGCGACGGGCAACGGACAAAACAGTGGCCTCCATTTAAAACAAATGTAAATAAAAAACAAATGTGGTCAATGCAGAAGCAACAAGTATGTTTAAAACTTAGATCATGGGGCAGTGATGATTGCACAAGAGCTCATTCAAGATTCCAATGATGTATGAAATTTTAGGGTACGGGACAATTCATCAAATGGACAATTCATCACATGGGACAATTCATCACATATTGTGAAAAAAGGCCAATTTTTATAAAAATTTGTGTTTTTATGCTATTTTTACCATTCTCATACACTTTTTAATTAAAATTACGCTATTTTACCTTAGAAATTTTCCATACGCTACCTTACTTTTATGATAACAACGTGTAGTAATAATTTATTCATCATTTTTAATGTCATTATCAATTCCAACAACATCATCAATGACAATGATTGCTTGTTTGGCGCCTTATAAGGGTTGTTCGGGGCCCCAAGCCTAAATCCTTGTTTGGCGCCTTATAAGGGTTGCTTTAGCCAAAATATAAATTTTGGGTTTGTACGTAAAATTTTTAAGGTAAAATAGCGTAATTTTAATTAAAAAGTGTATAAGAATGGTAAAAATGGCATCGAGACATCTGCCACCCGACAACTGCCACCCCGACAACTACCACCCCTAACGCAAAACGACAACTGCCACCCCGACAACTGCCACCTCCGATAACGCTTCTAGAATTTTTTTATGCCCTGGGGCAATTCTCGAAATCCATGGATACCCCCTATGGGTCCAAAAAATTTTTTTTCGCAATTTTGCCTGAAAACGTCTAATTAGGGGTTTTCGACCATGCTGATCACGAATCCGAAGGAATTTTCAAGATTGGATCTCACAATTTCGAGATATGGCTTAGGCTGCTGTGCAGAATCCCGAATTTAGGCTTGGGGCTTAGGCTGCTGTACAGACTCAATCAAACTTAGGCTTGGGGCTAAGGCTGGTGGGCGGCGGGGGGAATGGACTTAGTCTTAGGCTTGGGGCTTAGTTGATTCACCCGCCAGATAAAAGCTGGTTAAATATGATTTGCAAGAAAAATGTGCAAATTGTACTTGAAACGCTAAAATATTTTGTGAAGTTTCCCTCGCTTTCCAAAATCACTAATAATATAATTTTTAAATTAGTCAATAATTATAATTTAACATAATTTTCCATTTCTGTGGTAAATTATAAATTTTCATGAGTGGAGCTGTTATTATGTGTATAAAATCGTGAACAAATTTTGTTAAGTAACTTTACTGAACTTCGATAATATATCATCAACCAAAAATAGCAATATATTTTTATTTTGATATACCGTATTTCCTCTAATTGAGCCCCACTATAATAGACCTCCTACAGAAATATAAATAGTGTGTAAAAATGAGAGTGACCCTACGTAGACCCCTAGAGGGATATTGAAATAATTAAGTCCCCGCGGCTCAATTAGAGGAAATGCGCTAATTTCGGGAAAGGAATAATAGCAAAACAATGCCATTGAACGATATAAGGCAAATTGGTAAAACATTTGAGCCGTAAGGCGATACATAAGGCTAGTAATGGGAACCAATGATGGTTCTTTTTTGTTACCAGAACCACCACCTTGATTTTTCATGTTTCTTCTGTGCTTCATTAAGTTTGACGTCAATTCCAACTGCTTGTTGTACGCTTGTGAAACCATCCTGGCGAAGGCACTCTGCTAGTTCTCGCTTGATGCGACCAATAACGGGGAATCCTTGATATACCAACGCTGTGTAGAACTGGACCAAAGATGCGCCGGCTCGAATCTTCTCGTAAGCATCACGCCCCGTACTTACTCCTCCGCAACCGATTATAGGAATACGGCCTTGCGTGAGCCTGAAATTCAAATATTATACAAAAATAGGTGACCTCATAAATATTCTTTCAATAGGAAAACTTTAATTTTTAATCACATTCAGGATACCCACTCATTCTAGCCGTTTTAAATATGTAATTTAGGGCGTATCAATTTCTATATACACATTCCCCAAAGCAACAAACCTGTACATCTCGGCGATGCATTCTGTACTTATTTTTTTCAGCGGCTCTCCCGATAAACCGCCCGATTCTTTGCATTTGAGTGTTTCTGGCCTCTGTATGGTCGTGTTTGATATGATCAATCCGTCGATGCCTGATTCACTGTCTAAGCACAACTAAACGTGTTTATAATTTTTGTTGATTTTGATTATAAAAAGGATTTTTCTTAATTATTTTAGTGTTTCCCCGTATTTTATAATAAATGAAAAAGAAGGGACACAAAACATAATATTAAATTTGTAAATGTTTCGATGATAAATCCGTCCTCTCGATATCTTATTTTCTAGCAAAATTGTTAAATATTGAATACACAAATTTACATACCTTTGCAATATCGCGCTTTTCATTCTCTGATAAGTCCACAGTGATTTTGAGTAGCACATTTGGTCTGTCTTCAGAACGAGGTACTGCTCTTTTAACCGCCGTTTTCACAGTTCTCATCAACTAAAAACGATAATTTGTTAGACGAGAGAATTAGATGAGTTATATGTTTTGTGTGTGCTACAAATACTGCTTTTCCGACGAATGAGTCGTGGATCAAACGTATTTTACTATATAAAAACAGGCAGCTATCCAGTACTATCACTAAAATTTAAATAGAAAATGCTGAAAAGTTGGACCTTTTCAAGTGCATTACGTGATTGGAGAGACCTCAATCCCGGCGTGTTTGGGGATGATACATTTATGACCAAATACTCGCAGTCTTGTGCCAAATAATTCACACCAATTTCATAGTCGTGCTCGGCATCTATTGTGTCCTTATTTTTGCCTAAAAAGTAGTTCATGCCTTGGTAATAATATTTTAGCGTTATTACGCATTTGCTAAGGTTTCTTATTAATAATAATCTCTCTTATACCGTAGACTGTCTAATTTAACCCCTCTAATTTTGCCCCCTTCAACAGAATGCCAATCGACGCACTAGCCGAAAACTAAGCGCATATTCGTGTAGATCTCGAGTTACGTAGATCTAGAGATCGAGTTACGCCCCAATGCAAAAATTTTGTCACTGAAAATATCAGAGCAAATCACTTTGAAATTCCAAAATTTTTTTGTAGTCAAATAATTCTACCCCGGGGTTAGATTAGAGAGTTTACGGTAATTAAAACAGAGATAATAATGCACTCACCCAAATTAACTCCTAACGGCAGTTTTAGGTTCTTGTGAGCTTTTTTGACTCGATTACTGACCAATCCACCGCCGTCGTTGTTGAACCCGTATCGATTGATCACTGCCTATAATAACTCCTTCGTTTACTATACCAGAAAACCAAACAAACTTTATCTTCTTCTATTCGAAATACTCGAGGTTTGTCGTTTCCATATTGAGGAAGCGGTGTCACAGACCCTAGAATCGAAATTGTGTAGGAAATTAAATAACTCGTATTCAACAACAAGTTACCAATTTCTATAAAACCAAGCCCTGTTTCGCCTAATCCTTCGATGGCTTCACCATTTTTATCGAAACCTGCGGCTAACCCTGAAATATTTAAAAATAAATACCATAATTTAGATAATGTATTTATAAAAATCGATCTTGATATTATTAGTATTGCTATCGTGTAGGGCCAAATTCGGTCTAACGATTTTTAATTTAGCATAGGGTCTATTCAACAATAAATTACCTATAGGATTTTTAAATTCAATGTCGAATACATTGCATCTCAATTCAGGATATTCTTTGAGAGTTCTTGCTGAGTTTGTTAATAATCCGTATTTTGCCATCTTTACGGCCCACCTATGCGACTTTTCGGGATCAACGAATCGGTGAATTAGAGGCATAACCTGTAAATATAGATTAAATTTAACAATGAAAATATTTTAACACGGTATTGACAGGTATAATTATTTGAATTATTGGCGCACGGTAAAAGCCCCCCGGTAAAAGCCCCCCCCCCGCCCGCAAGCTCGCTATTTTTGCTCATAACTTTTTTCTGGAACATTCTAGAAATATGTGTAATGGCTTAACCCTTCATTGCCCGTCCGTGAGAGACGGCAGACAAAAAAGATAACCCGCCAGCAAACAGGCCGTCTCTCTTCTTCTCCTTTCAAACTGCTCGACGCTGTTTGGCTGGTTTGAAGCAGAGAAGCTATACACTACACGAAATATGCGTATCTAATTAGATACACTGGGCATTAAATGGTTAAATTAAAGCTAAAGCTCTTGGCTATCGATCGGTATTTTACATGCCGCATCTCGATTCAAGAATCTCGAGATTCAATTTTTTTTGTCTCTACTCTTGAATTTTCGTGAAACTCAAGAGTAAAGAGACAAAAAAATTGAATCTCGAGATTCTTGAATAGAGATGCGGCATGTAACATACCGATCGATAGCCAAGAGCCTTAGCTTTAATTTAAGCCATTACACATATTTCTAGAATGTTCCAGAAAAAGTCAAGACCAAAAATAGCGAGCTTGGGGGCTTTTACCGGGGGACTTTTACCGTGCCCCGAATTATTTTGCAGCCAAATTATTAACACGCCCAATCATATGCAGCTTAGTGCATTTTACGCTCAAGCAAACTCCCGGCACGAAAATTAACCTGAAACAGAGAAGTTACACAAAAAATGAGGGGATCTCTCTATTTTGTGGATTTGATAATTATTTTGTTGTTACATTATTTCGGTTTTGCATTTATATAAAATGCCAGATTCAAAGGTTTGTTTAAATAAAGATCAGCGCAACATGTCCACAAAAACAATAGTTTACTAGCAATTCAAACCTTCAAAAATATTTGGGTCACCCGGTACTTATCAAAAGTTTACCTGTTCTTCATAAAATTTTTCGTTAAGCGAGTATAATTCAGCAGCAGCAAAAAGGGTCGTTCCTCCAGTAAGAATTATGAAACCAGATTTGAAGATATATTTTGGAGGAAACCTCGGATATATCCTCTTGATCATTTTTGTGTAAAGTTCGAGACTATGTTGAAGATTCCAGTTGAGAGAGAAAGTGCTTCGCCTAAACTTGATCCAAATTTATATATGTCAAAGTTCATAGTGTAACATTCACACAGCTTAGTTTTACGGCATTGTGCTCTTTTATGTTGAAAGACATAATAAGAAAGGAAAAATCCTATCAAAAATTATATCATAACGATAAGCCTCATATCTGCCTAAATTTTTGTGTTTTCAATCTTAGCCAATTTTTTTATCTGATAAAATCCCCGTTCCTGTTTGACATTGAGATAGGAATAGAGGCAATAAGAAAAATGTAATGTGGCAGAAAAGAGACCAGACGAGCCGTGGATCTCATGTTGGATTATTTTGGTGAAGTCCCTTCCACCATTTCATCGGCAACATGGGTGGATGACTGATCAGAAAACACGCAAGTCAAGTTTTATAAATCTCCCGAAAATTATTTTTCATGGAAATCCGAACGAAAACATAAGATATGTGTACACACGTGTTACAAGATATGTGTTACGTTCCACCGGCTTTATAGGTTTTTATGAAAAACGTACTTCTTCCGGAGTGAATTCGAACACTAGTGGTTCTTTACGCTCTTCGCAGTGTAACTTTAGTTGGATCAAAGGCCACAATGTATGCGACTGCTGTGAAGTGGACGGACAGCAATCAACGGCAGTTACTAACTGAAATGCATCATGCGACCCACCGAAAAATAGTCAAAAAAGCTACCTTGGCAGTCCAATCAAAATCTCTAACCACGAAGCAGTCTTTGGGCATTAAGAGCTAAACTAAATGTACGGTGATCACTCAGAATGGAAATAAAGTGAAGAAACTGTTTTTAAAATAGCCATAACTATAGTGCCAAGCTTCCAACAATTTTGAATGGGAATTATGGGAATGGAACGCAAAAGTGTGAATGTTTGTGAAAAACATGCAGTCAAAATATAAAGAATTTTCAATATAATTCAATCATCTAATGTAATATGCACTCTGTTATCTACACTTCGTTACGGTTTAAACTATTGAACAATTCATATGCCTCAGGAACATTATCGTCAAAAATAACATAAAAAATGGCCCTATATGAGTATACGCGTCTTTTTTGCCAAAGAGAACCATATGGGGGACCCTATTGATTTTTTTGAAAATGTTTAGCTGGCGTATATTTTATTTCACAAACTCAGAGATTTTGTTCTGCTTCTAGTCTTATCAGATTTGAACGATATTTTTCGACATCGTTCTTTCTTCTTTGTACGTCACAATTTGTGGAAACTGTTAAGAAAATATATCCGACTTACGCGTTCTTCTAGAATGTTCTTTATTTGAATCATTACTGTTAACAATGAATGTTGAATAAATACTCAAAAAAATCAATAGGGTCCCCCCTATGGTTCTTTTTAGCAAAAAAAGACGCGTATACTCATATAGGGCCTAAAAAATAATTGAACGGTAAAAATTAAAAAATTCTAATATCTAAACGACAGAATACTTACTATTACAACTACAATGATTAGCCAGCCTTTTTAACATTTTGGAGCCAACCATTTTCTCTTCGCTCAAAAGCACGGCACCAAAAAGTGCACACTAAAAATATACCTAGGTCAGGAAGCCTGATTTTTCTAAGCCGCATTTACAATGGAATCTTAAAATATCACTATTTTATTCTTACAAAGGCAACAATTAAGGCATGTGATACAATAAACAACAACAATTACCCATTTCGAATCTCTTATGCATGTGATTTTGATCATAACAACATCGAGAATAGTTGGAAGATATAATATACAATCTACTCATATACAGTCTTTGCTTCATAATATCATATTTTTATAAAATAAGTTATCTCAACTAGCGACGCCTACTATTTACTAGAGGCTGAGAATATTCACACGCACCTTTTTATACACAAATTATCCGCTTGACAGAATTATATGAGGAACTAACACATCACCCGAAAATTTACTAACGCTTTTGCGGCGTTTAAATTTCATAACGAATTTTGAAACAAAACAAAAATTATTAAGCCAAAAGTCATGTTTGTCTTATTTGCAAACACACAGAACACCGGTGAAAAAAGAAGAATACTGCCAAAAAGATAATTCCTGAGGGAGAGGCGTCTTTATACGAGTCTAGAGCAAAGTGAAATTATAACCAGAGTTTTGAAGCAATGTAATACTTCGAAAACTAAATGATACAAATTTAACAGTAACAGAAAGTAACTATTCGTCGTCATCCAAAAGTCTGGCGATATCCTCTCTATAGCTTGTGGATGGCTTTGTTTTGACATTCGAGTCAACATTTGTTGTCTGTTGCGAAGTTGAGGGCTTGGCCTTCTCGACGTCTGAATCGAGCCCGTCCTCGTCTGATGATTCTGTGTAATCAAATGGCGCGTGTTTATTGGACATTCCGAATCCATCAGCTCCATCAGAGGACGCTGTTTTCAGAGGAGTGTACCTTAAATTAATTTCCCATTAAACTGTTAAAATTTTAATATTTTACTAGTTCCTTACTCAAAAGTGTTTTGAATGTAATTTCGAAATGTTTTGAGAAACAAAAAATAAATTACAAGTAATTCCAGCATTTTCTACTTCCGAAAAATTTGCTACAGAATTAGTCCAATTATCTTGGAAAATGAATGCAATGGAAGTTTGAATTACGCGCCAATTTCGTTTGAAATTGGATGTTTCACTGATGCAACCCTCAAATTGGTGCCTAATTTATTCAACTTCCGTTGCATTTATTTTCCTCGAGGATTGTATTATAAAATTTTAGAACCTATGATAGGTTACCGAAATTACAAAATAAGAAGCTTACTCCAAATCTGCCCCTTTGCCACCAAATATTCCACCGCAGCAGCCATCCTCGCACCATCTGCGACAAAGCACTTGTGACAAAAGGCATGTGAAGAATGCCATCAAAAATACTAAGCCAACAACCACTAAGAACCGCCCAAATTGAGCTCCACCACTTTCGTCATAGCTAGAAGTGTTGAATATTCCAATTGACGGTCCGTTAGCAACATAGTGAGCGCAATCCTCACAGCTGTGGGTATTTGCTGGGGCCGATGACTGCGTACTGTTGGATGATGCTGATGGAGCAGCACAACATGGCCGGCAATATCCCACAGAGTGGTTCCCAAAGCCAGCGGCACATCGATCGCATTGCATCCCACCTGAAAAATTACCGATAAACTAAAGGCTTATTTTCTTCATTCTCTACTTTTAAATTTTTTAAATAGTTTATCGTTCAGCTTAGGGAAACAAATTTAGGTATTACTCACAACAAAGTTTTTATAAACCTCTTCGAAAATTTCATATGGTATGAAAATAGTAACAGAAAAACAACCTGGCCCGTGGCAAATGGCACAAGCGTTATCACATGCGACGCATACTCCATGAATGTTTTCATAATACCCATCTGAGCAGGGATTTTTCTTCAGTACGCACTTTGCTTGGATCAAATTTGTATCTAGAAGTTACTAGTTTGACGGAATCTGGAAAATAAAGTAAAAGCGTATACAATCCTTTATCAAGCCGGCCGGACATTCGTCTACGCATTTTCCATGCAAGTCCATATGACCGTAATGCTCGTTCACATCCACAAGGAGTTGTGCCCCATGACATGAAGCGCATATTTCTGCAGAACGATTGCAACTTTGACAATTCACATTGCACTTTTTGCATTTGTCTCCGTCTGCGAAAAATCCTTCATCGCAATGCTGTACACATCTGAAACACAAAGTGTTTTCTTTGGTTAAAAGCTAGAAGAATGCAGCTTCGTAAATTGTGCCAAATTTCAAAGTTAAAACTAAATCGAAAAGAACATTCCTACTGGCTTTGACGGATGTACCAACAACTTACTTAAATCCAGCTCGATTCCTTAGCGACTGTGTATAATGCTTGCAAGAGAAACAAGCAGCAGCAGAGTGGGATTCAGTGCATCCTACCAAGCACTCTTCGTGGCAATCAGGAGCTGAGCGCAAGTCTCCAAATGTAAGAGGAGATGATTCCGTCTCTGTGTGAGGTACATAGTTGGCATTCTAAAAAAGCTTTCCAAACAACAGCTATCTTTTACGAAATCTTTTACAAACAATAGCTCTTATCATTCAATATATGAACTCGATATCTTTATCATGATATTCCATGAACTGTATGGCCACTAAATTCCTGTCGAAATTACTCCGAATATTCTCTAATCAAAGTTATCTATATGTAAAAATTATGTTTTATACGTATGCTTCGAATAAAGTCTATACATTCAGTGAATATGCGTATTCATTAGCTATCATATATCTAACAGTTCAATATAACGAATTACGTAAATTTAGGTTATGCTAAACTATGTGAAAAGTAATGTGTAAAAAACTCTCTCTGACATCTAATTTTATGCTATATCCATTTGGAAGACATGTATTTTACGCATATATTCTGTCAATTATTGCTACAAAAAGTAGAGAAGATTGGCTAAATTTGGAAAGGATGTTTTGCACTCCTTTATTAAGTTAATGTGCTCATTATATCACTATGGATAAAAGGTTCTGAAAGTTTGCTGTGTGGGCTAATTAGTTGCTATGATCCCAAAAATTTTTATCAAATTTTATTTACTTAAGAAATTATATTTTTGACGTTTCTACATCTAAAGAGTTATTCTATCTCGTTTATCCATTAACAGAAATTAATTACTCTGCAAAAGATGCGTTTCAGACATCCACATCATTGTGTTGAATGAAAATTGAATGAAAATGTTGCCAATAAGAAAATAAGAGAATATATCCACCAAGAATGAGCACAACTTTAAAAAATTTAAAACTAGCAAGCTTAAACATTTTGAAAGTTGGAGAGACTCAACACCGAATGCTTTGAAATTGTTATAGCGCTCATTCTCGGTGGGAATTACTCAAATATTTTTTCTGTAAAGTCATTCTGATACTGGGTCTACTTTGTCTTGAACCTTGCTAAAGATGCATTTGATGTTGTGTCTCCCCGAACTAAACTGGAAAGACCGAAATGAGAATTTTTTATTATACCGCGTTTTATTCAATTATTTGTTCACATAATACACAAAATGTCTCTCTAAAACTAGATACAAAAATTAAGGCACATCATAAAATGCATGAACACATCAAATCACTATGACAATAAGTAGATCATCCACAGCCATAAATTCATTTGGGAAATCACAGAAATGCTTTGGAAAGTGCAAAAAAATGAGTAAACCAATATCATCGCAAGATTATTCCGAAAGATTGAGGAAATTAAACAATTAATTATGATATGAAATAGGAATTATTTTGCGAAAAATAAAAGACGATTGAAACAAAGTTATTATGCAAGAATAATTTTGGTATTTGAATGGTTCTAAGTATCTACGCAAAAAATCTAAGTATCCACAACGATCTGAGAAAATATCAACATTGGGTGAGATTACCACGAAACAAATATAAATGTAAGTGGAAAAAGTCAAAATGCAAAAAGAGAACAAATTTTGGCAATCAGAGAGTTATATGAATGGAACCCATGAAAATATAGGCGTCAGTTTAAAGTGTTGCCTTGTACAAGTTTGAGAATATGAAAATGTGCCCTGCCACAATTAGTAATATCTTCATTCTTGCCTAAAAATTTGCGACATGTTTTGTATTACGTATCTAATTTTTCAGTAATGTTGAAGATTGAGTGTAACATCGAGGCAACATTTTAAAGTTGAGCAAGAATTTGAAAGCAGCAAAGCCAAATACAGACATGAAAATACATAGAAATCCGCGGACGAAAAAACGCATAAAAAGCGCTTTACTGCACAACATTTTAAATTTGGCGCGTTATGGAAAATGCGGTGGCAAATCGTAAATTTTTGTTACTAACTCTAATTATACTCATTGCTGTCGTCTGTGAAAAAGATTGAGAAACTGTGTCCACAAATCGTTGCTGTTTTGGCTTAGCCCTCCTCCATTGTGCCAATGTTGGATAGGTTGTCGCTGCCGCTGAAAGCACAAAAATCCTAGCCCGAAGATATAAGAGAAATGGATTAAAATTGATAGGATGTTTAGTTGAAATATACCCGTTTTAATTTCCTATAATTCGTTAAGCGATAGGACTGGCAACAAAGGGTAAAAAGCCGTAATAGGACAGAAGTAAACTAATAGATAGGAAATTGGACACGCACATAAAACAAAAGGTCTGAGAAATTAGATCATAACAAAAAAATATGGGGTAAAGGTAAGCTCGTAGCCAAAATATTCGATCCTTATTGAGCATAAAAACCAAAGACGTACAATACTTCACTAACCATTTTTCTATATAAAGATGTCCTTATGTTAATTTCATGGACATATTTTCCCAATATTCTGGCTGTGAACCTGAGCAAGAAAATATTTTGGATTAGCACATTGTAAAATCATATAGAACATAAATGGGAAAAATTAGAGCAGAAATATTATTTTTCTATACATTGGTGTTAAGCAATTAGAAGCTTATTACAATACTGTAATTAAATTCGGGATATGGCAGGTAAAAAGAAACGACAAAGATAATGAGGGAAAATCTTTAAATTATCTGCGAGATTTCTTTACACCGCTTTTTGAGGGATTTCGTTGCGTTTGCAAGTAGGGGCTTGTCGGCTCACTGTCTTCGCTTAGAGCAGTAACTGTAGTTGTCGTTGAGGGTAGAGAATGCCTTAGCACCGTGTCATGGATTTGGGTTTCCGGTGGTGATTGAGCGTTTGTAAGGTTGGCGGACCTGAGCACAACCATGGCCGGAGCGGAATATCGGCAACAGGCGTAAATGGACGTGGCAATGACCAAAATCAAGGCGAACAGCTGGAGTGCTACTATCATCACTGGCACGGAGAGCATCTGCAGACACAGAGAAGTAAAGGAAATCATTCAAATTAAGGATAGGAACTAACTGTTGCAGGGTAAGAGTAAAGATATGGAAAATATGGTGAATTAGTTCAAGTTTAGATTATCTCGTGTACAGAAGTGCAAAATGTTATCGAGCAGGCTTAACACTAACATAAGGTGAATAAAAACAGAGAATTTCGGAAAGTTGGAATTTTGGGTATTCTCGATTTTAAACAAAAATTATCTTTCATTCATACTTTCCGATGTTATCTAAGTGTGAATCTAGCAGGCCTCTGTGAAGTGTCTTCAATAAAACAAATATAGTGCTCAAATCCGCTTTTACATCTAATTTTATGTGTATTAATTCTGTGTATAACTAAAATGGTGCTTACATTCCAAAAAGTATAAGATCGAAAATCATGTTTCATGGGAACATATGTTATGCATATTATCTAGATTTGTTTGGGGAACAGTTAATGTTTTCTAACACTATCATAATAGCGGACAATACACTATGTTCCAATATGATGAGTCCACTCGGCCATCTTTGGCTTATGTTCCAGCCTGGGAATTTTAATGATATTTTTGATTTAATTTGATTTTGTTCGGTGTTTTCGTTCATTCTAATCGGAAATTCTGCAAACGTAAATACGAGTGGACGCATCCTATTGGAACATAGTATATTTTGGACGTACAGTGATAAACAATGTTTCACGACCACGGCAACTAATAAACTTAATATGTCTTGAGACTAAAAAAGAAAAATGTGAAATAACTATCACTACACATCGGTTAAGGTGCCAAATTATTTAATGTAAGGTAAAAACATGAAGCGAGTGGCAAATATATCTAAGCAGTGGGTTAGTTGGCAATGTTTTAAATATAAAGCAACTCTGCATTCTCAGGATTCCAAATGATTTTTAACAGAAATTTAAAGTTGTCTTCGAAAAAGCTAACTACGTCGATATTGTTGCGAAAAAGACTCTGTACTATTTGAAGTTGTGCTCATTATCGGTGAATATTCATCATTATTAGAGGAAAGAGGCGGAGAAGAGAATGAAGGCGTAATTTTAGGATGAGCACTAACCTGTGATCCAAAGGGCAGACCAATTCCTGTGTTTTGTGGGTTGCGCTGATATGGTTGAGCTGGATAACGTTGATCATTTGCCTGAGCGGGGTCTTCTGTGCCGTAGAGTAATAGACTCCAGTCACTGAACATACCTAAAACAAAAGATATTATAACGATAATGTTAAACATTTAAAAGGAAGATTAAAATAACACATTAGAATAAATCATTTAATAACTTACCGCCAATAAGGGGGTTCGTAGAAATGGATTCAACCATGAGTGTCCAAATTCCGCGTGGGTCTTCTCCCCACATTTGAACCGAAAGGAAAGGCCACTTGTGGAATCCATTTTGATTGAAATCCTGTAAAAGTAACATCTATATCATGACAAAATAATGCACAAAACATTAGGCAATCATACCTGTGGTCTTGGAGGTAATAAAATAGATTGAGTACCCATAGGAGAGAAAAGGGTGAGTTTCAGGTCTCCTCTCTTGGCAAACCGAATCGTGGTAATGACTTGCACGTGCTCGAGATAAAGTACAGGTGTTCCTTTGGGACATCCGTTTACTTCCAAGGAGAAGTTCATTTGGAAATGACCCATCAGAGGGCGTGGCCTAAAATTTAAGTCATGAAATTGAATTCAAAACAAAATTGATTAATCAAATATCAGATAAATCCATGCAATGGATTGTCAGCGTTTTTTGCTACGGATGCTAGTAGAAATAATTATAAAAATACCAACCTGGGATTATCTAATGTGTATTCATAAGTACACATATGTTGCTCGGGAACCGTTGTCCATACCTGAATCGATGGATTAATTTGTATACATAGATCAATAGAATAAGTGATCTAAAAGCCTAATTAAAACTTACCTTAGCTAATTTGACTAAGGCACCTGCATCCATGAGCCCATATCCAAATTTGTTGCTAATTCTTCTTCCCACTCCGTTAATAGACCAGCCAGCGTTGTTCAAAAGGGGTGTGGGGTTTGCCGTACGAAGAACAATATGTTGCGTATCGCGCCAGGTCAGGGAGGGACTGAAAAAGTAATACAAACTATAGACACTAAATATTCAAACATTTATTTATTCCCTTCGGATATTTTTATTATTGTTTGTTTGTCTTCTTGATATTTCAGGCTTATATTTAAGTTCAGCTTATAAAAACAGTTATTCATATTCATCTTCTTTTCATGGAAGACAAAAAGATAAAAAATGAATGTCGTAGGCAAAATTAGTTTCTAGGCAAACGAGTTTAGCCGAAAATAATTTCAGACAAAACTAGTTTTGACTGAAAACATGTATTGATCGCGGCATATTTATTTTTGAGAAAAATTTTATTTGCATATTTGTTTTGAATCAAAATTTTACAGCAAATAAAAGCTTACTTCGCCTCTAGTGCCAATGCAATGATTCCAGCTGCGAGTGGAGCCGAGGCACTGGTCCCTGTATGCATTTTGGTGCAACCGCTTGGAACATCCACAGTTACAATAGCCGGCTGGTTTATATTAGCACTGCTGTATGTTGTGGCAATGGTCGAGGGACATTCCTCCAAATACCACGGTCTATGATTATCGTATGTTGCCGAACTGATGCTAAGGGTATAAATGGATGTGGTGTATCCGTCTGCAGAGCAGCTGTCTTGTCGAGAACCGCCATTGCCGCTAGCCCATACGAAAATGTTACCTTTGCCACCACGGCCTTGCTTCACACCTCTGAAATAGTGAAGATTTTATCGAATATTGCAAAGGTAATTTACTATCTAATAAAAAAATATGCGACCGACCTGTAAAACGCTTCTTGTGCCAAATTTCCTGGCCCATCAAAAGTTTTTCCGTCGTCTTCGGGTCCCCAACTTGCAGAGTAAATGTCGATATGTTGCTGATTTAGATTAAGTGAAGCTGCCTCCACACTATCACTCACTGGGCCATCTAACATGCGCACGCCACCAATTTTTGCATGAAATGCAACACCTACACCACATACATTATTACCAGCGACTGCAGCTACTTCTCCAGCACAACGTGTACCATGCCTGAAATTTTTTTGATATCGTAAAATGTAATTCATAATGAGTCGTGGTCAGTGAGCAAATAATTAATTAAACTTTCGGAGCTTATGTTTTTACATAATTTATCAAAATATTTCCCTTGAATATTTGCACATATAGCAAACAAAGATAATTTAATTTGTCTATAGATATTGTCTAGATGTTTACATCTAGGTTTGTCTAGATGTAAAATATGATGATTATCTGTAAAAATTCTTACTTGTTGTCCCCATTGTTCTGTGGTGTTGGGTCATCGTCGTGGTCGTTAATATCTGTACTTGCCAGGGGGTCGTAGTTTTGAACCAAATCCAGGTGATCTCTTTGTATACCGTCATCGAGAATGGACACTGAAACATTCCGGCCGGCGTAACCCAACAGCCATGCTTCTCTTACGTTCATGTCATAACCGCCTACCGCCCTGCCCACCTGAAATGACCCAAATTTGCTTGCGCCTCAAACTTTCATTTGAAATTTTAAGATTTTATAGTCTGAAAATAATTCCCAGAAACTTTTCTATTTCTGTGATTATATGATCAATGACACACGACATACCAAATACCACTGATCTTGGTAGAGTGGGTCCGGAAATGGTAATCTGGGAATTTCTTTCTGTTGAAACGATTGTGTAGCTTGTCGCTTTTCCAATGGGCCATGAAAGGGTTCAGCGTCTTCATTCTGATAGTCCCTTTTTCGACGAACTACAGAACATGTATTATTAATAAAGCATGCAAGCATAAGCATGTAATTCTTAATAAATCTTACCTCTAGGTCTGTCTTCAAGTAGCTCCACTACCATATCGTGTTGTTGCATTGACTCAATAACAGAGCGCTTCCGCCGCCTGGAGAATCCTTCGTCATTTGGTGCTAAGAAATACCGCGTCTCCAAGAAATTATCCTATAAGTGTGCAGATTAGGTGATATTGTTACATAGGTTATGCACCGCTTATAAAATATTTTTTATTATATATACCATATTATATTGTAATACTTTCACACCTAAAAAGTTTCAATTGAGGTTGATTCAAAAAGTTATATTTCGGTCAAATAGTGGCCTTTTTGCATAAAAATTGACACCTGTACCAAGTTAAAAAGAGTATAAAGCAAATTTGTCCAGAATGGCCCAGGGAAGCGACTGGGAATAAAAACCATCACTTTATATGGACAAAACAAAAAAACACATTTTTCGATTTTGTCGCAAATTCAAATTACGGATGTGACAATTTTTCTGGACCTCATTTTGCCAGACCTCTTGATCGACACTCACTCGCCCCTAGTTACAGTCTGTTGTTCCCCAAACATTTGTGTGGCCACAGACAGAAAAACGGAAATGGTTCTTTCAGTAATGGGTATAGAAATACCATAAAAAATATTTTATACTAGCGGCTTGGGATTCCCTACGGGAGTCCGATAAAAGTTTTGTGTACATGTATGATTATATGTTCTAACTTCCCTCACATTCCAAGGGAGAAGGTCGGGCGCTCCGCGCCCGCCCACAGACTGGCTCGCCGCCTCCGGCGTCTCGCGGGAGGCGCCGGAGGCGGCGAGTTATGTTATGTTTAGGTTGAGGTCGACAGTTGCGGCCTTCGACCGCTCCTTCTGACAGATTTGTGTCTCTGACGAGTGACTAGGTTAGGGTGAAAAAAGGCAGAATCTTCAAAATATGCACCCTAAGAATGACATTTTGGGTGAAAAAAGGTAAAAGTGACAAAAATTTAGTCTAAATTTCGCACACTTTAGCTAAATTTTGACCTCAAATTCTGATTCGCCGCTAAAAATTACCCGAATTACATTTCTAAAATTAAGCACCCCTGCGAATGCACTTCCCAAAAATCTCACCGGACGCCTGACAGCTTTAACTTACTATAAGGATATGAAATTTTATGAAACATACTTTGACCGTCATGCCATGATCCTCTGCCATTTGCCTGGCGAATTCGTCATCCCTTTTAACCAAAGTCAACACGTAATGGGACGCATCAGGACAATCACCTCTGTCGAAGCAGTCCAAGCTATCATGTGCTTGGCTCTCCACGACCCGTAGCACGTCGAGGCACAAAGCCAAAATGAGCAGCAAGGACCATATATTTGTAAGTGATAGTGAAGGATTGCGGCAGAAGCTTCTTCTGAGCCATTTTGGAAGGAGAAATGCCATTAGCGGCAAATAATAACTCTATAGGATGAGAAACCAGAAGGGCGGGTGCTTGTTAAATTCGTTGTGTTCAGGATCACAGGATATATGATTATACCAGGTCTGAATGTTTAAGACAGTTTATAAATTTGAATTATAACCTAGTTTTATATTCCTACATTCATCTCTGAGAGATCTAAAAATAGTTTTAAAATTTTATCTATAGCTTAAATATATTTTAGAAAATAATGCAAAGAAATATAATAGTATAATAACTCTTAATTTCGCATAATATCTTAACAATACTACAAATACCATGAGGCGTTCTGGAACATGTTTAGGAGATTACTAAGGATTATTAAGACTTAATGTAAAGAGATATTTAGAGCGTCCAAAACAGATTATTTGGAAACAACAATTGTGTCGTTTCCCTATTACATGTGTCATAAATATTTCCTATCTGTGTTTTGAAATTTCAAAAACTTACATTTGAGCACTGCAAACAAACGAAAAAAGGCGTCAATTATTTGTACCCGTTTGAAGGATTATGCTTGATCCATTTGTGGCCAGTAAAGTAATATCACACCTTTCGAAACTCAGCACACATTCGCATCAATAAGAATACGAAATGCTTGGCTCTTCTTCCGAGGCGGTCCAATAGAGCCGGAACGCGTGGGAGGCACAATACAATAATGCTCGGCGAAATTGTCGCCTCCACACAAACTCGCTCAAATCCTAAAAGTAATCAGAGTTATTCATTCTTAATTACACGCACCAAATATTTGCGCAACAAGTCTAATAGCGCGTAATTAAGCGAAAAAAATTAATGAACACCCGCTATTAAGTGCAACAAGACTCCCAACAATTAGCTTATTAAATGCAAATCGCCCTGCCAACCGCGTGGCAGAGCGCCAATTTGAACAAAATTTGGGCAATAGAAATATCATGGCGAAAATTATAGGTTTGCAATTCTCGAATAGAATGTCAATACACAAATAAGCGGCTTCTACTTTCATTTTTACAAGAAAAATCTTTGTCATTACGGAGGATTTAGGATGTAATTATGGTCAATAGGATGTAATTATGGTTTTTCCGTAATTCCCACTGTTGCATACGAATGATAATGACTAAAGATTAAATCGCATTAAACTTAGATTGAAAATTTGTAGAATATTTGGGATTTTATTTTTCAAAACTTGAGTAACGTAGATATGTGACCTTAATTTTGACAGCAATACAATAATCTCCATGCGACTCAAAGAGGTGGAGTCATGGCTCAACCCGCCGAGTAATGCTTCTGGTTTTCGGTGTAAGAAAATTTTTCAATTTTGAAAATATGTTACGCGACAGCCTTTGGGAGGAAAAATAACAGAAAAACGATCAATAAATTAATCATAGCGGTCGGCCGAATCTATTGCATCGTCCTTTGCCCTGCGCAGTTCCTTTGTGCGCACTGCCGAACGAACAAAAGTGAGGAGGATCCCGTTGTGTGGCTCATCGCTCTCGGTGTTTTCGCCCTCTTCCATCGCTTGCGCATCACTTTTCTTTTACACTCAACGCCGGAAAGACTTTTTGTATAGAAAATGGGAAGAGTTCAATCGAGTGGGATGGATTGAGTGTCTACTCTCTAATTTAAGAACGGCCTTATAAAGGGCACAGTCGTTTTCATTTTCAGTTGATTCACATAATTTCACACGAACTAATCTGGCGGATATATAATAATATATCGCGTGCATGAATTTATATGCAAGCACTAACACTTCCATGATTATGTCAAAACCGATTATACCAATTCTTTCACTTCAAAGGAACCGTTAAATTCGGGTTTAACCAATATTTTGGTTCATTTCAGTGACTGGGTGTTGCTGTTATATCAAACACTCCAAGGCTGGGTTAGAGTGAATATAAGTTCATGAGAGATGCGTTCCGATTCTGAACATAACATCGTCCACAACTCCAAACACCTGTGGGCTAGCCATTTTCCTATTAGGTTGAAATTCGGTGGAAATTAACAAAGGAAATTGTGCAAGTTCAAGACTATACGTCCGTGATTCTCCAAACTTTCTCTAATTAAAATCGAAAGTAAATGACAATTTACAAAAGTTTGGTACTCAAATTGTTTAGGATGGAGGAAATGCAGTTCTAAAAATAAAAAAGTACTCAATGTGGCGCCACGGCGAGTTTGGAAGAAAGAGAAATGCTCAATAAATACAATACTAGTAGAAGGATCATTAAAGTGTTCCTTGAGACGATTTCCTTTCCCTCGAGATGGCGTCCTTCGTAAGGCTGCCACAAAAACTCCGATCCTAATACATAGAACGTGTGTATCGGCTTTCCTCGTTTTCCTCTTTTCCTATATTACAGAGATACAATCCACTCTGCGACGAAACATAAGAAAGTCTTCAGATGGAGTGTGAATTACTCAAGCTTTCTTATAAATTGTGTATATATTTACACTCACAAAAGTAACATTAGGGCAGATGAAAAAATTGTCTGATTGATAGAATGGTAAAGCTTTCCAGAAATCATATATTGAAAACGAATGCCTACAAATGTGATTGGGTGCTCAAAATTTTCGAAATTTACGTCAAAGTACGGCTTTTATGAAAGAAAACATTCACAAACAAATTGAAGATGAATTCACTGACATTTTCCATGCCTTAGACATCAGAACAGAATATCAACGGAACAAACCAAGAATAAGTCATTCGATAAAGAATGCCTCATACAAACAAAGAAACACGTCTTCGGGAATGAGACGGCGTTGTAAAGGGGAAGAAAAGAGCGCTGGCGTAGGCGCAACACTCAAATAGGCCATTTTGGGACCTTCGATGTGAAATAATATAAGGCAATATAACAAAAAATATATATGCGAGAAAGATATTGTTTGATCGGGAACTTTCCTTTTTCCATTATTATTCCAATATATCGATCGATTACAAATGAGTCGAGCGCTGTGTTGCAGACAAATCGCAGAGTGCAGCGAGGTTTCAGTCTTTTTCAGTAGTAGAGCAATAAATCCTGTGGAGACAGACTGGTTGGAGCTGAGTCACAGCATATATAATACGGAGAAGATAGGGGCGATTCAAAAGGGTGGAACGGGTAATTTCTCTGCTCCTGAGAAGTTGTAGGAGATGAAAACGAGTGAGTACTTCGAAAAAAGTTTGCGGAAGAAAAATGGACACAAGTGACCGTTACAAACAAATTTTTAACTATCCATTTTTTTACGCAAGTCCGGAATGGGACAGTTTTTTTTGTAAAATTAAATAAAGAAAGGTGAAATAAGAGTAACGAAATATGACTAAAGTTGTGATCGACTAAATTTTCAGACATAAATAAACGAAATATATCAAGGTTTTCGACTTAGGCACATAAAAATGGGAAATTCAAAGTTGTAGAAAGATTTAAAAACCTTTTGACATTTTGTCGCTTTTCCGCCAGAACACAATATCCTGTTGACATATTAAAATGTATGCGCAGGTATAAAAATAGTAACCGCTAATGTAGGCTTTAGGATACAAAATGTCAAATAAGAACGGAAAACAGAAAGGAATTTAAAGATTTTCGCAGGATTGGTGACTAATAATTCTACACATACAAATTGCAAAAAGTTTGGCCGCGATGTAAGGAAGCAGTAGTTGTTTGCTAAGGGATTCTCTCAGGCTTGTAGTATAATCCAGCGGCTCTTTTCTATACATCGCATTTGTGTGTTTCCGAGCCGGAAGAATATATAGCGAAAGAGCAACGCATTTCAACGTTGTGGCGTGGAAGCATCACAAGGCATTTTTATTATTTGTTTATGCAAACTTTTCCTTTGAAGGAAAACAGAGCGCTTGGAGCGATGAAATCATATGGCTTAGGCATTCTGTTGCGCAATAGAAATATAAATTAATGCTAGCGTATCAATACTAACGTATTTTCAGGTGCATTAGCGCAAATACCCAGGTGCAGATACCCAGAAATTTGGTCTTAGTCAAAGCTTGGCTGAAATAATACAGCTAGAAAATGAATAAAAAATTTATGGAATATCTCTGGATTGTATTATTGACTCAATGTTTCTAATTCTGTGAATTTTATAACGGCATATTCAAAATTGTTTTATAATATTATTCTTTCCTTTATTTTGTCGTTTACCAACTACTACATTTTTGGATTAAACATGTCAAAGTCCAAAGCAGTAAAATGCCGAGATATAGTGCTCATAATTTTTATAAACATAAATGTTCTATAATTTTAAAACTGCGGAATAACGAGACAGATAAAGTATGGCCGTAAGTATAAACGAAAATTAAGGCTCAGTGCTTTCGCTTGATCCAACGCCTGGCACTAAGTAATCGAGATCAAGGTTCGATATCCCATTTTCTCAAGTTTTTGCCTAAACTCTCGAAATTAGCATAAAACCCTCTGATCTCAATTGCTTCGGCAGGCATGGCACTCAATCGAAAGCCCTGGTTCTTATCTTTTGTTTTAGCCATTACTCAATCTTCTATCAGGCTCCAGATAAAAAAGTTGAGACAAGAATAACAATGGAAGGAAAATTACTTATCCTTTTAATCCCAATAAACTTAAGATATGAGAAACGAGTCGAAAGAGTCTCTTACAAAATTCAGGTACCTTCCGCTTTCGGTACCCGAGCAATGGAGCCAAATTCGTATATAATGAAATACCGTAAATCCTCTAATTAGTCCCCCGGGGGACTTATTATTTCGTCAGGTTCTAAAGGGGGACTTTTTGAGGGGGGACTAAATTGAGGGAGGGGACTTATATTTTCGTGGGCGCGCCGAAAGCGCGGCGAAAATTTTTGGGACTTTTTGGCAAAATTTGGGAAAATTTTTGAAAATTTAAACCAATTTTGAATTGGCGCCAAAAAATTTTGGCCAAAAATTTGAATTTTTTGGATTTTTGATCGATTTTTCGCCAATTTTTAGTAAATTTTTCAATTTTTTGACAAAATTTTGTAAAAAATAGCAAAATTTGCAATAAAAATTCAAATTTGCGCCAAAAAATTTGAAATTGCGCCAAAAATTTGAAATTTGGAAAAATACCCATTTTGGGGGGGACTAAATTGAGGGGGGACTTATATTTTCATTGGGGGTCCAGAGGGGGGACTTATTTGAGGGGGGGACTAAATTGAGGGGGGACTAATTAGAGGATTTACGGTATGTAAACTTTCATTTATATTGCGGTATCACCTCCAAAGTGCGATTAGCATAATTGTAAAGTTATACATTTCAATCCTTCCCCTCTCTCTTTCCTTCCTTTCTAAAAACAAAACATTCTCAAAAGGTACAAAATAATCTTTCTCAATAAATTATATTACATAAAGTACCAAAGTCAATAATATTACGTCATACAAAATTCGGACCAGATCGCATTCAACCGTATCCCAAACTATCACTTCAAAGCATCGACAATACCACACATGTTTGTTGTGCTTCTGATCATTATTATTGTCCTCATATTTAGGTGAGGAATCATACACTTTCTACCGAACAACACTCAGAAGATTATTTGAATAGAGAGGATTATAAGGAGGAAGGCAGCCAGACAACAAATCAATCTACAATAAAATACAAATAAAGATCAGCGGATGGGAACACTTGTAAATGCGCGAACAAGCTCCAGCTCTGAGGGCTGCCCCGCATTTATCACAATAGGAGAAATCAGCAGGAAGAAGATCCCCACACTGAGAGGAGTACCAGTTCTTTCTCGGAATGAAACAATAACACAGACATAGGAAGCGAAATCTGGTCCCTAAGCTAGAGGAGAAGCGGAAGTAAAATATTGACTTTAGGGCACAGCGTTCTAATTGACTATACATGAAGTGAAGAAAAATAAATTATGCAAATTAAATTCAATATAAACTTCTGCCAAACATATTGCAACATTGCGCATATATTTCGAGTAAACATATTTATGGGCACTTTCACCATTTTAGCCCTCTATAATTCTACTCCCAAGCAAAAAAAAGAAGTATTTTAAATTCCAGATGTTTAAAATATAAGTAGAGGAGGAAATTCACCGGAGAAACAATTCCACAAATTTCCATTTTTGCGTGTCTTCAATTTTTGATTCTAATAAAGAATCACGAAAATATTAAGCATATTTAGAATACTTAATAATAAAATTTTTCTAAAATATTCTGAAGCATACATTTTCTAGATAAATCTCCAAACAGTCTATATAGAAATACTGACAGTCTATAAAGAGAGTGAAAAAACTTTCTTATTGGCTAAAAGTTGTTTCAAATCGTTCCTTCTCCGAAATTTTGTGGTAAGAGCTCCTAGTATTATAGACTTGTCTCCTGGTATTGTAGAGTTCAACTTGACTCCTATTATTATAGACTCCTGCATTATAGACTTTCAAGTTGTATTTCTTGATCTTAGATAATGTTTTTATACTTTAAGTTTTTAATATTTTCGGAAATTTAACTGCTTAGTACTCTCTTCACCACATGAAATATATCTGTGATTTAAATATAAGTAATATAATTTCCAAAAAATTAAGATATCTAATGCATTTAAATTTTAGAATGGCAGAACACACATTCTGTCTGCGACTATCCTTGTATCGATTTTCTTCCTGATATCCGATAGGCCACGTATAACTACTGCATTTGCCAACACGCCAATTTGCAAGTTTAGGCGCATATATTCCAAGTCATACAGAAGTCCATTCGTGGTCCAGCACATTCTGAACTTCTTCCGGGTGCTGTTCTTGTATAATATTTTTGATACTACGATTTGTGAACCTTTGACAATACCTGAAATAACTTCAAAAAACCGTATTTAATAATGAACTCGAGTGACTATTGTGTATGTAGCATTGGGTTTATTATTGAGTGCATGGTTTTTTCTCTCACATTTTAATTTTAAAAAATTGAATATCTAAAACGATAAAGTACATCATAGTACCTTTTGTAATCTCTGATTGAAACCAGTTCAATTACTGCGTCGTCATTTATGTCCATTAAAAGGAAGGAAATGGTTGTAATCCTGAAAGTTTTCAGAAATATATTCAATTTTTCTACTAACCAGAAAGTACAAAACGGATGTGTTAGTAAAATTAAGTAATGAAACTATTTGAACCTATTTGTCGTATATCGGTTTACTTCTATATTCCTTTGTAACTCATTGAAAAGAGGTGATAAAAAAGTGATACTTAAAAAGTGTCAAGCTAAGTATGAGAAGTATTACTATAATCATTGTATGGCTTGCCATATTAAACACACTTTGCAGTGCCCTATGGTCTTTACCAAGCATCGGATTCGGTTTTAGAAAAAGCAGAACATCTACCAAGAAAACTCTACCCACCGATAAACAACTTCCTGAGACTAATAATTCAGTAGGTGTATTTTGTAGTGTATTTGTAGGAGTTTTGCACTTTACTTCCTTATTTCAGAAAGTCAATGTTTTGATTCAATCTTAATTTATAAAATTTCAAACTACCACATTTCATTTCAATAATAACGGAGTTTTTTAATGCTTGTTTACAACAATGGGACAATACAATTTTTATTTCTAAACAAGGTTAAATTATGACATAATTCTTTATTTGTAGCATAAGTGGGATCCCGACAAATTTGAGTTTCATGGGTGGTTGGGTAGCGGAGGCTTTGGAAAAGTTCGCGAAGTCGTCGACCGCGACAATAAAAAGCTATATGCGCTCAAGATAGTCCCGTTTATGGGAAAGACCAGGCAACAAACACAAGAGAACGTAAAGCAACTACATGAAGAAATTAAAATACACAAGAAAATGGATAATAAATTTGTCATTAAACTTCACGACTGGTTTCAGGTAACTATTTTGTTTAAACTGAAACAGCTACCACGAACTCGTATACAGTAAAACTCCCATTTAACGCGTTTTTAGCCGGAGGGGAAGAATGACAAGAGGGTCCCTTATAGATTTTTACAAAAATTTTCTCTGGCAACTGCGGGGGAAAATTCAGTATTGCATAAAATCAACCCTCGATAACGTTCGTCCCTCGATAACGTTCGCCTCTGGTCCCGGTCCCGACGATTTTCCCTTTAAATCTCCCTCGAAACGTTCGCCAAACCCTCGATAATGTTCGCGTCGCTGACAGGCTGCGCGCGAAAAATTCATAGGGTCCCCCTATTAAGTTGAAAAATTTCGAAAATTTTCCTCAAATTTTCAAATTTTTTGTTAATTTTGATCCACATTTTAAAAAATTCATACGTAATTTTCGGCACTTTTTCCTTTTTGCCCAATTTCCCTTCTTGTGTTGAAAAATTATGTTGTTCGAAGAGGGACGAATTCTTTGTTTATTTCGTCTGTTAAGAGGCGTTCTTCGTTTGTAATTAAGCTCATTTTGGCCGGAAACATGAAAAAAAGCACTTTTCAAAAATCTGAATTCAAATTCGCGCTCCTTAGCAAGACCCTTGGCAGCCCGATTTTAAACGCTATGATAATCTAGGCAAAAATTAGGTAAATTTAGGGTAAATAGAGTTATTCTAATGTATAAGCAGACCAAAAACAGAATAAAAACACAAAAAATAGCATTTTAAGGCCACTTTTTCCTTCAGAAATAACCAACCCTCGATAACGTTCGTCCCTCGATAACGTTCGCCTCTGGTCCCGGTCCCGAGACGCAAACGTTATCGAGGGTTGACTGTATTACTCCAAAAATAAAAAATACATTTTCCCAAATTTGACTTGAATTTCTTCTCAAATTTCCTGTTATTCCTTTTATTTTTCAATAATTTCACCTCTTCAGCCTAACTTCCTCTTACATTTTTCTATTCTTCCAGGAATTGAGTTCGAAAATTAACTTCAGGGGACCAAGACGAATTTTTTGACTGAAACTTTATGTATAAAAATTAAATACATTTTTCACATAGAATACATTACGTTCCGGCCAAAATGTTCTTTATAACGAGGCTTTATGGCAAGACCTTTCTTATATCAGAGACATCCAACTGCGGTATTAAAATGGGGCGTCAAAATGAGAAGCCAAAAATAAGGTGTAAAAGCTAAAATTGTCTAAAAAATAGCTAAGTGTCTTTGTTTTGTCTAAAGTACTAGTTTATGTGTAAAAGTAGGTAAAAATTAGCACTTTTTAGCTGATTTTTGGCCAAATCTCCCGTTAACGCGCTTTTGGGCTGCATCTTGGAGCGCGTTAAATGGGCGGTTGACTGTAGTTCTTATCTGAGAGAAAATTGTTTGAGAAAGGGGCTAATAAAGAAAGTTCCCGAACTGCCCGCTAGTTTCAAATCTGGGGTACACATCTGATTGTGCCATAATTAAACGCAGAATTAAAAGTACACCCTAGAATAAAATCGTATACATTCCATGAAAAACAGTTGTCGTAGATTACCTGAAAAAATTGTTTAATTTCCCACTCATTCGGAACACCAGCAGGACTAGGAAACGTATTTTTATAACGATATCAATTTTAAATCGAAAGAGGACAAAGAAGTAGATGTATGCGTAAAATTTTTTCAGACCGATTTTCCCGAGGAAAAGACATATTTTTTCAAAAGTGCCAAAAAACCATGGGGGACAACATGGATTTCGAAAACAAGCGATTGCTTTGATAGGGTTAGAACATATCCTCCACTCTACCCAATCCGAAGTCTGGGTCTGTAAGGTGTACTCTCTCCCGGTGCGCATCGATATTCCAGGTGTGTGATGGCTCGTTTTGCAGCCCTGGCCGAGCTGAGTAAACTGGGAAAAGTTACAGCCCCTAGAACGTGGGGCTAAGCTAGATACAGGGCTCGAGAATCTCGATTTTGGCCTCAAGTCGCGGCCCTGTATCTCGCTTAGCCCCACGTTCTAGGGGCTGAAACTCTTCCCAGTTTACTCAGCTCGGCCAGGGCTGCAAAATGAGGAATCACATGCCTGGAACATCGATGCACACCGGAAGATGCACCGTTCTGAATTTTCACTTTACGGACCCAGATTGCGGATTAGGTGGAGTGGGGGATATGTTCTAACCCTATAAAAGCGATCCGTAACTAGTGTATGTATAGTATTATATCCTTAAACCAAAAATGTGTATTTCACTAATATTCCCGATTGGAAAGTGAGACCGGAATTTAGGATGACAAAAAATTTTACTTACAAATGGACATTGAGAAGACAGGCGAATTTTACAATCTTATGGCCAGTCTCTTCTACACAGGCAGAAGGTTTAGCCTAGATCAAACTGCGTTTTATGCTGCCGAAATACTCTTGGCACTTGAGCATATACAAGGGAGAAAGGTCGTCTATCGCGATTTGAAACCTGAAAACATTCTTGTTACCGTTAAAGGACACATAAAGGTCATTTTATTTTAAAGTATTATAATATCTCACTGAAGAGCCATTGGTAAAATTAAAAGGATCGTTTTACCCTTTGGCATTCGTAAAAATTCAAGTAAAACCCACAATTGGGTGTTTGCTATAAATATGTACCACCAGAGTAATTTATAACGTTAATTTCTATATAGATTCATTGACTTTAGGCTATATGGTACTTGTGTGGTACTTATGGGTGTCTAAATTTTTTGGTAATGATAAAAACAATTGTCAGGTGTTTTAGAGGTGCTTATTTTCCGAGTGCTTCTTTTCTAATCATTTATGTTTATTTTCTTCCAAACTTGCAGGGATGCATCCAGTTATACAGGGGGTGTATAACCGGATAGGTGAAAACACATCAAAATTTTTGTGTTTTCATGGGAATTTGATTATTTCAATATGGCAAACCTAACTCAACTTTTTAGTATCCGGTAAGGACATCAACATCAGATTTGGTATTTTACAGTAAAAAACCGACTTTTCAGTAAATTGTCGTTTTACTATCCGGTCAACTATCCGATTTACTGTTTTATAGATTTTGACCGGACTGTAAAACGACAATTTGCTGAAAAGTCGTTTACGCGGCGTTTTAACGCACATTAAAATTGTAACCGAAGCATTAGTCACAGGATAAAATCTAACTAAATAATATAAAATGCATTCTAAATATATATAATTGAAATTTAGATACATTTTTTACCAATCTCTAGAGGATACCCCTGCCGAGTAATCTCCCTATTTAAAAATTTTCAGCGGCACTTTTTACCCCTTTGGCATGCGTTTATATTTTGGCGCTAATTTGAAATCGAGTTTGCCCTAAAAAGAATTGGGGAGAGGGATTGTATAATGACAGTTTCAGATAATAGACTTTGGTGTGGGAAAAGAACTTGAAGAGAATGATAGGACGTCGACAATGTGCGGGTCGGTGGAATATATGGCACCAGAGATTGCTAAGGGTCCTGATTACAGCGGTTACAAGTCTGATTCATGGTCGTTGGGCGTGTTGATATATGTTATGCTCACTGGATGGAATCCATTTGATCCTGACAACCACAAAGAAGATGAAGATACATCTTGCAAGAATATTCTAGGCCAGGTTTGCATTGTCCATTTGTTAACCACTTACCGTTTTCGGGTTCTGAATGCCCCTCTTTGGCTATTAGTGAGGTTGAATCATTTTAAAAATATTTAGTTTCTATATATTTTATTAGATATTCCTTCTTAGCAAAATAGCTTTCGAATTATGACTAGTTCTGGTCTTGAGCTATTAGATTACCCGATTTCCGCTAAACCACAAAAATGATTAGCTTTCTGACAAAATTTGTTAACTGCTCAATTAGCTTAATAGCGTATGTATTTCAGTTATTCAGTTCATCAGAATTCAATCATTTACCACTAGCAGCCAAAGATTTTGTAAAGCACCTCTTGGTGATTAACCCAGACAAGCGATACAGTGTTAAAGAAGCTAAAGATCATCATTGGTTTAAGGAACATATAATGTGGGATGAGATTGAAGCGCAAACGGTTTGAGTTTTGTTGTAATAAACTAAAAATTTGTTGATGGTATAAAATTGAGCTGACCTACAGCCATGTTCATGATTATCATGACAAGTTTCATTTATACCACAAATCAGTAAAGTTTGCTATTGGACTTTGAAAAGTGTAAAAGCTTTGATAAAGTATGTTACAGAAAAAGTACCCACTCATATATAACTGTAATGTGAAAATAAAATGCTATAAACAACAAGTATTATGTGTAAACTATTTTCAGAATCAAGGGCCGTTTATCCTTGAAGGCGATGAATATGTTTTCTATGAAAATGGGAGTAGAAAGACATTTCAAATGTTCAAAGAGGATATTGATTTCTCAGATAAATAGGACTAGATTCGCTTGCTTTAGTTGATGTTTTTTTCAGAATAAAGTATTGTGCTATCATTATATCTTCTATTACCGTATTCGTTCAAATTCGTTAAGCAATCTAACGCACTTCTTTAATTTTTTCGAGATGTAGAGCCAACTCTGATGAAATTAGAGTATGTAGAGATTATAGTTCGCCAATTAATTTGGCATAAATTTGGATGGCGTCAACCATTATTTTTAGCAATAAAATATTCTATTTGTGTAATAAATATTTTCTTTTTATGCTATTTTTGCACCGTAATTTGATATTGTCATTAAACCAGGGCCCGCAAGCGAGTGTTAGCGCGTCTCCAATTTCACCTACCATTTCTTTCCAATCACATGATCCAATGTGAATTAGATTCTGTTAACGGCATAATCCAATTCACATTATGCCGTTAACATATTCAACAGCTAAATTGTTACAAAGCCGATGGATAAATGCAAAGTTAGCTTCCTAAATATATATGATCATACTGTTCGGTATTTCAATGCTCGTAATTAATCGAAGATGTTTCGTAAAAGGAGTGATTGTTAGATTGCTAACAAATTCAGTAGGGAATACAACGAAGAATATCCTGAGAATCCGTCATATCCACATCCAAGTCCTCTGTATCAAGTTTTGTCAGAATTATAAGTACAAATATTTGTTGGGTATCTACTGGGTATTGATGAGCAATAATAAAATGATTGAGTATCAAACAAATAAGTCAAGGGCTTCCCGGAGAGAATATTAAAAAATTTACCCATAGAAATATCCTACCCTACCCAAGCCAAATTCATACGACCCATAACCCAAATATCCAGTGGTCAAAATATTAGGTTGGAAATAAAGTTTTCAGACTGGGAACAGGGTTTTTGACCGGAAAATCGAGGGTCCGGAAATTTTGCCGATTTCACCTATATAGGGGTTTTTCGATGCGGGGAATCCGAATTTGAGGTCAGATTTTAGTTGGTCCCGCCACGAAAATTGAGAAAACCGCTATTTTCTTCAAAAAATGGCCATTTTTGGCCCAAAAATGCCCATTTTTGGCCCAAAAAATGCCCAAAAATTTTTAAAAACCGCCGTTTTTAAAACGAAAAAAAACCCAAAATTTTTGGGCGGGGGTTTTCCCGGAATCAGCGAAAAATCCAAAAAAAACCCCTAAAAAAAAATTGTTTTCCCCCCGAAAAATACCCGGGAAAAAAATTTGGATTTTTTTGGGACCCCAAAAAAAGGGGGGGCCAAAATGGTTTTCCCCGAAAAAAATTTTTGGGATTTTTGAAAAAATTTTTTGGAAACTTTTTTTTTGCACATCGAATGTATATAAGAGTTTGCTGTATTATTAGTTTCTATCAAAACGACAGGTTATCGAAAACAACAAGTAATTCACATTTCCAACAGATATAATAAAACTCAGGATTAACACTATTCTCATTTCATTAATAAGCATTGGCATTGTGCTTCGGAACGAAGAGGAATCCTTCTGGAGTTTTTCCAAGAAATATTTCCGAAATTTTCACCCAATCTGAGCTGGAGGGACTTGCCAAAAGTGTTTCCATTTCGTTGCGCCCAAAATAGGGAGGAGGTCGCTGGTTAATATTTTGTGGCACCACTTCCAAGAGTCCAACTGGAATGTATCGGCATTGAAATGACAGCCACTCGAGAAGGAATCGTCGAGTAATCTCCACTCCCATGTGATCACTGCCCCAATTCTCCAAACCATAATTGACGAATCTGAAAACATACAAGCTTCATAAGATTCATTCAAGCTAAAATAAGATTTCCGCCGGTGAGAAGTATTTGAAACAACAAGACTGCTTATAGGAAGTATACAAGGTATGAAAACTGGGCATAAGAAAGATTAATTAATTTTACCAGTGTAAACTGTCGCGAAAATATAATGAAACATATATATGTAACTATGTCATTATACCATATATATTTTTGCTCAAGCTAACTAAAAACAGAAAAAGTTGCGGCACTTATTCAGTTCCCCCCATACTCAAAAATTTAAAAAATTAACCCGTTTCGACCCTGATTTTATATCAAATAGCTATATCGCCCCCAAGTTGAAATGAAAATGCTAAAAATTATTTGAACGGGAATTAAATTTTTGTTTATCTAAAATCCTCAATTTTTCTATGAAAATCACTGTTTTTTACCAAAAATGGCTGTTTTATGGGCTATGGGTAAAAATGGCCATTTTTTCAAGAGAAAGTGCCAAAATAAAGCTGAAAATCAGATTTCTCATGAAAACCTCGCCATATTAGGCATTTTCGATAAATGTTTTGGAAAAATAATTTTTTTCGTGCAACGACGACTATGCTGAAATTTACACGAAAAAAATATTTTTCCAACATTTTTGTAGAAAATGCCTACAGGCAGAATTTTGCGGGGAGTTTGATTTTCAGCTTTATTTTCTGAAATTTCCTATAAAAAATGGCCAAAACACAGCCATTTTTGGTCAAAAACAGTGATTTTCATGGAAAAATTGGGCATTTTAAATAAGTACAAATTTAAATTCCCGCCAAATAATTTGTGAAAATTTTCATTTCAGGGAACATTGAGATGCATAATATAACTATTTAATTTAAAATCCGGACCAAAATGGGCTGTTTAAAAATTTTTTGAGTATGGGGGAACTGAATAAGTGCCAAAGTTGCCTCCTTTTGATTACATAGAGAAGATCGTTTGAAGAGACAAAAATCTATCATGTTACTCTACAACGCTAATAACTAACTTATCGATAATTATAGCAATAAACTTACTTCTTGATAATCCCCAAGCGTTCGGTCGATGTAATATCCCAATGGCGCCTTTCTTCTATCTAAAGGCAAATGGCTTACAATTGTAAAGGTTAAAGGGCCCTACCTCAGTGAAAATCCAAGGCTTGATAAGTGCCCCTCGACCAATCATTATACCATCGATTGGATAATTGTTCAGCCTCTAAAATCGAACATTTATTCATTACATATGATACTATGTGAAACTGACCTTGTAATAGTCTTCATGGTTCATGACATCGCCACAAACCCATAATGGGCATCGACCATCAATGGCGGTTGCGCACTCTCTCACGTAATCCCACTCTGCAGCTTTTGTATATCGTTGGTCCCTACAAATTTTCAAACGATACAACTATAATAAGACTTTGTCTAAAAATTTGTAACGTAGTATTCGAAAAATACGGACTTTATATTTTATAGTTCGTTTAATTTTGGGCACCTATATTTATTCATAGTTGAAGTTTATCTTTATCTCCGATTGTTAAAAATAATCCTAACAGGGAAAAACGATTTAAATTCAAGTTCAAATTTTGTTTTCTTTATATTCACAATACCCCATTACCGAATATTGCAAAGAAGTCTCATTAAATGGGATTACTTTGATCTCGGATGCAGAGTGATTAGCTGTGTCCCTCCAATTTTGGCTGCTTTTGCCATAGCATAATGTGTATTCCTTTCCCCTTCTTTAATTCCATAGCGCATTTTCATCGTTACCGGTACATCCTCAGCTGCAGCGTTCATACAGCGTAGCACGTTCATTAGTCGATTCGATTTATTCCCCAAAGCGCAACCGGCACCTTTCTCATTAATCGAATCTATCGGGCAGCCAAGATTTATGTCGATAAAGTCCACCTATAATATTTCAAGTTTGCATTGATAGAACTGATTTTGTAGTGGTTATATTTTTAATTGGAGTAAGCTTTACACGGAACAAAATTTGTGGAAGCTCAATTAATCAGAACCATTACAAACCATTCATAATAGGTTTCTAAACCTGATTTTCTACAGCATGTCTTCCTAAACCTAAGTGGTTTAGGAAGAGTCAGGGAGATAAAAAAGGAAGAAGACTATATAAATTATACCAATCGTTAAAAAAGTACAACATGGAATGGTAAATGCGTGTCCAAATATAATTAGTTTGATAATTAATCTTAACGTTCCTTGGACTTAATGTTGAAAATTCTGTATTGGTTTCGATTATTGTGGGCCACATGCATAATGAAAGGCAAAGAAATAACGATTTGTTATTACATTCTACAAAATTAAATTATGTCAATGACACGAAAATGCAATCAACACTGTCAATAATATAATACAACCTACATATCAATACTATGATCAATCTATACTTAATAATTACAATTATGGCTAACCTCACACTTATCTGCTATCAATTGAGTGGCCCGCGTCATTGTATCCGGATAGCCTCCTGCCATTTGCACACCGAAAATTTTCTAAATTAAAAATAATCTTAAATAATAAATAATAAAATACAAACTTCTGAGGGATGTCGCTTTACTAGAGACCATTCTTGAGAGTTTCCCTAAAATAATTAACACTTCAATCGCGGAATATATGTCAGGAACCTTTGACAATACCTGAAGTAAGCTCGTGCAGATAGCCTTAAAGAATAGAAATTAAAACCATAATGCTTCTGCTGTCCAATATTAAACAAAAGATCTCTTACCATTTCGCTGCATGTAATTTCCGCTCCGAAATCGACACAAAGACGACGAAAAGGTAAGTTTCCCACTGTGGTCAGCGGTGCTAGATAACGCTTTCCTTTGAGAGCGCGCATATCTAATTTAGGCTTTTGGCGAATGATTGGCTCCAGGTCAATTTTCTCTGGCATCTTTACTTTGTCAATTGGTGGAGAAAATTCTTGCACGATCTATAAACATTGTACTTAATATTATTTTTCGAACATAATATTATTTGAAGTGTATCACAAGGTAACCAAATACATACAGTCAGACCTCGATTTAATGCGCGCCTTGGAACCGGGCTGAGACGCGCATTACTTCGAGGGACGCATTAAATACAGGTAACTTTAATGGGAAAATGCGCGTCGGGACCGGGCCCAGACGCGCATTAAATCGAGACTCATTAAATCGAGGTGCATTAAATCGAGGTTTGACTGTATTTAAATTGTGTTTATACATTTTGAAGTGATTAAATAACTATGTTTTAAAGCAAGCGCACATGTTGTATTGATTTATGTTAATGGCTTTCCAGTTTATGTTTACTTTTAAGGATCTCTTTGGCGCTACAAATCATAATTTAAAATACTTTAAAACTACAATATAATCCTTAAAATTATGACCCTCAATATACTATATAGTATCTGTATTTAAGAGGGCGAAGAAAATGCAACTCTAATCTGTAATTTTCTAGCAAGCTCATTAAAATTTTTAAACTTCATATTAATAGCACTAAAAAACTACTTTTGTTAAATTTAATTTTATGCAACAACTATTACCTGGTCAGCTTTGCTGAAATTACAGGCATGCTTTCGCATTTCCATTTGAACATTTTGAAAATGATTGTTTATCAGCGGCTGATGTTGTCCGTTTGGCTCCTTCTTTCTTTGACTGAGATCCTCATTAGTATGTGCGTTCGCAAAACGGCAAGATACTCCATAATTGCACTCGCCCATTATATCGAAAATTACGCACTGCTCATCTAAATAATCATCAATGATATTGAGGAGAGGTTAAGCAGGAATTCATATGTGTGTTCATACATGCAATTGCCTATTATGCAAAACGTTTCTGTGATCGCGCAAAAATGCCGTTTTAAAGGAATTTGCAGTCGACTTTTTTCCTCTAGTGTTTTCAGAGGCGCTGATTTTTTATTAATATCGCTTCGAATTCGTGTCGATACGCGAAAAGTGTTTTGTCATATGGAATATTGTAAATGCTATACAGGCCTAATGTTATACAGCGGTACAACAGTGGTCTAATGCATAAATTGACGTCATATCAGGAATCAGGACCTCCGAAAACACATCCGTTAGCACAATATGTCTAAAGCGATAACAAATTTCCTAGTTACGAATTTAAATTTACTACTTATGGCACATAACTCACAACAAATTTCAACGTTACCTCATATCCAAAAATAAATAACGTGGTACTTTAAGTAGAACCAAAATTCCATACCAATATCCTCTGGTCTTCGGCTCCAATATTCTTCTTTCGAGTGTAAAGCGGTGCATTTGTCGCCATATTTACATTTCGCACCGGGCATACTAGCTGATTTGCATAGACGTACGACATGCTGATTGACTTCTTTCCTTGCATTTGCCATTTTCTTTTCGCGTGTTTTGTCCATACCGCGAGTTCGTTTAGGCGGGCCATATTTCTTATTATTTTGAGTTGCTTTATCGGACTTTTCCTCGTTTTCCGTTAGACAAAGTTCCGCAATGTTTTGGCTTTGCTGAAATAAAAATAATTCAACCACTTGAGTTTCCCAAAATATATTGACCTTGTGGCAATTAGTGATTTCTACTAATGCAATTTTTGCGTTCTTACTGTATTTATAATATTGAAGCTACGTGTGCAGACAAAAGACGCTACATATTGTCATTTGTTTCAACTTACATCTTTAACGACTAGCGGTTTGCTAATAATGTACTCTGCCTTGATCCTCGCGTATCCAGGCTTTACTTCAGTAGACTGTACCTAAACACTTTTATCATTGCATACATACAGGAGCGTAATATTTATATATGTTGTAGTCCATCTTGAAAATCAGTCCATCTTGAAAATGCGGCCCGGACCACGTTCCGGCCCGAGTCCGCCATTTACTCGGGCCGGACCGGGCCATGCCCGGTAAATTCAACCCTGGCCCGGGTCCTACAGTACTCCACAGCTTTTCGTGTCGGTACCAAGGGTTTTTTGCACATGGCCCATAGGTTCCAAAATCGGGCCCGGGCCGCATTTTCAAGATGGACTGATTTTCAAGATGGACTACAACATATACATACATGCTAATTAGTGTTTTCTTCCTTGGAATTTAGTCACACGGAGCAAATTTTACATATAATATTTGCAACTCAATAGCACAAATCTTGTTTTGCTCCAATTTACTGAACAAGTTGGTAAAATCATGTAAAGTAAAATTTTCTTCGATTCTAAGCATCTAGGGAAACGTTTTAGTAATGTCCACATAAAACGAAGGAAAGTTTGCAGTTAATACTTACATTTTGCAAGCCTTGTCCACTTTTATCGGTGACCACACTAAGCTTCAGGTCTTCCATTTTGCAAAATGCTCTAAATTAGACTGATATTAAATTTTATTTACCGTATTCCCTGTAATTACTCCCCCGGGGAGTAATTTTTCAAACACCAAATTTCGAAGCCACTCCAAATTTCAAAGTCATTTTTCTCAGATTTTTTTAGGGCAAAATATTTTTTAATCTAGCTAAACATACATAACTCGACGAGATCTACACGAATGTGCATTCAGTTTTGGTTAAAGTGGCAAGGGCTCCGAGCGGGGTCGAACCATGGAGTGAAAATCCATACAGGGGGAGTAATTATATGTGTTACAGGAAAAAACGCAATGTAGTTAACGATTACTGTTTTTATTTTCACTAAAACTGACACTGAAAATGGCAATTTCGCATTTTTGTCATTTATACTTTTTGCTAACATATTGCCAAGTAATACAATTTAAGACGTTAAACCTCTCCCCTCGGGACCGGGCCCAGAGGGCCCTTTAAGCAGGGCGGAGAGGTCTTTATCCGGGGAAATTTTCCCAAAGGCAAACATGACCCAAAAATTCCCCAAAATGGTGTTTTTGCGTTTTTGTGCTATTTGTATATACTTTTTTAAATTAAATTACACTATTTTACCTTAAGTTATTTTTAAAAAGGAAAAAATTAGGGGATAATTAAAGGAACAGCCGAAAATTCGGGGCGACTTTTTGGGGGACCCGGACATTTCGCCAAATAGGCCCACAAAAAGAAATATTTTGGAAATTTGGGGAAAATTGTCAAAATTTTCTCCGGCGCCGGAATAAAGTTAATGTGGTACCCTCCATTTTTTTCTTCCCGACCCTCCTCAAGGGGTACTTTCACGCGGGTAAGAGGGCCTTTAAGTGAGTAAAATCCTTTGTACTAGCTGAGGTGGCGCCTCCGGCGCCAACTCAGCTAGTCATGTCCTATTAAGTATGGATATTGATTTCCAGCATGCTAAGTGCAAATTTAACCACTTTTACTGTTTCTTCATGCGAAATATGCTTGTGCTATACTGTAGTTAGCATGCATGTTACACTTTTTATCCAGTTAAAATGCATGGTACACTTTTTATCCAGTTAACATGCATGGAATACTTTTTATCCAGTTAAAATGCATGGAATACTTTTTATCTAGATAACATTTTTTATATAGAGAGATATCATTTTCTAGATAGGTGCCATTTTAATGTTAAAAATTTTCATTTTTTCGTACTGGAAATTTTCAGAAAAATTTCAAAATTTTTGAAAAAAAATTTTTTTGTCAAAAAATTTTATAGCTAGAAATGATCCCTAGGTTCTGAATATGCGTTCTAGATAGGTCTAGGAGAACAAAATTTTTGATCTTTCATGACCCCTTATAGGCACCCCTGGTAGGCGAAAAAAAGTTTTTTTGCTTCGTTGCAATTTCAGACCTCATGACCTTTCATATAAAAAAACCGCAACCCTGTATCATGCCGGGAACATGCCTAACTGAATGTGACATATATATACTGACATGGTCCAGTTACTATATAGTAGGATTTTTCGTTGGGGGCCCGTTCCGGCCCAAGGGGCCTTTAACCCTTCATTGCCGAGTGTATCCGATCGGATACGTTTTTGATTTGCTAAAGACTTTACAAAAAGAAAGAAACGAATGAGTGTACATTATTCATACAAAGAGTATGTCTGTAAATAGATCACATAGAAAATAGAAATAAACAATGGCAGACATCACGATTTTGATAAAGACAGCTCACCAAAAGGAAAGCTAATGGTAACGCAGACATTCTGCCTTTTGTCTATGGCTCCGGCAATGAAGGGTTAAGCGGAGAGTTTTAACGAGGTTTGACTGCAGAATTAAAATTTCACATTTAACAGTTAAAAATTATTTTTCACATTTGCCCCAAAAATTGACTAAAAAAGCGTTTGATCGAAAAACGTGGAAAACCACGTTTTTGAGATAAAAACTGTTTTTAATTTATAGTTTAAATTTTAAAAGTATACAAATGCTATACATATACAAAAAAACTTGACCAAAAGATGCTTTCCGAAAAATTTTTGGATAGGGTAATGCAACGTAGAACTACAGCTCAGGAAAAATAGGCAGAGGGGATTTGAAAATAGTTAGTAATAAATGTCCGGCTCTATGGACCTAATCTAGATGTAACACATACTGTTATCAATTGCATGAAAAGTATTAAACGCTTCCTAATTTTTTGTCTTAATCATAATTTGAATTGCTCAATTATTCTATAATACAAGTATTCTGCATTACTTGCAACATAGTAAAATAAAATACAAGAGAACCCGCCGATTCTCGGCGGATTACCGCCTCGCATCGGCGGGTTCTCTTGTATTTTTTTCCGCGGTTAGCGTGCATCCGCGGCCCGCTGGGGGGTAAAGGGGGTCGCGGGGGGCCACAGGGGGTCGTGCCCCCCTTGAAAATGGTGCCAAACGCCTTCTCTCGTCGAGACGAAGCGATTGACGTATCACACGCCCAAATCCGAGTTAGGCGTGAAAAGTTAGCATTTTGGGCCCCTGGGGGGTAAAGGGGGCCGTAGGGGGCCACAGGGGGTCGTCTGGGGGCTGAAAATGGTACCATTCGCCTTCTCTCGTCGAGACGAAGCGATTGACGTATCACACGCCCAAATCCGAGTTAGGCGTGAAAAGTTAGCATTTTGGGCCCCTGGGGGGGGGGGGTAAAGGGGGCCGTAGGGGGCCACAGGGGGTCGTCTGGGGGCTGAAAATGGTACCATTCGCCTTCTCTCGTCGAGACGAAGCGATTGACGTATCACACGCCCAAATCCGAGTTAGGCGTGAAAAGTTGGCCCATGTGACCCCCCCCCCCGACCGACATCAATCCTGCGAAATAGGTTAGAGTGGAGGAACAACATAAAATCATGTGTATTAGATGTATAACATTGCGCGCCAAAAATAACGTATAAAACAACAGATTTATTAACAAACCATATAACAAACATAATTCAACTGTTGTGCGACAAATTAACGGTAAGATTTCTGGTAGCGCGCGCGAGCGGATGGTCCACCAAACTTCTTTGGCTCCTTGCGACGTGGATCAGCTACAAGCAAAGTTCTGTCATAAGACACCAGCAGATCCTTAATTTCCTTTTTGCTTTGCTCATCCACGTTCTTTTGATAATGCGCTACCAGAGCCTTGGCTAAGGCTTGTCGAACTGCTGGAAATAAAATAACTGAGGTAATGAAATTATAACAATAATTATATCTACGCGCTAGTCCCCAATCCGATAGGCAAAAATGCATAGCAGTTATCCGAAAGCACAGGATGTTAAAGGGAAATTTGAAATGTTTGATTTTTTTGAAATATTATAAGTTTTGCTAAAATTTTCGAGTCACAAAACCATTTAACAAAATATTATATAAAGAAAAGATGACTCTCTATTTTACGAGTACGTTAAACTGAAGTCAGTGAAAACCAAATTAGGTATAAAAATAGCAGGGAAAATCTTGATAGAACCCCTCAGCTGAACACTATAAATAAAAATTAATAAAACTAACCATATATCTGTGCGACATGACCACCTCCTTTAACGCGAATGCGGATGTCGAGTGCAGCAAATTTGTCCTTTCCAACAATGAGAATAGGCTCCTAAATAAAAAAATGTTTGACAAGTATTAATTAAATGACTCAATATGTATTATAGATCATCAGATAATAAAGTTTTATAAGCTCACCTCAACCTTAATGCGAAGAATTTCTGGTTGCAAAAATTCCAATGGTCGACCGTTGACTTTGATCAAACCGGAGCCCTTTTTCGCAAATGCAACGGCTGTCGCGGTCTTCTAAAAGTCCAGATAATTATTATTATCCCTAAAGATATAACAATACCTTTCGTCCAAATACTTGGACGGGTTGAACAGTAGGCTCGGGTTTTTCAACTGTAGCCATTTTATAGCTGTAAATAAGGTCTGTAAATTGTTTAGTAAATGAGTAAAATGCAAGCGGGATTAAAATATATACGATCTATACACACATACAATAAGAGGTGACCAAATATTCGCAATTGTGTTTTAGTTTTAAGGGAAAGCTCAAATAAATATGAAATTAAATTTGGAATTACAGATTATATTATATTCTTATGTATGTTGCAGTTAATGTAGGAAGTCAGTTAATGTAGGCACTAACTACCGTATTTCCTCCAAAACAAGCCCCGGTGCTTTTATTTTTCAATGACCCAAAAATTTTCAAATTTTTTCTCTAACCTATCATTTTTACATACTATTTCTCTTTCTGTAGATGGCTTATTTTAGACGGGGGCTTATTTTGGGAGGGGGTTTATTTTAGAGGAAATACGGTAGTTAATGCTGATAATTTTTACCATTATGTTTCGTTTTTCGAAATATTTGTCCATTTTTGGAGCATTTTCATTATGTTGGCTATAAATCTGTTGTTACTTCCTCTATAGGAACTTTTTGTCTAGATGACAATATATAATTAAGTATTTTTAATTTTTTGAGTTTTGTATCAAAATATTATGATCTTCTACCTAGTATTGTAGTGACACGTGTTCGGGCCGTGAGATTTAGGGGTCATTCTTACCAGTGCTTATTTTTCTCCGTCCCGAATTTTTCAGAGGGTCTTCTTACCAGTGCTTATTTCTCCGGAATGAGGGCCGAAGGCCTCATCCCGGACTAGCCCCAAAAAAAGTTACTCCCGAACAACCCTTTAAGGGAAGAGAGTTGGGATGAAGGTGCACTCTGCTACTGGCGTAGCCAGTACTGGACCCCTAGTTTTCACTATTTTTGTGAGATATCAGTAAAAATCATGGTGGGGAAATTCGATAAATGCAAAGGAAGGCTTCATCGAAGCTTTATCGAAGTTTTCTAGTAGGTGCGAATCGCCGGCCACTATTTCCTGATGTTTCCCAGCTGCGCGCATTCGTTGTTGTCTTTGCAACGAGGGAAACGAATGCGCGCAGCTGGGAAAGAACAGGAAATAGTGGCCGGCGATTCGCGCTTACTAGAAAACTTCGATAAAGCTTCGATGAAGCCTTCCTTTGCATTTATCGAATTTCCCCACCATGGTAAAAATCCAATCTATATTTATAAAATACAAGAGAACCCGCCGATTCTCGGCGGATTACCGCCTCGAATCGGCGGGTTCTCTTGTATTTTTTTCCGCGGTTAGCGTGCATCCGCGGCGCTTCGTGCACCGCCGAGACCGAAAATCCAGGATTTCCGGAAGCCATATCTTCCCACGCCCCACTCGGATCCGGCTGAGTAATAGCTCATTTTGCTTGTCTCGTCGAGAGGAAGCGATTGACGTATCACTCGCCCGGATCCGAGTGGGGCGTGAAAAGTTGCCCTTTTACGTGACCCACGTGACACACGTAACTCACGTTTCACGTGTGTTCACGTGAAAAATTTTTGCGCCATTCGAGTCAGCGTGGCCGATTTAGGGGGGGGTACCCGCGAGCCTAGGGTCCAGAAGCGTCAAAAGCCCAAAACCCATGTGACCCCCCCGACATATATCCTGCGAAATAGGTTAGAGTGGAATATAACAAGCCATGCCAAATCAATCAACAACCATGCCCAGTGAAAGTATAGAACAGTCAGTTGTAACAAATAAGAAACATAATCGTGAGCTCGAAAGTAAAGAACATGCCTCTTAAGGCGCGACTACAATAGCGAAATGATGGATGAAAATGATTGAAGAAAATTCCATTTTTGGAGCACTTTTCACTATGTTGACCATAAATCTGGTGTTACTTATGTGTCAACTTCTTTTCTAGTTATTACTAACACAATATATTTTGTATTAATTTTTACTTTTTGTTACTAGTGAATAATATTATTTGGGAGAGTACGAAAGAGTGATGTAAGAGGTAAATGATTATCTAACCGTTTCGACTCTGAACCTAGACGGTTAGAACTATCCTAATACTACGAAGGTTGAGTCTCATCAGTAGATGCCTACGTAGATTAACAAGTTTTATCACCCTTAAGGGTATGTATACAGTTTTTTTTTCAAATTTGCCATTTGTTGACCTAAAAGTGCCATTTTCATCAAAGTTTGATGATGAAAACAATGGCAAACATTTAAAAAATTGCATTGTGTAATTATAAACTAGAACAATGACATATAATGAGTAACATCAGATTTATGGTCAACATAGTGAAAAGTGCCCCAAAATGGTATTTTCTTAAATCATTTTCATCAATATTGTAGTCGCTCCTTTATGCTAAAAATTTAGACGAGTTGCCAAATCGGTGACGGATAGCTTTGCTCAATTTTGGCGGGGATTAGAACAGCAATTTTTCAAACAAACAGTTTCTACTTTTTGGCTTGCGCTCTTTTTTGGAATTTAAAAACGAACGTTGAAAATAGATTAGAATTGCATTTTTAGAAAATGCTAAAAAGAGTACATGTTGATTTTATACAAAATACGAAAGAAGTAACATGAAAAGATATACAAAGAAAAATACGAAAGAGTTTGTTAGTTCAATCACATTACATTTCCAATAATCAAACACTACAAACTAGAGATCGACGAATCCGGGATTGCCCGTATCCGAGACCAAACTAGTTTCGGTAAGAATTACCGGAACCGGATTCGGAATCGGTAAATATGGGACCGAATCCGAGACTTTTGGAATCGGTCCTTCGCATTGGGAGCAGCCGAAGAAAATCTTTGTTTTTCGAAGAATATACCAAATTTGGGGTTGGCTACATTTCGTCTGGCAAAATTTTTTTAAACTAGCCTCATTTCTAAACGATCCATATAATGCACTCCCTATATCGACACCAACACAACACGGTCAAAAAACTCTAATTTTCTAATGGCGACATATAAGAATCTCAATAAATTCAATCAAAAATACACATCTTGTTTGTCCTTTGAAGTGGTCTCGATCACATTTCTGCCTTCAGCTTGAGCCTATGCTAGTTCGCTGGCGGATGAAGCGCCGCGGGCGAAACGAATTTCAGCAGCTATAAATAAGACTAATTTTGAGCATAATTTATATTTATTCGGCCTTAGAAGTGCCGCAACATTTTCAAATACCGTAAATCCTCTAATTAACTCCTCAATTAATTCCCCCCTCAAATAATCTAGCCCTCTGGACCTCTTACGAAAAAATAATCGGCGTGCTCCCTATTTGTCCAAACCCCGTTGTCCAAACAACGTAGACGCCGACACTGACGGCACTTTCTCGGAAATATTGTGTCACAACGACAACAGTATAAAAAGGTAAGCATTGAAACTGTTTAAAATTCACACTCCTGTATCGGGAGAACGAAAAAAGTTTCCTTTGTAGCGTCAAAAAACCTGCATTTTTGCAATTTTTGGCAAAAAAGGCCACTTTTTGAGATCGCCGCTCCCCAATTTTTGAAAACCTGGGCCCTACAGCTCGAGACCTACAAAATGAGCTATCACACACCCTGTATCGGGGGAACGAAAAAAGTTACGCCGTGTGACAAACAACCGGACGGACACGTGCGACTTAGGTAGAGTGGATTGCTGAAAATATTTTGAGGCCGTCAAATACTGCGTAGTAAGAGATCTTCTGGTCCATATGACTAACACTAGGTCTACGCACGTGGGGATTCCCCCGGGGGATTTTGTATATTTCTTATAGTTTAATCACAGCGCTGTACTCTCTCGTCCAATCCCCCGAAGAAAAAGCGTTGTGAAGCAGACATAAAACATGTCTTTGTCGACATACACAATGGCATACACAACCAAAATTTGATGTCTGTGCGAAAATGCTCTGTACAGAGAAGACAATTTCATTTTTGTTATTCCAAAACAAACTCCTTTGTTCTAGAAAATCAAATCGATTTGATTTTTCACAATTACACAAAGCGAATCCGCCGGGGGATTGGCCGGGGGATTGAGAGAGAATTTTTTGCAGTAAAGCGATAGAAAAATACAAAATCCCCTCCCCCTTTCCCCCACTTGCGTAGACATAGCATAAATGGCTCTGCAAGGCTAACAAAGACGTTCTATCGGGTCCCTCTAAGTTGATAGGTGTCCGTCCGCCCCCAGCAGAATAACCCACTTTTTGGGGGTCCCGGACCCCAAACTCGCGAGTACCCCCCAAAACCCATGATTTTAGGGGGGGTTATCAATGTCAGATTTGGGGTGGTCCCGCCACGAAAAGCGAGAAAACGCCATTTTTTCAGCTTTTGGGGGGTTTTTACAAAGGCAACTTTTCAGTCGCCGCTCGGATTTGGGCGTGTGATACGTCAATCGCTTCGTCTCGGCGAGAGAAGACGATTGGTACCGGTTTCAAGCCCGAATCGGGCTTCCACCGGAAGATATGGCTTCCGGAAATCCGGAAAATCCTGGATTTGGGCGGGTCACAGATCCTCCGTCGCCGCTCGGATTTGGGCGTGTGATACGTCAATCGCTTCGTCTCGGCGAGAGAAGACGATTGGTCCAATTTCCCAAATGGCTTACCGAAAGAAATTTCAAATCGGAATCTTGTTTTGGCGGTACAGATCTCCGCGCGTCGTTAAACGGAAACTAATCCTCACCGCGAAGAAGCGTTGACTTTCATCATCGGCTTCCCGGTAATATACTTCGGAATATCCTGGATTTGGGCGGGTCACAGATCCTCCGTCGCCGCTCGGATTTGGGCGTGTGATACGTCAATCGCTTCGTCTCGGCGAGAGAAGACGATTGGTACCGGTTTCAAGCCCGAATCGGGCTTCCACCGGAAGATATGGCTTCCGGAAATCCGGAAAATCCTGGATTTGGGCGGGTCACTGATCCTCCGTCGCCGCTCGGATTTGGGCGTGTGATACGTCAATCGCTTCGTCTCGGCGAGAGAAGACGATTGGTACCGGTTTCAAGCCCGAATCGGGCTTCCACCGGAAGATATGGCTTCCGGAAATTCGGAATATCCTGGATTTGGGCGGGTCACAGATCCTCCGTCGCCGCTCGGATTTGGGCGTGTGATACGTCAATCGCTTCGTCTCGGAAAAGCGATTTACGTTTCAAGAATGTACGAAGAATACTTGGAAATGGATCCTGGTTTGGGCGGGAAAAAATAACGTGCCTCGGATGGCTGAATAATCAATGTTGTTCGCGAGAAGACATTACCGGTTAAAATGTCCACCGGAAGATATGGCTTCCGGAAAATCCTGGATGACCAAGGGCGCCGCCAAGCGGCGAAGCCGCGGGGGCAGTCCTATGGAATTTCCTCTAATGTATTTAGTTCATTACAAGTCAGCACAACGCCACGTTAATTGAGTGTAGCTGCGTTAGAGACACAACGAAACAACAAAACCCTAATTTGCAAAAATATATCTCTTTGTGATTCCCATATCAAATTGCTTTTCTCAAAATGAGACAAAGACAATTTTTGCAAGCGTTGTAGAAGTGGGGAAACCAAAGAGGAAAAGTACTCTTTTTCAGAAATGGAGCCTTTGCTGGTTCCCAGCCTAGGTGATTATTATGTTCAAATGAGACAAAGAAACTTTGCGTTCAGAGAGATGTACACAAATATCAGATGAAAAATTTTTCCTAGCCACCTTCTCAACAAATTGTATAAAACGATTTCCACAAATTGAACCTAGAATCTAGAATAAATCGTCTGCGTCAGGAACAGAAAAGTGCGTATAAATACCGCCTAACACAGGCTTCCCATCATTTTACACAACTTTACTTTAACACTTTGCCATATTGCACATGGTTTCCCAATTCTCTCCCCATTTTCGATCAGCCCTTATCGCTAAACAAATCATACTTGTTTGAATGTAAAAGTAACTAAGTAGCTTAAATCTACTCTCCAGCCTATCTCAGGGATAAGTTACTCCCATCGCTTATTTATTATTATTATTACAATTTTGCCTAAATCCCTTTGTTTATAAAATTTATTGTCCTAAATCCGCTATTTTCCTAAATTTACCCAAAACTACTTTAACCAAAGAAATTTCAAATCAAGAGTAATTTTCGTTTTGTTTTATTTCCTTTTTAAAATCAGAAAATTTTCCCGTGGAAATCCTAAACACGGCAAAACTTTAGATCCTCAACCAACTCGCAAGTAAGTCTCGTTCCTGAATACTCATTTCTATACACTTTCGTTTACATATAACTCTACAAGATATTTATAATTTGCTAACTATACCTCCCCAATAATTTTGCCATAAAATGAGCAGGAAGTTTCGGGGAATGATCCGATGTGTAAAATTGTCCTGAAAGTTGCCTGGAGCCTGTCTCAGACCAGGCGCTGATTTGTTGTTGTGTTATACTATATTTTCAGAGACGCTCGCGCCCATGGACCTCGAAGAGAATCCCGGTACGGTACTTCGATACAATGAAATGACAGCGAACACATGCTTTTCCTGGTATGTTTTTAGTTTTGACGTTATTTTGTATAGTAAATGAAAATTTTAGGGTATTCCTGAAATTGAAGAATGTACCGTTTGAGAGAAGGAGAGACAAAATGGAGAAATTGCGCAATATCGTGCTGCGACTGCAGCCTGAGAAATTCTGCGTTGAGCAGCAACATGTAAGTAAACATCATTCATATATTGTTTTGTCAAAATTGTAACAGAAAGAATAACTTGGCTCACAATAAGATTTGGTGCTGTATGCGGAGAAAAAAATAAAAGCGATAGCAACAATCGTGCAAAGGACTGAAAACTATAATTTCAACTAGTTAATAGTTTTCTCGTAGATATTGACATTACTGGTAAAATGTACGTATCCCAAACGATCATGCAAAGGACAGCAATTATTATTGTTTAAGTAATTGTTTAATACCATGAAGACACATTTTCAGGATGCACACGAATTCGTTTTATTTCTCTTGGAAAGGATCCAACTGGAAACAACTCAACTGCTGGTTCACCGCCCCTTGAATGGCACAGAAGACGACATAGTGCACAGCCTATTCAATTTCGTGATCCAGATCGAACTAATCTGCAAGGCATGCGATATTACGGATGAGAGATCTGAGGAAGGAACGCATCTGATATTACGAATACCAGATCCTGAGTAAGTTTTTAGCCTTTGAATATGCAGTCTTGACTATATTAAAGTTTTAGAGAGAATGAAACCAGCATCAATGAATTATTGCACGCAGCACTTTTAAATTTCGGCGGTGATTACACGTGCTGCAGCTGTTCGGCGTTATTTGAGAAAAAGCGACAATGGTTTTCAAAATTTCCGAGGTAAGGTTTTCGCGGTACGTGTAGGTTATCGGTGCTGCAAATTAAAAATTTGTGGTTCCATTGATATAGCTTAGGAATAGCTTAGAATTAGCTCTGGTACAGTGATATTTCATCACTTTTTGTGTCTAATAGTTTTCCTAGTGATGTTCCTTTTTTAACACTTAGAAAGCCATTTCAATGGAAAGTCAAAATTTTGAATTTGCGGCACCGACAATCTACAAGTACCGTTTTTGCTTTCCGAGATGTTAATTTGCTCTGAGTAGGTATTCCTAATATTTTAAGAATTCTACGTAGTCTCGAGAAAGTTTTACTAATCGGAATTATGTTGAAGATAATTGAGTGGCGGGAGTAAAACCAAATCTTGATTGACATTAATTAATTTTATATTTCCAGGCACCTAATATTGATGCTACAGCGATATTCCTACGATGAAAAAGCCGAGAAAATCGTCTCGTCTGTTCATGTCAATCAGGATTTGTTTTTACTGCCACCACTTCAAAGGGAGAGAGACGCTGCAGAGGAGGACCAAAATGCAATCGAAACGTCATCACCAGTGAGGAACAGCAAGTGAGATGCAATTTTTTAAGAATAGTTTATCATCTCTGTTTTTAGAAGCAGGCACATTCGCAGCATCGAGAACTTCCCACACAAAATTTCGGCCATTCCTGGACCAAGCGGTATCATGGAAGACGTGGACTGCGACGTGAGCATCATCAAAGACAGGACAATTGAAAAGGAGGTAAAATATTGTAAAAAATATCATAATTGATGTAAAAGAATATCATAAATGTGAAAGAAAATAACGTTTGATAGCTTCTTTGTTAATTTGCCATTACCAAATTTTGGAACATGTATAAAATGATTATTATTCCACGACTTTGGAATATTCTGCATGTTACATTCCAATCATAGATTTGTTGTTGTCTTATATTCTCTAAAAATCTTCCCAAGATACTATGTTTTGTTTTATTGTATTTAGTTTTATTATATAGTTTAATTTTTTTAGACATTCCTGTACAAGACCGTGACCAACCAATGGCGAAAGCTCGTTTGCGATCAGTTACAACTGAATGTTATGCCACTTCAAGAGGATATGTATGCAAATTACGAATGTGCCGGTCAAACGATCGAGTGTCGTGTCAATTGCGCTCCCAAAGTGCTAGAGGATGTCGACGGTGATGGAAATTGCCTCTTTCGAGTACTAGACCACATAATAACTGGCGGAGAAGATGAACAACATATGGAATTACGCACGAAGGTAATTTATAATTATTTCTCTTGCGATCTCTAAGGATCTCACCGTTGGTGTATTTACCTACTATACTGCAGTACAACGTCCAATATGTTCAGTTACATAAAATATGATGATAATGAAAAAGGCCAATTTTGTCGGAAAAGAAAATTGGCTAGCAAAAGTTTTAACAGATCCTCGTTTCAGATATGCTCCTTCATGAAATCACACAGGACTGCCTTTTCGCGGAGTTTCGCCAAAAGCGAAGAAGAATTCGACGATCACGTGCAAAACATGGAAAGGAGGAGCACATGGGGCAGCGAAAGCGAACTCTTCGCATGCGCCACAATGCTACAAACGCCGATATCAACTTACATCGATGGCCGATGGGTTCCATACATGCCGTGCTTTCCACTTGATGATGACTCCTCACCAGTTATATACAGTAAGGTTTATTTGTGCGTTTGGAATATTAGGCATACGGAGTCAATATAAAACCATGACGTGATATTCTCTTTTTAGGTTCCGTCAACCGGACAACAATTGACAACTATGACGACATAATATATTTGCTAAATCAGTGCGAGCACTATTCCCCGGTGTTATCAATTCCGGTTTGAATTTTTATTGTCGTTTTTTGACCAAGGATAACTGCTTTGTTTCAGAGCCGAAAATACTACCAATTGAAGTCGGTAGTGACTCACATTGGAGGGACCGTCCAAAGAGGTTAGAATTTTTTTGCAACTGTTCACTTTACATTATATTTTATGTTTCAGGACATTATACAGCGTTTCTCGGGGCCGAACAGAACGCGAGAAAACGAGTCTGGGTGAAGTGCAACGACTCAACCGTGGTGCCCGTATCCGAAACAGAGGCAACGAATGAATGCTCGACTTCCGGATACATATTATTCTATGAATCGCCGACAGAAACAATCAAGTTTGTTAATTTCCTATTTTTGTACGTAATACGAAAAGAATGTAGCAAAAATTTGTCATGTGAAAAATGTATTTGCAATTTTTTACTCTATAGTTCGGATATATAGGCATAGTAATTGAACATTAGCAATTAAACTAAATCTATCAGTCGTAAAAAATAGTTTTCACTACTATATTCTTAGAACTAGCGAAGTGGGGCCGCTTCGCGGCCCTCACTTCGCTAGGAAGCGGTTAGCGTGCACAGCGGGAGATTGGGTTCGTCATCGCTTCGCGCACCGCCATCAGTATGCCCTCGTCTGTATCAGTATGCCCACCGCCATCAGCGGTCAGATTGGGTTGTTCGGGAGTTAAGGGTTGTTCGGGAGTAAGGGTTGTTCGGGAGTAGATGTTCTAAGTTCCCTCACATTCCAAGGGAGAGGGTCGGGCGCTCCGCGCCCGACCACAGGACTGGCTCGCCACCTGCGGTGGCTCGTGGCTTATGGGGTAAGATTGGGTTATACCCTTTTGTGATCTAAGTTCCCTCACATTCCAAGGGGGAGGGTCGGGCGCTCCGCGCCCGACCACAGGACTCCAGGGTGTATCAGTATGCCCTCGTCAACAAAAAGATAAGATAACAGATAAAAATGCCTTCCAGTGAAAGCGTGACAAAACCTGACAGACAAAAATGTACACCCCTAAAAATACCTTCCAGTGAAAGCGTGACAAAACCTGACAGACAAAAATATACACCCCTAAAAATGCCTTGCAGTGAAAGCGTGACAAAACCTGACAGACAAAAATATACACCCCCTAAAGATGCCTTCACTGAAAGCGTGACAAAACCTGACAGACAAAAATATACACCCCTAAAGATGCCTTCCATGAGAAAAAATAGCCTTTTGGAAAAATTTTGTCTAAAAATTTTGTCTAAATTTAGTCTACATTTAGTCTAAATTTTGCTAAAAACATACTCAGCTCGTCTATACGAACATTTTAAGCTATAACATGGCCAGATATACCCGCCGGAAGGGGTCTAACGACCGTGTTACGGACTCACAGCTTTCGCTTACTTGGGGGACTAGCTGAGATGGGCCGCTTCGCGGCCCCTCTCAGCTAGGAAGCGGGAGTGTGCACAGCGGGAGATTGGGTTCTTCATCGCTTCGCGCACCGCCATCAGCGGTCAGACTTGGGTTGTTCGGGAGTAGAAGTTGTACCACGCAACATCCCGCCCGTTAGTAACATCCCGCCCGCTAGTAACATCCCGCCCGGGAAAGTTCTGACCTCGTGAGAGACCTGGTGAGAATAACACGACCTCGTGAGAACAAATCTCGAATCTGACGTCAGATTCGTGATCAGCGCATCCGAAAACCCCCGGGTGCCAAAAATCAGACCCGTAGACACATTGCATCAAAAAACCCGATCTAACTTTTCGAGACCTATCGAATGAGCTATCACTCGCCTCTGGCTGACGTCTGGATCGTCCGGAACTGCATGTCCACATACGCACACCAAAAAACGACGCCTGTTATTATATAGGGATATAGTATAATATAATACATAATATTTTGGTTCCCGTAAACATAAGCCAAAACAATTAGTAAGGTCAATTTACGTCATGTTAGTTTGCAATTATTTTAGAGTAAGTTCTAGGCCCTTACCGAAGATGGTCCGACATATAGCTATAGATGTTTATCAATGTATATTTATAATGTGTCTAGCTGTCTATGACTAGTGTTTAAATCTATTCGACTTTCAGTTCTCCTTCCCTATATGAATTGAGTGTATAAGTTTTTGAATTTGTAATGACATTTAAATATTGTAGACTGCAGGTTCCTGCTGAAAATGATTCCTACAAAAGACTTATGATTAAGTGCTTCTAGATGTCTAGGGTGGGGGCTGAAATAGATTTGAAACCTTCATTTTAATCTCTCTTTCTCTTAAATGATTATAAGTTAGTACCAAAATTCTTTTAAACTAGGATTTTGGTCTCAGGATACCTTCTTTTACAATTTGCCATTTTTGGATAGTCGAGATAAATTTTAAAAAATACTGCTCAAATGACACTTTTTAATTCTATTTCAGCATTCCGAATATCAGGAGAAGACGTCGTCACTCACTGAAGAATCTGTCATTCGAAGAATACTTTTGAAGAATGAATCATTTGTAACATTTACATACGGTGAATGAATAAAGAGTTTATTATGTCTATAGGCATATTAGAATGTATCGGATAGGGATATTCTGCCAACTGGATTATTTGCCAACTCCTTATAAAAAGGATTGTTTGCCAACTCCTTATAAAACGGATTGTTTGCCAACTGGATTATTTGCCAACTGGATTATTTGCCAACTCCTTATAAAAAGGATTGTTTGCCAACTCCTTATAAAACGGATTGTTTGCCAACTGGATTATTTGCCAACTCCTTATAAAAAGGATATTTCTCCTACTACAGTTACGGTTAGTGAAATTTTAGCTTTTTTCAGCTTATTGAGTGCATCAAAGAAAGCAATGACTAGTCAGAGCAGACATGCAGTTATTTGTGTTCCAACTGATTCTAGAGCCAATCGATTTTATCTGAAAGAATACTACAAATTGTACAACTTCTGAACAGACATTCATTTTATCCTCTTTCAAGTTTAACATTATTTCTGTTACAGATTTATGGCATCCGCACGGGAACAACTTCAGCAGCTGCACAAAGCCCAAAAACGTGCTCGACTCCCAACAGCAGATGACAGCATTCTGGAGGAACAGCTTGTCGACGAGCATGAGGAAGAGGACAGTGCCGCAAGCGACCAAGAAAACAGACAGCCGGTGCAATTCCAGCGAGGAACGACAAATCAAGGGAACATCTGTTTATGGTACCAGGGTACCGACGATGGAGCTTAGACGGAACCTTCAGCTCTGCGCCACGGCCATGGACCCAAGTTTTGGTCATCGGCTGCTACGTCGGTAGCCGCCTTATTGTAGCAGTCCAAGCGCTCCTCCCTGGAAAGAAAAGCACTTACCACCGAGAAGTGCTAGATGTGATACGCCGAATGGTGAATCCGGCTCAGCCAGCTAAATGTAATTATTTTGAATAATGAAAATTTTGAATAATGAAAATGTAAAATAGTGAAGATTATATGAAAATATCTGAACATTTACTTACAGCCCTGATTTCTGACTTTAGTGATTTCCGACTTTGAATTGAGCTTGCTGAAGGCAGTGAGGCGTGTATTTCCACAATGTCATCTTACCGGATGCAATTTCCACTTCGCGCAGGCGCTTTTCAGAAAGGCCAAAGGAATGGGAATTTTCAAACTGTTCGGTGGAGACGAAGATGAAGCGGGTCAAAGAAGATTGGTCTACAAAACTTTCCGGTAAATTTTCAAAATACAGAAATTGCAATAAATAAAATAGTAATAAATTTTACAACATTTTTGAATAAAAATTCGGATTTTTTCAAAAGTTGCAAAATATTATATGACTGACTGAAAACGGATTTTTAGATCGGTTTTGTCATTGGCCTTGATTCCACTAGAACATGTTCGCCGCGCATTCATGCTCATTGTCGGAAATGCAGTTCCGGGACTTCGGACATGGCTCGGCTACTTTGCAAAAAATTTCGTCGGCTTGACTCAATTGGAGAAGGACCGCGGAGCCGCCGCATTCGACCCCCTACGAGTTTTTCTTCGCCGTAGCCGCAGTACTGAGCGCTTTACTGCACCTAGCCCCATGTCTACAATCACAACAATGATGCGCGTGCCTAATGAAGACCAGGAAGAAAATGAAACATCGGATGAGGAATTCTAACTTTTATTTATATTTGTTTTTCCTTTTTGTTAACATGTTTATGAATAAATGTCCATTTTATAAGTAGTTGGCGAAAAAAGTTGGCAAAAAATCCGTTTTATAAGGAGTTGGCAAAAAATCCTTTTTATAAGGAGTTGGCAAATAATCCAGTTGGCAAACAATCCGTTTTAGAAGGAGTTGGCAAACAATCCTTTTTATATGGAGTTGGCAAATAATCCGGTTGGCAAATAATCCAGTTGGCAAAATGTCCTATTTCCGAATGTATTCCTGTTTTTCATAATGTTGTAAATATTTTTGTAATCGAAAATTTTTATTTGATGGATATTCGTGATTCGGAATCTGTTAATTCTGATCTTTTATGGTTTATGATACTATCTGTGTTAAGAAAGGAATTTTGAATAAAGTGGATTTTATGCTACACTCGTTGTTTTTCGTTATTTTTAAAAAGCTATTATTGACCTTTCGCAAGTGGTCCGCTTCGAACTAAGGTGTTTTAATTGCTGCCAAAACTTACATTTTATCCTTTATTTTGTAGAGGTAACGATTTAACTCTTTTTCCCATCGTGGAGCCAAGAGTTTTTGGAACATCTTCTACCTAGTACTGTATTAATGCGTGTCCGTGCCGTCAAATTTAGGGGTCATTCTTACCAGTGCTTATTTTTCTCCGTCCCGAATTTTTCGGAGGGTCTTCTTACCAGTGCTTATTTCTCCGGGATGAGGGCCGAAGGCCGTCATCCCGGATTAGCCCCAAAAAAAGTTACTCCCGAACAACCCTTTGAGGGAAGAGAGTTGGGATGAAGGTGGGCTCTGCTACTGGCGTAGCCAGTACTGGCCACACATTAAATCATATGATAAGTTTAAATAACTGTAAAACAAAACAGACAAAATTTATTTCGAAGGGTCATTCTTACCAGTGCGTTTTCTGCGTCCAAAATTTTTGAAAGGGTTATTCTTACCAGTGCATATTTCTCCGGGATGAGGGCCGTATGCCCTCATCCCGGACTAGCCCCAAAAAAAGTTACTCCCGAACAACCCTTTGAGGGAAGAGAGTTTGGCTGAAGGTGCACTCTGCTACTGGCATAGCCAGTAGCAGAGTGCACCAGTACTGGTAGTGGTACACTAGTGGTCCAGTACTGGCTACTGGCGTAGCCAGTACTGGACCCCTAGTTTTGTATATCACAATCCTATATGAATATGGAAAAATATCCAAAATCGATTTTTCAACAACCCATTTTTTGAAATCTTTAACTTGAAGTTGGGAGATTTTGATTAAATTAAAATAGATTAAATTATCTAAATTTTGTGTTCATTAATATTAGTCATACCAAATGATAGCAAAAAACACAATTTTTTTACAATTTTTCATTAAAAATTGGCATAGCTCTATTTAACGAACGCTGGCCTCGGTCCCTTGGCATTCGTTAAATCGAGGGATAAGTGTAACTTGAAATGAGGATAGCCCTGAATATTTACCGGATGAAGATGTCTAGATACGAGCGAAGCGAGCATGATTACCGACTGGGAATAAGATGGATATTTAATGATCATAATTTGGCATATATATTTTTTATGTGAATAAAAGTTTTAGACAAAATTTTTTGAAAAGGTCGATTCTTAGGGGTGCATTTTCTCGGTGACGGTGTTTTGAGGCCATTCTTAGGGGTGCTTATTTTCTAAATGTACATATTTTAGAGTAATTTTTTGGTTTTTAGACGAAATTTTAGACAAATTTTTTTGAAAAGGTCGATTCTTAGGGGTGATCCTTACTCCCGAACAACAACTGCCAGAGGGCCGAAGGCCCGAAATAGTCTCATGCTGCTCTACTCCCGAACAACACTTCCGAACTCATGTGGTGGAACCAGCGCAAATTCTCTGTCCGTCCAAAATTTTCGGAAAGTCGATTCTTACCAGGTCAAACATTACGAGACGTTCCTGTAGTCGTGCGCGGAGCGCCCGACCTTCCACCTTGGAATATGACGGAACTTAGAGCATATTTTCGCTGATTTAAGTAAGTAAGGGGCGCGGAAGATTAGAGCCGCGTGGCGGCTCCTTCCAAGCTAGTACTTCAGTATGCCCTTATAAGGGTTACTCGAGAGCATAGGTTGTTCGCATAAAGCCTAGGAGCATTTTAAGCCCTTCCTCGAAGCTTAAGTGTAGACTTAGTTACGAGTAGGGCCCGGATTTCCCGGACATTGTCCGAAAATGTCCGAAAACAGTCATTTTGGAAGAAAAATTTCACGTTAAAAATGCAATAAAATAGGTCAATTGTCCGAAAACACACATTCCATGTCCGAAAATGGGAAAATTTTAGAGAAAATGTCCGAAAATGCGATTTTCATGTCCGGAAAATCCGGGCCCTAGTTATGAGCCATTATCCGCTGTTTTCTCTAGGGAGAAAAGACCGGGGTGGTGGGGGAAGGGGAAGATCGTCCCCTTATTTTTACGTCGTCGTCTTGTATAAAGGTTCAACTGTTATTTAATGGTTTTAATTTTAATTATATTTTTTAAACCTATAACTCGAAGGCGTTATCTTAAGAAAATTTTGTATCACCGCATCACCATCGAGATTTATCGAAGTAAAACGTTAACAAACAATTTAATTACACATGTCCACACATAAAGCATGTTATTAGAATAACCTTTAGGGCAATGTTGACATGGAAAAACGAGTAAAGCATTTTTGCAGAATATTGTGAAAGAGTTAATAGCAAAGACGTTTTCCGCATCTGTTAACCAGTAAACAAATGAATGAAATAATAGTCCAAACATCTTTAGTGCATATTAGCACATAGCGATATATGCTAATAATTTGTGTCTCGCTGTGGTGACTTTTTTATTCTTTTAGATGTGTTATTTTATACTTTGCAATACCGTATTTCCTCCAATAAGGGCCCCGGGGTCCTTATTTTTCAATGTCTCTCTAAGGGCCCTTATTGGAAGTGGGCCTTATTGGGAGCGGCCCTTATTGGAGGAAATAGGGTAAATGAATTCCTTGGGAAAGCGTTCACTATATGGATTGCTATGTATATTTCGCGTGAACGGAAAAGTTCACTGTGATAAGCATGTACGGACATCATCATAATAATAAACTGAATAACGTATGCATATTCAATGGCAATACACTGTTTTGCTTCAATTGCCTTCTGCACCTAGATGTCAACAATTTTGCACTGCAATTGGTGACAGAGGTTGGCTCATGCACTTTCCCTTTCCTTTGCTGTCTTATCGAACTAACAAAATTGGTCGCAGCAGCCAGCAGCAGTGAGAGTGGGAAACGAGCGATCACGTGTTCTTTCTTTTTGCGAAAGTCCCCGCCATATTAAAACCGGCGACCACTGTTGCAGTACATTCCATCCTCTGCCGGCGGTCTGATGTATGTATGTTTTTGCTGTAGCTCTCGGGTTTGTGATTCCCCAACCAGAGAGTATGGGAAACGAATTTGTAGCAATGTTTTGACTCCTGCATTTCCATTATGTATGCGTTTTCCATAAATCGAGGTTTTTAATGTTTTAAGCTTTGTTCAGATTTTTTTTGTAAAATTTAGATGATGTTCCGTGATAAAAATTGTTAAGGTATCCCAAAGATGACTTTATTTCCTTTATTTTTCGCAAACTTTTCCTAGGCTTAAAACGGCCATCAAAATTTCCGTTATTTCACGTTCTAATAATTGATAAGTTTTTCTCGATAAAAGTGCCGAAACATTTGTACCAGGCTTTGATCATTCATGTTTTATTTGCTTAATATTGGATGGGGAAGCTAATTGATTTTTAGACAACGTTCCATATATAGGTACCATTGGCCATCGTACTTATAATTCACGGAAGTAAAATTTATTTCCGCCTTTCGCTTCGTTTTTTTATTTGCCAGATATATTTTAGCAGTCATAAATTTTTACACAACACTTCGTTATCTATTATCTTTTTTGAGCATCCATAATCATCTTTTTCTAACTATTCACTTTTTCAGTAAAAGTATTTACAAGACTTTCTTTTATGATTTCACTTCCATAAATTCTGAGTTAACTTCGATCAAAACCCAAAATGGTGTTCAACACTCCGCAATGAATGATAGTTTTTATTGTCAACACATTTATTGTCTGCAAATTACATTGCCAAATTATACGAAATTAAACGAATTGGATTGTTAAATGCTATATGAAAAACACCTATCAGTTCCGTAATATGAAAATATTGGAATGTTTTACGGTCATGCGTTAGGTCACATGTCCACTTCCACAGACAATTTTCAGCAGTCGGTTTTGATCATGTCACTTAAAAAATAGAAGAAAAGACGCGAGAATAGTCCCGCGAGTTGTGCCCCGCTGGCCGTAATAAATTGATAAGGATGGCTGTCACTCCACACACTACTAATCAATGAACACTGAAAATAGGGGAATCGATGCCCCGTTTGCTGCCCGCTCTGCCAACTCTTCTGCAACCCGATGGGTGGTGTGGACGAGCGGGGGAGTCCTGCCTGCTCTATTTATTATTGTGTTGTTGCCTTTGCTGTTATGACGATGATTGGTGCCCTTTCCGCTCATTTTTTCTTTTTGATTCTGTGATTCCCTGTTGTAGCAAAAATGTTTCTCATCCGATCAGAAAAAGAAATGGAACCATTTTCTCGGAGTTAACTCCGAATTAATATTTAGCAATGTGCTCGTGCACGTATCCGCAAGAGTTCGGAACTCTGTTATCTGACCCTGCGATGTATTCAATCATTTTCCATTTCTTTGTACGCAAATTTGATAGTAGAACCAAGAAAGAAATAAGGAAAACCAATTATGTAAAATATGAAAGCGAATTAAACTTTTCGTTTGTAATTGAAATTATTTGCGGTAAAAAGTGAAAAGTTTGAATATGATAATATTGTTTTGACCATATTTTAATCGACGGCGTTTCTTATGATCAAAGAAAATTTACACTAAAAAGAATTACAAAAAAGTTTGTTTGTGTTGCATAGTTTTATTTTATAACAGAAGTTATTAATATTGTATATGTAATTTATATCCTTCTCAAAAGCTTTGAAAATATTGGTCTGGAAATCGTGAAACTTGATAAAACTTGGATTTAATGACGAGTATGTCTAAATTTCAGTCGGATTTGATCTATAAAGATATCTTAAATACAAATTGTCTGTTATTCAAATATGTCCTTTTAACCACATCCGCGTAATCTACAATTATTTCTATTTATCCTTGGTTTTATACCAATAATTAAGATTATCCTCTTAAGATCTTTCGAAAAATAGAAGTGTATTTATAGTACTGTACTAAACACGTATAGGAGTTTTTCTTAACCTATTAGCTTTTGATTCCGGAAATTGCATCTTTTCACTTTAGTCATACAAACAAGAGACCCCGCCGATTCTCGGCGGATTACCGCCTCGAATCGGCGGGGTCTCTTGTTTTTTTCGCGGTTAGCGTGCATCCGCGGCGCTTCACGCGTCGTTTGGTATAGTAGCTGTCGTTTGGTATCCAGGATTGGTAATCCAGGATTTCCCGATCCTGGAAAACTCGAAAATTTCGAGATAGGTTACGGCTGAATTATAGCGCATTTTGCTCGGCACATTGAGAGCTGTCGTTTGGTATATCACACGGCGCATATGGTGCGGAGCGTAAAAAGTTTTCGATGTAGATCCTCGATTTTGGCCAAAATCCAGGATTTCCCGATCCTGGAAAACTCGAAAATTTCGAGATAGGTTACGGCTGAATTATAGCGCATTTTGCTCGGCACATTGAGAGCTGTCGTTTGGTATATCACACGGCGCATATGGTGCGGAGCGTAAAAAGTTTTCAATGTAGAACGTCGATTTTAGCCAAAATCCAGGATTTCCCGATCCTGGAAAACTCGAAAATTTCGAGATAGGTTACGGCTGAATTATAGCGCATTTTGCTCGGCACATTGAGAGCTGTCGTTTGGTATATCACACGGCGCATATGGTGCGGAGCGTAAAAAGTTTTCAACGTAGAACGTCGATTTTGGCCAAAATCCAGGATTTCCCGATCCTGGAAAACTCGAAAATTTCGAGATAGGTTACGGCTGAATTATAGCGCATTTTGCTCGGCACATTGAGAGCTGTCGTTTGGTATATCACACGGCGCATATGGTGCGGAGCGTAAAAAGTTGCCCTTTTACGTGACCCACGTGACTCACGTAACTCACGTTTCACGTGTGCCCACGTGAAAAATTTTGGCGCCATTCGACTCAGCGTGGCCGATTTAGGGGGGTACCCGCGAGCCTGAGGTCCGGGAACGTGATTCCAGAAAAAGGCTTATTTTGGCCTTTTCCATCCGGTGCTGAGTCTTCCCCTGCGCTTTAGGTTAGAGTGGATTAGGTTAGAGTGGATTCCATAGGACCACCCAGCGGCTTCGCCGCATGGCGGCGCCCATGATCATCCATGGGCCAAAAAACACATTTTTGGCCAAAATTTGAAATTTCCGGTCGGTGCATCAACTTTTTTTTGCGGATTCGTTATTAGCTCGGCCAGGGCTACAAAATGAGCTATCACACACCCCCGTAGCTCACCGGCAAAGTGGTTTTCCAAAAAAGTGCCAAAAAACACGTTTTTGGCCAAAATTTGAAATTTCCGGTCGGTGCATCAACTTTTTTTTGCGGATTCGTTATTAGCTCGGCCAGGGCTACAAAATGAGCTATCACACACCCCCGTAGCTCACCGGCAAAGTCGTTTTCCAAAAAAGTGCCAAAAAACACGTTTTTGGCCAAAATTTAAAATTTTGGGCCGGTGCATCAACTTTTTTTTGCGGATTCGGTAATAGCTCGGCCAGACCTACAAAATGAGCTATCACACACCCCTGTAGCTCACCGGCAAAGTCGTTTTCCAAAAAAGTGCCAAAAAAACACGTTTTTGGCCAAAATTTAAAATTTTGGGCCGGTGCATCAACTTTTTTTTGCGGATTCGTTATTAGCTCGGCCAGGGCTACAAAATGAGCTATCACACACCCCCGTAGCTCACCGGCAAAGTGGTTTTGCCCTTTTACGTGACACACGTGACACACGGATGTCACGTTTTCACGTATGTCAACCCCAAATCTGACATTGATAACCCCCCCTAAAATCATGGGTTTTTGGGTGGTACTCGCGAGTTTGGGGTCCGGGACCCCCAAAAAGTGGGAGATTCTATTCGTGGGGGACGGAAAGACACCTATCAACTTAGAGGGACCCGATTAGGTTAGAGTGGATTTACATCTAAAGGCCTAAATTTATTTCATCTCAAATCTTTACCTTTCCTTTTCGGCTTTAAAAATTTTTATCCCATTGATCTCTTTTATACTGACTATATTTGCCATAATATAAATTTTGTGTTTCACGTCACCTTTACAGATAATGTCCTCACAACGTGACTGCTAATCTTTGTATTTTTACTCAACTAGCTAAGATTTAAAGAGGTGCTAAAGCATTTAATTATTCTACCAAAATTCAATATACTACAGCAAAACTCCAACCGATGAAAGTAGAAGTGTCAGATACCTCTCCACTAGCCCAACAAGTCGACATACAGTCGCCACTGTCCCGCTTTGTGGACAATCTCGGCACCGCTGGTGCCTCTACCTCTTCATCTAATCCGTCGCTTATTGGCATATCGCTATACACTCAGGAAAATCCTCAAACGCCTCATACAAGAACTCCAAAAGCAGGAAGAAAAAGGGGAGCTGCAACCGGAGGCGGTACTCAAAACCTGAAATCCTCGAAACAACAGCAAAATGGGAACACTGCGAATTCCCGAGACTTGGGTGTTGGACAAACCTTGCCCTCGCCTACTGCCGCGATTATAACGGACTGCCTCATTTGTGGCGATAGAGCCACAGGAAAACACTATGGTTAGTTTAATTCTAAAACTGCATGATGTATTTACGTATCATATCTTGGCCTACAAAATAAACATATCAATGATTTTTCATTCAACAACAATTCTTTCAAAACCTGAAACATGTCAAATGCAATTCTCCACCAGTATTTTAAATTGTTACTTATCAGTTCGGTCGTTTCCAAGAACAATTAGCATGAATATGTTTGGTAGGTTAAAAACATTCAAATACTGATTTCTATTATCCGATCAGTTCGTTCCGGATTTTACAGTTCCGGAATTCACAGATTATTGCCAGTATTGCTAAAAATTAGATAGATATTCATTAGACATTTTAATTTTTATGATAATTATTTAGCCATAGTAAATTTGCAGGCTCAATTTCTTGTGATGGCTGTAAAGGATTCTTTCGGCGGACAATACGTAAACGACACACATATGTCTGCAGATTTAACAAACAATGCACTGTAGATAAAGGTATTATTTAAAAAAATTACTTAAACTCTGGAAAGCGAACAAATATAATTTAGGTGCGAAATTTTTGAAAGAAAATGACTGAGAAAATACATAAATATTCAAATTTTATTAGTTTATTGTTCCACTATTCTCTAATTCGGCTTTTAGACCATCGAAACACTTGTCGAAAATGCCGCTTCGACAAATGTGTTGACAATGGAATGCGACAGGAGGCTGTGCAGTTGGAAAGGGACCGAATTTCCGCCACAATCCGCCATAGGCCGATTTCCCCGGAACCTTCTACATCAGCAACCATCAATATAAGCACACCAGGATCTGCTAAGACCGAACCGACTGGCAGTCCAAACTCAGCAGTTACTAGTGGTTATTGCTGTGAAGTAGCTGCAAAAGCAGCAACCGCAGGGTCAGATGGCTCAAGGAAAATTCCAGCACGAGACTATTCGGCCAAAGCTGAAGACTGTATAAATAAATTGATGCAAGCAGAAACTACTATGAGGCAAATGAGAGCTAGTGTCATAACAAGGTTAGTATTTTGTAAGCATAGTTAATATAAGCTGAAATTATATGTTACTTGTAAAAAAAATCCGTTTCATAATTTTAAACTTATTGAGCACTCTTCGTAAAACGAGGCATACACAATTAAAATAATTTTTACAAATATAATTTAGAATAGTTTTTAATTTCTTGAATGAACGAAGATAAATCTCACTGTTATCTTTTGCCTTGGGAGGATGAGAATACAGTAACATGCTACTTATTTCCTTTTATTTAAAATATATTTTTGTTTTTAGGACCGCTGATGCCAAAATACGAACTGCGAACGTGGGCGATGTCACAGAATCCATGCACCAACAGCTTATCTTGATGGTCGAATGGGCCAAAAACCTTGAACAATTTCGTCAGTTACCCATGCCATCGCAAATAGGCCTACTACGACACTTCTCTGCTCAGCATTTGGTGATTTGCGCGGCATTCAGATCAATTGGCTTTGGCTCAGACGCGGTTTGGTTGACGAATGAATCGTGTGTACCTAGGGATGCGCCCAAAATTCCTGACGTTAAGTGAGTGACTGAAAATTGCAATGTTCTAAAATCAAATCGAAAGTAAATGAAAAATAAAACAATTTTTATACTTTAGATGAGTAATATTTCGATTAAACTGATATTGTTGCTCGAAATTGTTAATATTAGACCAAAAAACAGTAACTTTTAACTGAACTTTATAATGAATTTTTTAATGTTCAGCCGAGTAGCTGCTCGTGTGTTGGATCATTTAACCGCACCAATGCGTAGGCTACATTTGGACGAAAAAGAATACGTAGCGTTGAAAGCCGTCGCGTTCTTTGATCCAAGTAAGTGTAGCACAAAGAACACGTAATTAATGAAAAGCAGCACTTCCATTATCAATATTTTAGTCGCCAAGGGTGTGGAAGAATCAGCTTTAGAAATCGAACAGACCAGGGAACAGGTGCTGGATGCATTCGAATATCACGTGACAAGAGTTTCGCCTCATCGAGATATGCCCCTGCGGTTGGCGAACCTTTTATTGTTATTGCCACCCATTATGGCCATCGCGCGGGATTTGGTTGAAGAAGCGCAGCTGGCCAAATTATTTGGTAAAGAATTTGAACTTGTAAGAAGAATAATATTCATAGAGGCTAGTCTGCAATACAACATATATGCAGTCTAAACTCGTTTATCCGCATCAATTTATATTGCCAATTTTGGTAATAAGTGAAATTCGGGTTTTTCAAGAAAGTGCATTTGAACTGGCGCTCAAAATTTTGGCGTAATTCAAATTTTTCAAAAAATTTTGCTATTTTTAGCTAAATTTTGACAAAGTTTTAAAAAACTGGCCATATACAGCAAAATGTTTTTAAAATTTCAAATTATTGGCTTAAAATTTCTAATTTTTGGTCAAATTTGAAAAAATTTCTTAAAATTTACAAACCGATAGGAGGACCCTGTTGTTTTTTCGGCAAATTTTCCCCAAAGTTCGAACGGATAAACGATTTGTTTCGGATAAACATGTGAAATCAGTATGGAAAATTCCCTTCCTGCCAATTTCGTTCGAATAACGAGGGTGAACGAGTTTAGACTGTATCAATACGAAACCCAGAAGACCAACTAGAAAAGAACTAATTGCAACAGTATTATGCACTTTGCTCATATGGCTGAGAATTTTAAGACTTATTATTAATTGTCAATAGTAAAAAATAATTAAGTTGTAGCCTAAAATTTATAGTTAAATTGTAGCTATTGCAAATTTCAGGCTTGGCCAATGTTGATGAACTAATGGCTGAATTACTATTACCGGAGGACGCAGAGAACAACACCTATAGCCATTTAAGGACAAGTGTGATGGAAAAAAGCACTCCAATTGGCGGATTAACTACCCAAACAGGACCTCTTATGACAAGCCCCACTATAATGGTATGTATTATTATGATTTAGTAATAATGGCTTAAATTTTAAATAAAGTCAACGATTACAATGTTTGCTTCCTCGACGAATTTTACCCTTTCAATTAAAACCTTTGGTGTTTGAACAAATTATCATTGATAACTAGTGATCGGCCGATACCGATATATCGCCGATAATATCGGTTATATCGGTATCGGTATCGGTTTTTCAATTTTTCGAAAATATCGGTTCGACCGATATATCGGTATCGGTAAAACAGGCCACCGATACCGATATTTTCATATCGGTATCGGTTCGAAAATTTTACGAGAATATCGGAAAATAGTCAGAATTTTCATTGAAATTTTTACCAAACTAGCCATATTTTTTACAAAAATTTCGCCTGCGGCGCTATTTTGGTTAATATTTTGGTCAATATTTTGTGAATGTGATTAATGCAAGATTTGTAATTAGTGCATCGAAGTAACCCCCAAAAACAGTTAGACGCGGAAAATATTTGCGACTAAAAAATGGTCGAAACCGAGACCGAATTTTAAAAGAGAAAAAACACAAACATCAAAAAAGCCATTGTTCAAAAATCGATTTTTTTGGCAAAACCATGTGGTCCCCCCTATGGAAAAAAACCAAATTTTTTCAGATTTTTCGCAAAACATGTTTTTAGGGGTATTTTGATGCGCTGATTCCGAATCTGCAATTGATTTTTTCGTATCGCGCCAAAAATGACCATTTTTGGGCCATTTTTGACCAAAAATGGCCATTTTTTGAAGAAAATAGCGGTTTTCTCAAATTTCGTGGCGGGACCACCTAAAATCTGACCTCAAATTCGGATTCCCCGCATCGAAAAACCCCTATATAGGTGAAATCGGCAAATTTCCGGACCCTCGATTTTTCGGCTAGGAACCCCGGCCCAACAGAAACAGTAAAAATTGATCAAAATTGCGAAAAAATGAACAAAAACATGACTAAACTCTAAAAAATGAACAAAAACATGAAAAAATAACCTAAAAGTGCAAAAGAATGAACTAAAACCCGAAAAAATGACAAAATAAGGGCAAAAATGCAAATTTTTTGACAAATTTGACTCATTTTTGGTAAAATTTGAAAATATCGGTAAAAACCGATACCGATACCGATATATCGGTATCGGTATCGGTTCTTCAATTTTCTGAAAATATCGGTTCGACCGATATATCGGTATCGGTAAAACGGTTTGGCCGATCTCTATTGGTAACCATGGTGGGGAAAATTTGATAAATGCAAAGGAAGGCTTCATCGAAGCTTTATCGAAGTTTTCTAGTAAGCGCGAATCGCCGGCCACTATTTCCTGTTCTTTCCCAGCTGCGCGCATTCGTTTCCCTCGTTGGAAAGACAACAACGAATGCGCGCAGCTGGGAAACAGCAGGAAATAGTGGCCGGCGATTCGCACCTACTAGAAAACTTCGATAAAGCTTCGATGAAGCCTTCCTTTGCATTTATCGAATTTTCCCACCATGTTGATAACATTGTTTCCGATTATGTACAAGTGATGATACTTTAGAAATAAATAAAGTTTGCATAATTGAGACTTACAAAATTTAGCATAACAATGACAACAGAGAAGCAGGATCTATAGGACAGGAAGACAGACAACATTCGGATGAGCAAGCAAAGCACTCGCTTAATTCTCCATTTGCATTGACACCACCGGTATCGATATCGGCATCTTCTTCGTCTTCATCGCCATTTGGTGGTGTACCTCTATCTCCACATAATCAGGTAATTATATCTTATTCAAAATGAGATGATTCGAAAATAAGAATTTGGCAACATATGTGAATATTAATTGTCAGTAATAATACATATCCCTTCAGGCAGCGGCAAGTTCAATCTTGACCACAACTCCAGCGACGACTATTCTCGCGCCAACGCCAATATATCCAGCACATTTTACAGGAGGAATGGCGTTCCGCACACCCGTAGGCAGTAATCATCCGTCACCCAGCCCGCTGGGCGCATCTCCTTTACAATTGCAGCTCATGATGGGGTCTCCGATAGGATCCACGACCAATGCGTCAACGCCTACCGCAGCTGCAGGACTACTTAGAGCAGACCCGAGTCGTCTTCAACAATACTCAAACTTTAATAACCTGTTTGGGAAGTAGTCATAAAATATAGTTGTTAAAATGTACTAATAAAGACATTCGCCAAGAATACTGACAAAAATTTATGGTATTTTTGACGATTAATTGGATACTCAAAAATTAGGGGGAGTTTTTAGACGGCATTCTTGACAAAATGGGAGATTTGGCAATCATCGATGTCAATTAATTGGCGGTATCCCAGCTTTTTGTTGCCCGCAAATTTAACCCTTGCCAAATTGGGATTTGAGTTAAAAAAATTCTATGTAGTCTAATGATGACTTTTAATTAAGGCGCCAGGTTGTGCCACTTCGACATTCCGTGGACAGATCGTGGCAAGTGAGGAAACCACTATGCTGTATGTGCCGACAAAACTTTCAGATCGAAAATTCAAAATTTTAATTTACGCCAAAACACAAAAACTTATTTTTATTTTTAAGTGGTGGTTTTTATGCTTCCAGTCGATTCCCTGGGCCATTGTGAACATATCTGCTTTTTTCACTTTTCAATTTAGTACCTTTGGACAATCTTTATTGAAAAAACCACTTATTGGCCAAAAATGACATTTTTCGAACGAAAGTACCTACGGGACTGACTTTTTGCACCCGGGGGCTTTCGACCACGCTGATCACGAGTCAGACGTCAGATTAGGGATTTATTCTCATGAGGTGGTGGTATTATCACGAGGTCTCATGAGATCATCACAGCAATAAGCGGAAGTACCGAACGAACCCAAATCCAATTCATTCCCACAGGTCATAGTATTCTCACAACCCTTTTTACATTTTTTCTCTCGAGGTCTGATAAGGTCAACACAGGCACTAAGGAAGTATCTTCACGAACTCAACCCAAAACGCTTTTTCAATTCCCATACTCATGAGGTCGTAGTATTCTCATAAGCCCTATTCATTATCTTAGGTCGCAGCGTAGGCCGCGGCGCGGTACTAGTCTAAATTAATGTTTTGCTAGTTAGTTATAAAATAAACTTGTTGTTTTAGATTATACCTTTTTATTTTATGTTCTGTGAACTTATCCGATTCTTATGTTATGCTCAATTATTCATTCGTCTTTGCCAAATCACTTCGTCCTATGTGCTCAAATTCCAATAAAATTTATTTTTGTATGTAAAATATCGCAACATTGAATAAGTCAACCACAAACACCACTTTGTATATTTATCATTTTATATCACACGCGTATAAAGACTAAGGAAAGGTGTTTCAGACGGAATATGGACAGAGGAGATACTAATCATAGCAAAAGTGCCATAAATTCTACGGAAGGACCCGGTATTCTACTGAATTTCTTCCAAGAAGAAGAGAATCAAAAAACATTTCGTACATAATGATATATAGTGTTTAACTGTTTTAGAGTATGTACCAATAGATTTATGGTATTTTTCAGTCATAGCCAAACTGAAACAATATGTAGAACCGAGTATAAATTATAACAAAGCCAATATGTATCTCTATAGCTAACAGATTAAACATAACAGAAGACAATGGAATATGAAATCGAGTTTTTATATTACAATGGACGGATAGAGATATAAATATTGACAGTAATATTTTTGTAAATTATCCACAAATCATCTATTTTACGGTAAAATTTTTACCTGAAACGACATCTTTATTTTAACAGCAGGACGTATAATCTCATTTTTTCTTTCCACACCTAAGACTAAAACTATCACATGTGGTGTTTAGTGAACAACTCAAACGCAATGATATGGTTGGAATAATATGAATCATAAACGGATATTATGTACAAGTATTCATCTGATGGCCAACCACTACCGCAGCGTTTGTCAACAATACATTTTCAGGTATGCTCATAAAATGGTCAGCTCTGCGTGGTTGTTTGCATCCGCAGAATGGCCCATAAGACCGGATTGGGAGGTACTCGCCTGTGAGGTCACGTTTCCCATTTGGGAACCACTCAAGCTGAACATTGCGGCCATATTGGCTGCCATGTTTGCGGCCGATACACTCATTGGCTCTTGCTTGATTTGATGGACGGTCGCAAGAGATGGAAACATAGAGGCAGAGGCGCTCGAGTTCATGAGTTGGCTCACGGTTTGCGCTATATGGTTCGCACTGGTGGAATTTGGCTAAAATTTGAGCATAAAATTATGGCTATATGAACCAACCCAACTAAAAATCGAGTTCATAGTTTTTGTTAATAAATAGGAAACCAATTTTTATGGCTCGCGAAAAAATAACAGCACTTGACCCATCTTTACTCGGTTTTTAACACAAATGTAAGAATTAAGTGCAAACTAGCTGCATACAGGTGCCTTTGGAACCTACCGGGCTTAGTCTTGTTAATTTGGGAGTGCCTAAGCGAAAAGCGGGCTTTGTCAGTGAGACTCGCGGCCTTCGCCCGCTCGATAGTGGCTTTGTCAGTGAGACTCACTTCCTTCGGCCGCCCGAACGTAGTTCCTGTGCTGTATCCCAAATCAGCCTTATAGAACATTCTAGAAGATTCCAAGGGAAATTCTGACACCGGATTCGTACTCAGCGGGGTCGATTTACTATGTAGGGACAAAATTTGGGGCCTCTCCCTTGCTTCCCCCAAAAAGTGCCAAAAATGACATTTTGGCCAAAAAATGCCACTTTTTAAGATCGCCCCAAAACAATTTTCTATCTTCTTCTTCGAATTCCCAGGGGAGCATTTTGACGTATCATGCGTCTCTGTAGCGCGTGGACTCGAAAAGTTACGGTCGGCGTCAGACACACAGAATGCAACGATAAAAGATGTTCAAAACGATTACACTTTAAAACGTCAAGCGTGATTTGACACCTGATTTGATGTTTCAAGTTTCTAATTGAATTCTTATGTGCACTGCTGTTGAACATCAAATAGGATTTTAAACATAATGAATGTTATCATGTTCTAGAGTTGTTTAAAGAGGTATGCTCGCTATAGTTTTTAATTGGTCATATTTCAAATCCTCACCTGTTGTTGTTGACTATTTGTTGAAGCGCTTGTGTAGGGTTGCGCTGAGGATTGTAAGTGTTCTTTAATGGCTACTGGCGCAGATGACTGCGGGTCATTCAAGTCGTCCAAAATAAACTCAGAAAGCAATGAGTCAACTTCCGCTAATCCAAAGAATTTCGTTAGAGTCATGTTCTCAATCAACAGCTGCGTGAGTGCTTTGAGAGCCGGCGCTAACAGAAGAATGTTGCCATACCGGGTGGGCGCCTCCTCGGGAGATTGTTGCAATATGATGGAGTAAAGTGCTTTGAGAACTCGATTGCGTGCTTCGCGGATTTGTGTTTGCGCGGACGCAGAGAGACCTTTGGCTTCGGGATGTAAAAACGCAAGAGCCTTGAGGCATACAAATTCCTGCTCACGCATTTCAAGCTGAAAAATATCAAAACTACTAAACATTAGGATTTTTCCACACATTTTTCGCAATTTTAACCATAAATTTTACCCACCTGCCTCATGGGCCAAACTATTTCATCAAGCACTCTCGGCGTAATATTTGACGTTTTGAAAGCAGCAAATCCGTTACTTAAACTATCAGCTGCTCCGCCTCCTCCGTCTTTGCTCAAAAAGTTGTTGTTGAAGAGACACACACGGGTTGAATCGGGTGAACGGAAAGCGGGCATCAGGATTAGGTGTTGAGGTGCATAATTCTTTAACAAAATTATTTTGTCCTCCATAGATAGGTCAGGGAAAGGGGCCAAATTCTTGGCCCATTCCACCATTAGCAACAAAGTAGTGCGAGATATCTAAATACAAATCTTTTAATTGTCTTGGGTTTTGGTTCAGTAAGATGTTCACTAATTGAATTTGCGTATCAGCTACTTTGAAAATGCACCCAAGTATTATTTAAATAAACGAGTAATATAAATAAACTATACAATTAATTTGGAAATATAAAATAAAACTAGCGGCGTTGTTCGTCTAGAGAAGTGACTATACTTCTTTATAGTAGTTGTTGACATATTTTAGTATTACTAACCTCGTTCATGTCGTCGACAGAAGCATTTGGTATTGGACAATTTGGCATGGGCTGCCTAAATGCTGAACCATTGTTCTCGTTTGAATTGCCTGTAATTCTTATTGGTTATTGGTAAATGTAATTCTAATATGATATACCGGCAGAATTACCACCAAATTGGACACCATTTCCATTTTGTTGTGCAGCGTTGCCGTTTGCAATAACCGAGTTTCGATATCGAATATTCATTTCTTGGTTTACACGAGCCTCCATATCCATCTAAATGCATAAATTAGTCTAGCAAAATCCATATTCTTGTATTACCGCAAACGAATCAAGCAAAAATTATTTCCGAGTGGAACCTTTCATTTCAATACAAAGCTTATATATTTTCATATCCAAAAGTTTTACCAATGTATCAATAACGTCATTAGGCGCGGCACCTCCCGGGCTGACCGTATTGGCTCCTAATTGACCACCTCCCGATGATTGATTTTGCTCACTTCCCATTTGTCCTGCCAAAGGCGATCCGTCTTCGCGACGCTTTTTGGATGGCGATCCAATACTATCTCGCTCGAATTGGATGGCCTCACGTTTCATTCCCGCATTTAGGCATTTCTGAAAACTTACTAATGACCCAATTTATTGACTTTATATGAAAAGTATTATATTACCTGAAATCGGCAGAATCGACATGCACATCGAAAGTTTTTATCAATGACACATTGCTTGTTGAACCGACATGTGAACCGTTGATTGCGCAGAATGGTACGCCGGAAAAATCCCTAAAATAGTCATAATCATATTAAGATGTGTGATGTTGTTTTGCTTAAATAATTTGATGTTTTACGTCAAAATCGATGGTTGAGGGAATTTTACAGAATAAAAAATGTATACATCTCGAATTTCTGTTTTAAAATGTATTTTTTATGTGGTTATCTATATCAAACATGCTTAATGTTTAAATATATTGATGGACAATGTCTCACAAAATGGCCTACCTTGCATCCATTGCAGCTAACAGTCCCGTAATGAGTTCCAGTGGATTTGTCGCCACAGACAGCGCATGGCTCTGCTAGTGGGTCCACTGAAATCAATCAATTAATCTTTGAATAATAATGTGCATCATATGATATAAATACAATTTTAATGCGGATTCTCTAATTGATTCTTTAAAAATAGTTTAAATCATCGGTTTAAATTGTCAGGGTTTACCGGAATATATTGAAGATTTCATTTTGGAATAAAAATCAGGAGTTTTACAGTTTTATTGCAGATTTCATCAATATAAGTAACGTTTTTATAATAATTGACGCATTTATCTTAAAATAGGTTTATATCAAAAATCGCTATAGAACGAAATCTCTTTAAATAACAGAAATGTTAACGTTGTTACTGACCAATAATCTAAATGAAGTTTAATTTCTTGTACATATTTTTGTTCGAACAATCTAAATGTTATGAATTTCAACATTTTTACTTAATTTTCATAAATATCAGATGCAATTTGAGACAAGTTCGTTAGGAAATTTTCACGGTTATCTAAAATAAAGCATACCTAAATCCATTGATCAACGAGATACCACACACAGGTTTGAGTTTGATGAAGCGGTCCTCTTTCTAATGAAGCAATTCGCCGCCGTAAAATATCGCAATCGTACGCTTGATTGAACCAACCACGAACTACAACTGCTTTTGTATTCTCAAAAACAATGGAGCGGTAGGAGGTCTTCTCGCCAGAGAAGCACTGATTCTTCGCCGATAGAATAAGAAATTATTAGCAACAGAATATATTCGAAACTATGATCAGGCCTTCGATGGGGAGAGTGGCGGAAAGTCTAAAGTTTTTACTGATAAGGAATGGAATGCTAACAATCAAAACTGAATTGAATTACATGAAAAACGCGAGATAAAGCGAACATATTTAAGTAAATTATTAGAACTTTGGCGGATAATTTGATCCTAGATGAATGAAATGAAAATGACCAAATGTCTCAAACTAGATAATTATTGTACATTTGTTACTGAATTATTGTACATTACTTGGGGGATTTGTTGAAAAAGTAATTAACTCTGATAAAATGGGATATGCGTGACTATAACCACTATTCAAACAATTGATGTTTACAAGTATTGAATGACACAATAATGACGCGTATCTCCTGTCTCTTATTGGACTTCCAATAGTACACATGAGATATCGATAGATATACGTGAAAATCGATAAAGATATGATTGGTTTGGCGATAAATAAAAATGTTCTGCGAAAAATACAGCACAAAAATGTATTCCAATAAAAATGATTTTACGCAATATTCGTTACAAAAATATTGAAACATTTATCAAAAATATTTCTGATCCAGGTATACAAATATGCCTAAAAGTGGGAAAATAATTGAAAGACAAAAAAGTGTAAATCTATTATTCGCCGAAAAAGCAAATGTAAAAGTTTAATCTTTTATTTCAAAGTATCAAGATTGATCCATATTCTTTTCCACCATTGTCTACATACTAGCTGTGCACGCCGCCGCTCTCGCGGCGGCCAGCGCCGAAAAAATATTTTTGTCTAAAAATGTTGTCTATATTTTGTCTAAATTTTCTGAAAATCTGTATCAGCACATCCGTACGAACATTTTAAGCTATCATTTGCCCGGAAATGAGCCGTGGAAGGGGTCTAAACGCCAGTGGACGCAGACACGCAGGGACGCACGGACACTGGCTTCTTAGTAAAGTAACATACGGTTCTTTTAAGAGTAACATGCATTCGAAACAACGGGAAAATGCTTTTCTGTAATTTTGCTTAACTTGTAACCTGTTGCATATCTAAAAATAGTCGGTGCAGTAAAATAAAATTTTTGGATCATTAGAATAAAAAATGGCCCATAAATATTCAAAGTTAGCGTGATTAAATAATCTGCATAAAATACAATGTTACTGTATAATTAATTTATAGCGCCCATGCTATTCAATGCTCAAAAATTGTATGAAAATTTCGATGCTGACAACAAAAATCCCACAAACCCCATATCAATGTAAAAGTACATTCTTATTATTAGATCATAAAAAGGGAATAGGGAAACAGTATAAAAACTTTGACGTAGTCTTAATAAAACCAGGCAATTAAGTCTATTCCTAAAGATGAGCCAAACAAGAATAATTCTCTTCTCATGCTTTCAAACAGACCAAAACAAAGGGTTAGCCTTTTGGAGTGCAATGCAACACGATAACAATTAAGTTGGCAGCAAAGAGACCCGAAAAAAGAACATATACCAAAGAATGCGAAACGAAATGAAAAGAAGTCTGTGAGGGGACGGTGGGGTTTGGCTCAGGCCAAGTCGTAAGTTCTCTGGGACGCCACGCGTCAGACATACTTCTCGTTGTGCTCAAATGTATATACACTGGAAAGGACGCACACGTCAATGTTCAGAATTGCAGTGAAAGTAGACGGACACAAAATATAAAGACGCACACGTCGAGTGGGTGGGGTGGGAAATAACGAAGAAAAGGGTCCCGAGAGATCTCCCAGGCAGGGAACTATCCGTAAACAACAGAAGCAGAGGGTATGGGAATCTCGGGGGTTCAAATTTGGGAGAGAGATATAGGGACCACGAGACTGTCTGTCTGTCAGCGGTAAATTGGTGTATGGGTTTTCCTGTCGAGAACTACCTGTAGAGCAGGCAAATGGCGCTCCCCAGCAACGTAGAAATTTTTTGCCCTTTCTACTTTGTGCCGGCGCCACTACGTAGAAAGTCGGCGCCGGGACATTTTTAACATCCGAGTTTTGCTTCACTGAAATTTGCGACAAAGAGGGACTGAAACAAAATACGTTAAAAGAATATGGAAATTGAACAAAACTGTTCTAAGAAAAATATAAAACAAAAGAGCTAGTTAGAACACAGCAAATATAGATTATCCCTATTTCGATGTATAGCGTAATTCTAAACAATTTCATCCATCTATTTTTTCGTCTAATTCACAAATAGGGATACTGTGGTATCTTTGTATTATATAATAAGAATTTGCATTCATCCTTACAAATAGAAATTGTTCACACATTTTATGTTTAAACTTACATTTTTTATTTACTCCGTATCAATTTTGATACGAGAGATATCATAAACAAATAAGAATAAGATATTATTATTTGTAAGTGCCCAACGAGTAAGCGCAGTTATACTGCGCTACTCGTTGGGCCCACCGATTCTATAGAAACTAAAATAGAGTCAGAGATATTCCATACAATAATCTAAAAATCCCGATGACTTCATTAGAGATCGCCCGCCACGTCGAGGCGCATATGACTCGAGTCTCCAACATGCACTTCGCCTGGTCCTATGCATATGTGCAGGTGTGTAACGAAATACACCCATAGACAAACACCAAAAATGGGCTGGCTGCTTAAATCGCAGCGGACCCGAAACACCAAAAGGACAAGTCAATAAAATAGAGAAATATAAAATTGGGCATAGAAAACAGAGAGAATTGAGAGTGATAACGAAAAATCGATTGCGCTGATGTGAAGGAATGAGAATAAGAAAAAGTCGAACGAACAAGGATCAGCCAGATCGATCTTTGCTATTTAGATTCAGTGGAAATGATTCATCACACACCTTTTAGTAAATTTGGTTCACCTAGATATGTATCATCTAGGCACCAAAGATAATTTTCTATATTTCGAACAGATTTTGAAAAATGCCTTTAAACGTCGTCCGCAAAACGGTTAACGAAATTTGTTTCATTTTAACTGTTTGTACATATTTTGTGACTTTGAAAATCTACAGATTCAAGCGAATTTTATACAAAATAACTAGTTTTCTTAAAATGATAAGGGATAAAAATTATGGATCCAAAATATTCGGAAAATGGTCAACAATTACTAATTTTGTTTTAATATGTTTAATAATTTGAATATTTTGCTCAATTATTAGATTATTATTATTTTATTATGGAATAAGGCGCCGTCTGATTTTATATGAAATGAAATGTAACGTAGAGAAGGTTTAACAACACAAAACATATGAAAAGGAAATAAACGATTCATGAACACAGAGACTCACGCTTGCAAAAATTGGCTGATAAGCTAAATGAAAAGTGTGCGCCGTTAAATCATTCAATAAATAACGAAATGAATGAAAATATATTATGGTGCGAGGAAACGAGTTCAGTTTCATTTATCTAATTTAACACAGAGCCGAAGTTCGATAGATGTTCCATCAAAAAACTGATGGAACGGTTCAATAAAACAAAATAAAAAAAGAGCACAAAGCAATGCAATACAACAATTACGTAAAATTTAAACAAATAGCTTTTAGCTGGGCAGCGCAAAAGGCATTCATCATTAAAACGTGTAATTTTTGTTTATTAAGAACGCATTTTTAGCACTATTAGAGTAAACGAACTAACTAGACGTATCTTGAAATCTCGGGATCAAGTAATGCAAAGTTTCCCTATATAATAAGCGGCAACGGAGCATGGGTCTGGTGTCTGTCTGTTGTCAACCGGTTCTGGACGTTCCCGTCGTTAGCCAGGGACGTGTGATAGCTCATTCGATTCCCCTGAACGTGCTGAGTGTGGGAAAATTGTCAGAACCAAAATTTGAATATTTGAATTCGCGCCAAAACGCCAAAACGTGTTTTTAAGGGTTTTGGCCATGGGAAGTGATGTTTTTATGTTCCCAATCGATTTCTGAGGCGATTCTGGACCACTTTGCTTTTTACACTTTTTGGTTTGGTCAATTTTTGAAATTTTTCTTGAAAAAAGCCACTTTTTGGCCAAAAAATGACATTTTTTGATGCAAGGTGCCTACGGTTCTGATTTTTGGCACCCGGGAGTTTTCGGATGCGCTGATCACGAATCTGACGTCAGATTCGAGATTTGTTCTCACGAGGTCGTGTTATTCTCACCAGGTCTCTCACGAGGTCCGGACTTTCCTAGGCGGGATGTTGCTTACGGGGCGACAAGCAATTAACTTCTATTGCCTGAACGAATTTATACCGCCCCACGAATCTAGGCTCCTGACGGCTAGCCGGCGGTAGCCGGCTAGTAACCTATTAACTCATGCCAAAATTTATTTTACATGATTTTATAATTTCATTTTCAAGAGTCCTCACCTAATAGCTTTTCTAAAAAGCCCTATATCAAATATTCTTATTAATTAATTAATTCTAACTAGAAGGCTATTTAATAGCTTTTGTAAAGATCTAACGGAAGGGGAAATCTAAAATCTAAGGGAAAATCTTCAATCTTTTATATGTTGGTCAATAGCGTTTAGTCAACTGGTCTCTTAATCAGCCATCAAAATTTCGCAAAAATTGGAGGAAGCTAGGCTAGATTTAGTTCCTTTTTGGGTTTTCGAGCAGTGATTTCAAATTTCCAGCCAGTTTTGGCATCACACCGCGTTACGCGATTCCGCCAATTTTATATCTGCCAAAATGAGCAGAATGCCAAAAACTTGTACCACAGTATACCCAAAGTTAAAGCTGACCGCGAATTCGGCGGAATCAGCGTGGCCGAAAACCTATGGGTACAAAATCTCGGCCGGTTTTTGTAAACTTTAGTGAAAGTTTAGTGGATAATTAAGAGATCGGCTGACCAGGTAAGTGGTTTATTATGTAGAGAGTCATTTAACGTTATTGAATTGCTATTGTAAACAAAACATTGAAATCACTCACATTATTCTGCCATACTCTCTGTTACATTCTTCGTTTAATTTATTTCAAGCAATAGATGCATAAGCTGTTAAGCTATTTTCATCTACCGTACCTCAGATTAAACTTTTCATGTGAAACCAAAGAACAGGATAATCTTAAATGGACTGGCACACCGAAATCCAGCGCTTATTTGCCATAAGTGTTTACACTTCACTCTTGGAGATCTGAAAAGTTTGCACCGTTTCCCTGCCACAGTGTTGTTATAACTTATCAACGTGAATATCTCCACATCAAACATTCACTTCTAATTGTAACGCAGGTTAGACACCTGGAGTTATTAGCGCAAATTGATGAAAGTATACACGGCTTAATAAATGACACCAGTAACCAACGCAATACTAATTTCACGTATAAGCAGAGGATTGGGATTTTCATTTTCTTTCTCCATCAAAAATATTGGAAGTCTAAATTGTCGTTGAACATTTTGGACCCAAAATCACTCTCGAAGCCTATGTGCCAGACTATGCTTTGATGAGATTTCATATGAGTGGGGCCCGTTTCATAATCCTGACAGTGGCTCGAGCGGACACACATACATACACACATCCGGTCACTTTCAGTTTAGGGTGATTTGATTAGTGAGATATTTTCATATTATCCACTCTAACCTAAAGCGCAGGAAAGACTGACCCCCGAGCAGAAAAGGCGTAAATAAGCCTTTTTCGCGGATCACGATCCCGGGCCACAGTCTCGCGGGTACCCCCCTAAATCGGCCACGCTGAATCGAATGGCGCAAAAATTTTTCACGTGAACACGTGAAACGAGACATCCGTGTGTCACGTGAGTCACGTAAAAGGGCAAGTACCCCCGTCGCGCCTCGGATCTGGGCGTATGATACGTCAATCGCTTCGTCTCGGCGAGACAAGACGATTGGTACCGGTCTCGGCTTGGACAAACCGTTATGCCGGAAGATATGGCTTCCGGAAATCCGGAAAATCCTGGATTTGGGCAGGTCACAGATCACCCGTCGCGCCTCGGATCTGGGCGTATGATACGTCAATCGCTTCGTCTCGGCGAGACAAGACGATTGGTACCGGTCTCGGCTTGGACAAACCCTGGATGCACGCTAACCGCGAAAAAAAAAACAAGAAAGACCCGCCGATTCGAGGCGGTAATCCGCCGAGAATCGGCGGGTCTTTCTTGTTTTTCCAATTCCTAATTTATCACAAAATCAAAGCAATGACCCATTTTTGATCAATTGCATTGTATCCGCAAACGTTACATGCCCGCAAGACTGGTGCAGTATCACATCGTCGGAGTCAAACTATTGTGTAAATTTTTTTCCGGTAATTCCTCAAAAGCCACCGTTTGAGAAGAAAATATAATCGCGAGCTATATTCTATCCTTCGAAATTTTGGCGGAAACTAAACTCGTTATGTCACATTTTAAACTCTTGTAACACCTATATCTTTTTCTTAAATCTTATACGTACACCACCAAAGTTCGCGAAAAATCAGATAATCTTCACTTTTACTTTGTAGAAGTGGTTGATACATTTCACCTAGAAAGATCGCTCAGTTGTAGTTTTTCTAGTAGCGGCATTTTGAGAGACTTTTTTCTACCCAATATATGTCCAGTCACATTCATCAGATATTACGCGGGATATAGTTCAATTAGTATGAAAAGAACGAATCAGAGTTAATTTGGTGAGTACATTGACTGAATATTTATCAAAATAGTAATCACATTTTAAGGATAACGACCGCAAAACGGAACAAAACAATGGGAGGCTTAAGCATAAAGCTAAGGTCAAGAAGCTTAAAATGGATAAAGGTGGTACCTTTACTTTGCAATTTCAAAAATTAAGTCAATACCGGGAACTAAGTTGGAAAAAATGGACACGGAAATGAAGAAAATGGAGACGTTTCGTTTTCAAATCAAAATTTCTTCAGTTTGCGACTGAATGCTTCTTAATTAAAAATGACTGAAGAAGTTTTGATCACCTGTAAAAGTCTAAGTCTATATAAGTGACCTGCAATATTAGAAACTAATAGTTTTTATTGGTCCTTATTACCAAGCGAATGGAGAGTAGAGAACATTAATTAGGTCCAATATTTCAGAGAACACAGTGCAAATGGGGTAAAATATTCGATAATTGAAACTAGTTTTTTCATTAGTATCCCCCGTTAGGATACTTGAGTTTCTACTTTCTAAAAGAAAATGAAATGTGCAATTTTTGCACGCGCAATACAATTAAAAACTGACTTCTGTTAGTACAAAGAAAGGAAAATCAAAAAATGTCTATCAATCGCCCCAAAAAGCTGCTGAGTGTCACCAGCCAAGCATGAATAACACTTAATACTTCGCAACACTCACTTGAAATTCCTCTCATTTTTTATTTAAAAAGAAACAAGGATGCCTTATAATTATTAAATTTAAAATATTTATATTTTATTTAATAATATAAAAACCGGATCTTACTTTTATTTTTAGCAGAAGTATTACTCAAGAAATAACATTTTAGATTTCATCTGCAAAAATACAATTTTCAGTTGTCTGCAGCGATTAGACAAACAATTAATTGCAGCATTTCAAATGCGGTAGCAATTTCTTCAAATTTTTACGTAACCAAAATTATGCTATGAGACGAACTCATTTGTTACTCGTACGCCCTGGTTATATTATTGGCATAATTTAATGAGTTTCAGGTCAGAATAGTAAATTAATAATTGCTGTTGCCAAGAGTAACTCACACACAACTTCTCTAATAATATTTTCCATGTGCATCAAAGAACTTTCACAGAATGTCCACAAATGCTCTCTCAGTTCATATGAAATGCCACGAAACCAATACCGTTAATGCGACGCACTAACTTGTGTTAGCCTAAGCTCATTATACAGTAAGCAAAGAGTGACTTTTGGGAATTTGTTGCCGTACTGAAACTTTCCCGCAAAGTAAAAAATGTAGTGTCAAATCTTGCGGAAAATTCTCACAATGTCTAATCTTTTGATATCTGTTTAGAAACAATTCCAAAAATGTCATTGTTCTCTATTCTCAACTTCAACGAATAAAACAACGAATAAAACAAATAAATGCATACGTTTACAGAAAGAGTAATAACGCTAAACAAGAAGATTATTCCTATAGCGCATATTTTTCTTCTATAGAGCAGATTGAACTATCCATAAAACTTGAACTATAAAATCCATTTAGATACATGCAAAGAACATCATTGATCATTCATTTTATTGGTCCTAAAATTACATTGACTTTTATTTTGCTGAAACTGATTAGTTTGATTGAATATTACTGTTAGTGTATATTGATTTATCCTTATAATAAGTTAGTGATGATTTTCCTCCGTACGCCGGACGTTGATCTTTGATCCCTTATTTCCGTATGTAAGGTTTTGTCCCCCTTTTTGACTACAAACTACAAATTTTGTAGTTCGTGGTTTTTCGCCAGTTCAGGTCGAAATTTTTGGGTCCCGGGGGTTTTCGACTACGGGGAATTCGAATCTGAGGTCGGAGTCGACCGCGCGCGCGTGCAGGCGCGCGCGCAGCGCGCGAGGCGTTTTTCTCAGTTTTTGCGCGCGGGACATGTTATATAGGTAGTTTTTCGCGCTGAGTCCGAATCTGAGGTCGGATTTGACCGCGCGCGCGTGCAGGCGCGCGCGCAGCGCGCGCGAGGCGTTTTTCCCAGTTTTTGCGCGCGGGACATGTTATATAGGTAGTTTTTCGCGCTGAGTCCGAATCTGAGGTCGGAGTCGACCGCGCGCGCGTGCAGGCGCGCGCCTGCACGCGCGCGTTTTAGAACTAGAATTCTGTATGTAAGGTTTTGTCCCCCTTTTTTCTGGAAGGCATTTTCAGGGATGTCTAATTCTGTATGTAAGGTTTTGTCCCCCTTTTTTCTGCAAGGCATTTCCAGGGATGTCTAAATCTGTATGTAAGGTTTTGTCCCCCCCCTTTTTCTGGAAGGCATTTTCAGGGATGTCTAAATCTGTATGTAAGGTTTTGTCCCCCTTTTTTCTGCAAGGCATTTTCAGGGAAGACTGAGCCAAACTCAGTCTGAGCCAAACTTAGACTGAGCCAAACTCAGACTGAGCCAAACTTAGACTGAGCCAATCTCAGACTGAGCCAAACTCAGACTGAGCCAAACTCAGACTGAGGCAAACTCTGACTGAGTCTGAGTTTGCGAGCCATTCCTGTGGTCGGGCGCTCCGCGCCCGACCTTCCCCCCTGGAATGTGAGTGAAGTTAGAACAGAAAAGGCATACTGATATAGAAAAGGCATACTGATATAGAAAGGGCATACTGATAAAGACTCCCCGCGCGCTAGCGCGCGTTAGCGCGCTAGTGGATTGTTAATTGCCTCGCACAATAACAATTTATTTATGGATTGTTAATTGCCTCGCACAATAACAATTTATTTAGTCATTATTAACAATAACAATTCGTGGATTCCATCACATTTCTTATAATTAAAAGGAATTACCATGAGATATTCATTTGTTTCTTTTCAAATTCCTTTGCTTTTCTGCGCATACAACAATGACTTCGTCTATGGGGAGTCCTTTCCGCCTCTTCACGGCATCCATATATAGCCGGGCTTGATTTATGGAGTCGCCTTTTATTCCGTACTCCTCGATTTCATCCTCCGTTGTTGGTTGCCAAAAGGGGTCCTCGTCTATGAGTTGCCAATGTGAAAATTCCATCTGTGCCGAAGCCAAACCGCTGGTTCCTTTTCGTAACTGTTCACAGAAAGAGAAACTTTCTACTACTGGCATATACGCTGAAATCTCGAAAAGTCCACTCATTTCGTTCACTTCTTCGCCGATTACCTAAATTGATCAACCGTAAGTGTGAATTTTATACTCAATCAGGTAGCTATTACCAAAAGGAATATTCCTCTCGATGTAGCAAAAAATAAAATTTTTGCTCCTATAATGCTTTTTCATGATATAAAAAAGTTTTGGTATTAAAACATTCTATACTATTCTATATGAATATAAATTTTTACTTACTTTTGCCCTCCTTTGTGCCAGAACAGTTTGCGCTTTGCCTAGCGCCTGTTCCGATGTTTGTACCGACAACTTGTACATTGCAGCGACTAATCTGAGTGGATGCTTTTTGAGAGCTACTCGGCAGGACTGCCGGATTGCCGATATAAGTTGCCCGTGCAATTGAGCATCATGTTGCCGTTCCAAAACTGCTTGAGAGTCTTCGTTTGGATCTCCCATTTGCCATTCGTCAACAATAATTACAACTCCTTGCATTGACTCATCACACAAAGGGCCATGAGCCATTGCTAAGTCGAAACCGGCCACAATTGCTCTGTCTGCTGCACGATATTTCTTGTTCGATGTTTCTGCTGGAAATTAGGAAAAATAGTACACAAATGAAATGGAAGCGATTATAATTCACCATTATCCTAAGCAATATTTGTAGAAAATTTCATATCCAGAATTACGTTTTTATTGACAAAGCCAGAAATATAACTGAAATGTATAAAATTTTGTACCCACATTGCCATAGGGAAGGCCGGTCATAATCTTCCACGCAGTTGATCAGAATGTTAGCCCTAGCACGCGAAGGACCAAAAGACCATATACGGTCTACAAGCGCTGCAATATCGGAATCAGTTTTCCTGTACCATATTGTTCCTCTATACTTTGGCAGGATCGTTTTGCATGCACTCAAAAATTCGTTGTATAAACAACCGATTTTTGATTCACAGTGGGAATCCGCTGAAATGGCAATTCATTATTTGCAGATTACAATAACGAAGTTCAGATTTAAACATGATGTTTAAAATAAGGCTAATACATACCTTTCCTTAGACTGTCTATAGCCTCTGTATGCGAATATAACAACTTGACTATCTCGTCAGGTAATGGCGCGGCTTTCAGTCTGATCTTCGCAGAATAAGATTTTATCAAACATTCCTAAATAGAAACATCATAATTTATATCAAACATAATTAATCTACCGTAATATATTGCTCCAATAACTTTGTAAGATTGACTTGCGCACTGGTGTCTGGAATAATAGTTTCCAAGAAAGGCACAATAGGGGAAGACACTGAGACATCAGTTTGACCCAAATCCGCTAGATCCTAAAACAAAATGCTTTGCCAGGATCAAATGCATTTTTTGGTTGCACAAACCTTTAAGCATTTTTGAAGATGAATTTCGCCAGCAGTTACCAGAGCTAAATCTCCATTTTCTTGTTCCACAACTTTAACGGCGCGATCCAGTACAACCAACTGACGAAGGCATTCTTTTAGTTCGGCCCATTCTTCGACCCCTGTCGTATTTGGCTGAATAATAACCCGCACAAGAGGCTCCATATCTCGCGAAAAATCAAAGTGTAAAGGCCAATTTTTAAAGTCTTTGTCCATCGAAGAGACAAGGATATGTCCTTCGAACCAGCCTGAAATAAAAATTTAAGGTATATATGTTGCAGTTAATCTTGAAAATCAGTTAATGTTGAAATTAGCTAGTTAATCTTGATAAATTTGGTTATTTTGTTTCATTTTGGGAAATCTTTGTCATTTTTCAGCGTTTTTTGCTATGTTGGTCAAAAATCTGATGTTACTCCCTCTATATCAACTTTTAGTCATGATCCTAATACATATTTCGGAATTTTTAAGCTTTGGATTTTTGCATCAAAAAATTACGATTTTGATTACTATGGCGCCTTATAAGGGTTGTTTGGGAGCTTAAGCCTAAGATTATGTCCCTTAGGCCCCATATTGTTCGGGGCCCCAAGCCTAAATCCTTGTTTGGCGCCTTATAAGTAAAGACCCCAAAAATATTTTTTTACACTGCCTGGTATGCTTAACCATTGTCTCTCTTCAATAGGCTGTACAAAAAGGCACTCTCTTTTTACATATTTTCAATATAATTTCAAGATTAACTAGTTAATTTCAAGATTAACTAGTTAATTTCATCATTAACTGGAATTTCAGTTAATTTCAACATTAACTAATTTCAGTTAATTTCAAGATTAACTAGTTAATTTCAACATTAACTAGTTAATTTCATCATTAACTGGAATTTCAGTTAATTTCAACATTAACTAGTTAATTTCAAGATTAACTAGTTAATTTCAACATTAACTGATTTTCAAGATTAACTGCAACATATACATACAAAGTACAAATGCACTTACCACCTCTCTCAGATTCAATCGCGCAAATTCTGCCAGCGGGTGCTTTGGAAACGACGACTAACTCGCGGCCAAGAATTATGTAGACATTTTTAACCGTAATATATTCTTTGAAAGAATCGCTTGACTTTGCGCTGTCCATTACAGTGAACTTGTCACCTTCAATATATTAATAAATTATAGGGGGTCCCAAAATTTCCAGAACTAAAACCCATAAGTTTCTACTAGTGCAAGAAAGAGGAGGACTAGTAAAAAAATTTATAACTTACCTTTCAAGTTCGGAAATTATTGGTTCAGCAACTAAGCAAACTTTTGAGGATTCTTTAATAGTCCTCAGCCTTGTGGGTTTTTATGTTTGAACTTATTCTTAATGTGAGCCCGAAACGTTTCAGACATCAACACTACTTTATTCTGATAAAAATATCAACCTGTTCTCAAAGTGCCGCACATCACTCGAGCAAGTGCTACTTTCCGGTTTTCTAACTTGAAGAATTTCGCTGCATAAACAAGGCATAAATCATCATCTGCGCTGGCATTTCGTAAATGTTCGCAATACGGATTTTCAAGAGATTCACATATTCGAAGCAGTCGATCATTGTCCTGAAAGGCTTTTGCAGAAGACTTCATTCGGCAACACGCGGTAATCACTGCATTGGTCAGGGGCATCCATTGGCGCATCTACAACATATTTTATGGCTTTGTCTTAATTGCTTAGTGCTTAACTGCTAAAATTTACAATAAAAGGAATTTAGACTAACCAATTCAGTGAAAGCTTCGTCCACTCTGCGGCCTCGTAATTGCTTGAGTCCAAGTTTTGTGGATAACACCTTCAGTTTCTCCAGATTTTTGTCAACAAGAGCACATCGATGCAACTCGAATATTGGCTCCAGGACTAATTGTTCGAAAAGCGTTTTCTTGCCTTTTATCTCAGCTTCCGGCAAAATTTCTTTACTTTTTGGCGAGAAATAGTGGTCGAAGGAGAATAATAATGAACTTAGTTGGCGTTGATCCACTTCCATTTTCTTTGCCCAAAGTGCTGCAAAATCGTCCAGAGAAAATGCATAGCCGTAAATTGCAGAAGCAAATATCACATTGCCTTTAGAAGGATCAAAGTAAAGCAGTTTTTCTGCATTTTCGACTTTTTCCCACTCCTAAAATATCAGTATATTTTATAATATAAAAAACGTACAATAGAAATAACATCTGCTCCATACACTAAGTTTGGTACCTACTGTTAGAGTTATGATTATTTTTATATGGATTTAAGAGCATATTGTACATAAATATGTATGTAAATACATTCATTTTTAACTGAATTTAAATAATCACTTCCTTCTACAAATTTATGAGAGGCAGAGCAAGACCAAGAATGCCATCAAATATTAATATGTATAGCATAATTGCTGCTCCTTGTTTCAAATTTACAGGTGTATGTCACATATGTGTATTTATTTTAACTTACAATATTAAAATTTGATGTAAATTCAAACCTCTTCAAGAAACTGCCCACGTAGAATTTGCGACAAACAGCTGTTGACATGTTCAATAAGGCGCTGAAAATAAATTTAGTATTTTCCTAAATTATCCTCATAAGGTTCACCTTAATAATGTGTGTACCTATGGGAAAAAACAGTTTTAAATTCAAAACAATGAAAAAGTTGTCATTTTATTACTATTATGTTAGACTAGAAGGGTGCCCAGCGCCTTCGGCGCTGGCGAGAAGCCCCATATCAGAGACTCCCCTGTCCAGCTTTCAACGGGGAAACAAGCCTAAGCGCCACACTAAACTAAGCCTAAGCGACACAAAAAACCATGAAGGGGTATCATGGTCCAGAATGCCCCCAGGCAATCCCGTAACTTTCAACCCAACGTACAGACCGCCGAACGCAAATTTGTGGAGCTTAGTTAGCCCAAACCAAGCAACTTGCTCAAGTCGCATTCCCGAACCGAGGCATTTTGAGGGTGATTACGGACAGACACTGGCGCTATAGTGTATGGGAATTGACTAAAATAAAAAATTCTGATCACTAGAAGATACGTTTTGGTAAATGTTTAAGATTAGGGAAATAAATTGTTATGAAGTCATTGCTAAAATAAAAGTAAGTTTCAGAGGATGCCAGGTGTTGGTAGTGCTTAGAAACATTTTACCTGAATATGTTTGAAAACTTCCAGTGGGGTCATTTTCAGTTCGACGATGACACGATCGAGCTTATTTATGACCAACACAACGTCCAGCTTGTAGTTAATTGATTGCCGTAATAAGGATTCAGTCTGAGAACACACGCCCTCAACCTAAATAAAATAAAGAAAAATTTTCTCGGAATGAAAATGTCACTTACAACATCGACCAAAAGCAGGGCAATGTCGGCCAAATTGATTGCCGAACTGACTTCCGATTCAAAATCCACGTGGCCAGGGCTGTCAATCAGGTTTACTAACAGTGGCTCATAGAGAAGAGATATCGCACTGGATTTCATTGTAATCCCTCGAGTTTGTTCATCTTCTCGGCTATCCATATATCGAAGCGTGCCCGCGAGTCTTGCTGAAAAGACGAAGTGTAAACATCTTAGTGTGTCCAGCAAATAGTGTATCAAATTGATAATCCTGATTTCAGATATTTTGTGTTGTTTTAGCGGGATTTAAGCAAAGCATCATGGCCTTCGATTCAAAGTTTCACGGCTTTCATGATTCTTGAGCTATTTATAACGCAAAACTTAGTTTTTCGCTTTTCATTAATCAAATATTATATAAAATTTTAAACTGTTAGGTAAACGTTGTAAACCATATATCAGACCAACTGTTTTTCATCAAAATTCTCTTTTCATTCTCTACTTTTTAAACCTATTTTTGTCTCGGAAGGAAAATATTTCTCAAAAAATTTGTAAACTAAATCCAAAACTCGTTCTCATTTCAAGTCAGTCAACTTTTTTCTTCATTATATTTTCATATACTTCCCCTTAAGGTGATTTGGTAATTGTAACTTGTGAGGATTCCTACTGAGGATCAGAGTTGCGCGCAATCGGGATTTCCCAAACCGCAATCCGCAAAAAATTAAAATTGCGGTTTCCGCAATCCGCAATCGAAAAAATGCCGCAATTTGCCGCAAACCGCTATTTTTTCTAATTTTTTCAATTTTTTTCCCAACTTTTGCCAATATTTTGTGTTTTAGAGACTAGGATCAATTTTTATTCAATCAAATGCATTAAATTGCTACAAAATCAATGCGAAAAGTACAAAATCAATGGATGAAGAAGCAAAAATAGCGCCGCAGGCGAAAATTTTTAGAAATTTGGAAAAATAGTCAATTTTCATAGAAAAATTAACTGTACTAGAAAAATTTTTCTGGCAAACAGCGTAATATTTTTGAAAAATATTGCCTGCGGCGCTATTTTTCCTTCTTCGGCCGTGCCCGACAGGGCGCGGCCGAAGAAAAATAAAGGATAAAAGCGCGCCACTAGCGAAAAATTTTAGAAAAATGTTGGATACAAAAAGGAAAAACAAAGAAAAAATAGCGCCGCAGGCGAAAATTTTTCAAAAATTTAGTGGGCTTCGAGAAAATTTCCTTTGAAATTTTTCAATGTCGAGGCAAAATTTCAAAATTTTTTTCCTCGGCCGCGCCCTATCGGGCACGGCCGAGGGCATTCTTAGGGGTGCTTAAAGATTGCGGTAAAAACAGGCCCAAACCGCAATCCGCAACGCCAAAATTGCCGCAATCCGCAAAGCGCGCAACTCTGCTGAGCGCTTTACTCGACCTCATAACATGTTTTAATCTTGTTGTCTAGGATTAGAGTCGAAACGAAACAACATGACTATTTGTCTTTTCTTTAAATCACTTGTCCAAAATCTATTCTCTTAATGTTCATTCAAAATATCTATCCCTTTAAACCATTTGTTCAAAAATAATTTTTGCAAAAGCGCAGCGTCATCTTTTGATATTAAAATTGATAAAGATTATTGGTGCTATCCGTTTATCGGGGGGGAAATTTCTATACATATTTATATAGTAAAAAATCAATAGGGGGACCCTATTGATTTTTTTAACAAATGTATTTCAAATAATACATTTAAACCAATAGGGTACCCCCTATGGATTTTTTGGAAAAAAATTTTTAAATCCATAGGGGGTACCCCATGGATTTAAATGTATTTTTTGAAATACATTTGTAAAAAAATCAATAGGGTCCCCCTATTGATTTTTTACTATATAAATATGTATAGAAAATCCCCCCCCCCCGATAACCGGTCCCCCCGATAAACGGATAGCACCAGATAATTAGAGGTTCGTTATGAATCATGCAAAATAATTGTTAGAATTCGTCATACATTATTTCCAACCCAACTTCAGAACTAAGGTTAATTATTTTGAAAATGCCGACCTGAAATAATTCCATTTGAAGAAATCAGATAGTCGGCTAAAGTGGTCTTTCCGTGGTCTACGTGTGCCACAATGCAAACATTCCGAATTTGATTCGTAGATGCCTAAAGAGTACGATTGTTAAAAATAAAAAATAGTAAATTCAAACCTCTTGGAAAAATTTTGTTAGCTTTGTATCGGGGCTGATTTCCATCTTTTCTTGATCGATCATTGGAATAGCTCTTACTTGAAAACAAAATAATATTCAACATATATCCAGTCATAATTAGTCAACATCACAATCAAATGATCACATAATAGATACAATTCCTGAATATAACTATAAATTTAGATTGTTGAAATAATGACAGTACGAAAAATAATTTATTCGCAAAAAAAACATTTTATACAAGCATTTTATACAATGAAAAGATATGAAATATACTTATTTTCTGCCCAATATCCGAGAGAGCGACATGCAATCAACGAATCTGAAATTTATATTTGATCATAGCGCAGGTAAGTGATATCATTTCACAAGGGTAATTCTAATTAGCACAGGGGGCGATCTATATCAAGTGCCAAGCTTGGCATGCCAAGTTGCCAAGTCGTTGGGTCTATATCAAAAACTTGGCACCAAGCTGCCAAGTTGCCAAGTCTCCCAAGTTTTTTCGACTTGGTGCCAAGTCTGCCAAGTTGCCAAGTTCCGCGGTCTATATCAAAACTTTTGAAACTTGGCATATGCCAAGTTTTCCAAAAATATACCAAGTTTGTTAATTTGTCAATTATTTGTGTTATATTGTACTTTTTGATGGAAAATGGCATTTCCTTAATAATTTTCACTATTTATGCTCAACAAATTCAATTTTAAATCATATATTTCATGTATTACACTGATGAATTCGGTTCAAATCTTATCTTAAAGATAAAACACAAGAAGAAATAACAATTTTAGTGCGCAATTAAGAAATGAGTGAATAATATTTTATTCATTATTCGATCAATTCTTACGATGTTTCTCATTAACGTGCTATTGTATGTGTTATATTGTACTTTGTTATGGAAAATCTTGGGAAATAACGATTGTTTTTTACGCCAAAACAGCAGCACCCGGCCATCAACACGACGCCAGAGTGTTCAGCGAATCACTCCTGTGCCAGAGGCTTGAGGACGGATGGCGTCCACTGCCTCAGGGAGTCCTACTGGGCGATTCGGGATACGCCATGAGGGACTTCCTCCAAACGCCAATCCCAAATCCGCAGACGCCGGCTGAAAACCGCTACAATGCAGCGCACAAGAGGACCCGAAGCCGAATAGAATGTGCCATTGGCCAGGTAATTTTTCTTGTTGAAATTATTCAAAATTTTTCATTAACCTAATTGCAGCTGAAAAATTCGTGGCGCTGCCTCAGCAAATTGCGCGTGAAAGATCCGGCCTATGCCGCAGAAATCATCAAGGCTGTGATTGTGCTGCACAATCGAAGAATGGATCAGAATCCAGAAGATTTGCCCGCTCCGGAAGAAGAACAAGAAGATCAATGTCCTCCAGAAGAAATGGGCACAACTGAAGCCAGGGCCGCGGGAAAACAAAAGCAGAATGAATTGATCAATTTTTTCGTTAGATAATTCAACAGTTACTTTATGTTGCGATTTTGTGCTGTGAATAGAGCATTGCAATAAAGTTTTCAGTTTCCTATTACTTGTTGCAACAATAAAACAGTAAAATACCAAATTGTTCCAAAAATTACCATAGGGGGGACCCTATGGATTTCGGAAAAAAATCTGAAAATTTTTGTCTTGGAAAAAAGTTAACAGGTGTGTACAACTCAATGCCCTGAGCAACTTTTACAAAGACACCATGGGTATCTGAGACGTTTTTGGTAAAATATAGTGAAAATCGCCTCAAAAATGGGGTGTTTTCGAAAAAGTGCATTTTCAGTGAAAAAATCGTAAACTTGAAAAAATCTGAAAAGTGCATCGGAATCTAGAGAAAAAGTTGATATAGAGTCATCAACATAGATATAGAGTCATCAAATTTTGGAAAAAGTTTGAAAAAACATGCGTTTTTTATAAACTTGGCACTTTACCATGTACTATTTTCAACTTGGCACCAAGTTATGGGCAAGTCTGATTTTTCATAGCTCAATCGTTTTGCCATTTTGTTCAAAATTGGCGCAAGTTTGAAAATTAGTTATTCATAACTCACGTTTCACGTGAGTAAACACCAAATCGCAAACCCCCTCTAGAATCGTATTTTAGAGGGGGTTTGCGATTTGCGATTTGGTGTTTACTCACGTGAAACGTGAGTTATGAATAACTAATTTTCAAACTTGCGCCAATTTTGAACAAAATGGCAAAACGATTGAGCTATGAAAAATCAGACTTGCCCATACCAAGTATTCGGTGCCAAGTTTTCTTGATAAAGACTGAAATGCCAAGTTTTCATCCCAACTTGGCAACTTGGGACTTGGTAACTTGGCAACTTGGCAGTTTTGATATAGACCGCCATGCCAAGTTTCGGAAAACTTGGCTTGGCAACTTGGCATGTGATAAAGACCGCGGACTTGGCAACTTGGTGCCAAGTTGCCAAGCTTGGCAACTTGGCACTTGATATAGATCGCCCCCAGAATCGCAAAAATTATGAATTACATAAATAAAAAATAATTTGATTTATTACTTGCTTTAGGAAATCAAAACGATATTTATGAGATCATTTTTATTTGTTACGGCCGGCAATATTCAGTATATTCATGAAAATTTAGTAATATGTTGTCTTTTATGAGTCTTTTCCATATTATATTGACAAAAATTTCCTGTAACTTTTCAGATCAAAAACTAATAAGAAACAAAGTAAAACTTTTAGCTCAAAGTAAAATGAAACTTTAGGATTGCGCGTTGGAAATTGGAATAAGTTAAATACTATTTGTATAAGAAAAAAAAAACAAGCATACCCGGAGCATCGATCGGCATTGGAAAACGCGGGAGATGTTTTATTAAATTCCTCTTTTGTTCTACTCTAGAAAATATCATTATAAAGCATGAAAATATGGTAATATTAAAAAACCTGAGCCTCTTTTAATGAGTTATCATCTCGAGGGTTTGCGAAAGGAGAAAAAGGCGATAAATTAAGCGCTCGAGCGAAGGCCATGTAGAAAGCACCTGAAAATTGTATGACATTATTTACATGTTTCAGAGAAGGTATTTGTGACTATATCACGTTTTAATACTTTTTAGTAAGAATTTTGCCTCAATTATGCTTTTAATTTTAAAAACTATTGTAAAGAATAAATTTTTTTTTTAATTTTAAGCTGCATCATTGAATTTTTAACGAATTCTTGAGATCCTTTGTGTTTGATTAATTCTGGTATTCGGTAAAAAATCGAACCGACTGATAGACTTCTCAGAAACCAACGATATGCGGGAGATTTCATGCTTTTAGTGCGATGTAAGCTGTTATATACAAGAAAGGCCCCAATAGCGGCGAGGGACATTGAGCCGGTTATTTTGCACGAGAAGCAATCTCTGTCTACCTGCGCAGTTTCTGATTTTTCAGTCATTTTATATTCTAAACAAATAACATTAAACGGTTAAATTTTTGACATGAGATATCCAGAAAATACGTTAAGGAAAATAAGAGCGAGATTTTCGCTTAAGTTAGAAATATAAATACACAGACTAAACTAATTTATTTAACAATCATTAAAATTTTACATGCACAAGTAACAATTGACAAATTGACCAAACGATTCGGTCATTCTGGTTTAACAACTTTTTCAGTTCCTTCTGTCGGTTCTTGATTCGAATTATCCACTGAAGTCGAATCGAAAAAATCTTCCTCCTGAATGAGAAAAAATAAAGTCATTTTTCAAGATTGAGCAAACCTCTGCTGGTATTTCTTCAATCAATTTCGTTATAGAAGGCATGTTCTCAATCATCTTCATAATGTCTTCCTGAAATAAAATGTTGTTTAAGATAGCCAAATTTACTGCGTAACATCCAAGCTGATTTTACTGGGAAAAATAAATATTGATAGCGAAAGATCAGCAACATTTAATTTAACATTTATGAACTTCTCGTTTTGGAATGTAATTCTCAGCCTAAATAATCAAATAATTGACAACGAAATTTGCTATTATACTAAAATAATCCCATCCTAATAATTTTTTCGAATTGACAATAACAAACAATAGCTACCTCCGCTAATATGGCATCCGGTGATATTTCACTCTTTGGACTAGGCCCGCGCTTTATAAGTTCTTCCTGAAATTACTTTTTGAAAAGAATATGATTGTGCAGGAAATATACCTGGACTGTTAATAGTTGGCCAATTTTTGCGGATTTGACTCTCCGATAAATTTCTTCTGCTCTTTTTGATACATCGAATCCTTGAAGGCCGTTATTTTGGGTACAAACTTGACAGTTCACAACGTGGTGATTAAGGTGGTGCTACAAAAATAAATTTCAGGCGATTTTAAAGACGTCTGGTTTGCATATAAAATCCTGAGTAGCGATCATTCTCTGAGTAACATTCTCTGAGTATAACCAATATTTTCAAAACACAAGTTATTTTCATAAGACAGTTATTGGCTGTATATTTTAAAATATCAGAACATACATCCAAAATTCTCGGTGCAAACGTTTCCTTAGGCCGCTGTCCTTTCTCGAATATGACGTAAGAAAACCTAAAATTAAAAATGAGCTTTACTATTTAAATAGATTCAATAAATACCAATCAGTCAGTGTTCCATCACGGTTAATACTTTCTGTTCTGTGATCTGCGCGCCTCTCCATCCATCTAACTTTAAACTTGCAGGCGCCTCTAGATAACATTGGGCATCGTTTATCATGTGGGCATGGCGCATACACGAATCCAGGATCCAATTTTGTAGGAATTTCAAAATCGTCGCCTAGCTGAATAATTTTGAATTGATAAGGATTTGATTACAATCCATACATAAAAGATGGTCTCACAAAATTAGGGTTCAAGCTCGCTTTTATTTTACCTTTTTCATTTATTTTGCTATTGCTCAATAATTGCTTACTAATTGTAATGCATGTGAAAATGTCTAAAATTATTATTATTCTATTATTAATCTATTATCGAATTCACGTTTCAAATAAAACCTACTCTTAAGTCTAAAAAACTAAAAATATATGTCAAATTCCTTACCAATTTCTGCACTGTTTGCAATTTATCATAGTCGGCAACATCCTTCTTGCTAAGGTATTTTATCAGATTTAAGTCCAGAAGGTTTTTCTCATCTAATGCGTTTTTCACGAATTCGTAATCAAATGTGCTGCCGCCGTTGATTATGTGATCCCGAATTTTCATCAATTCTTTGAAAGAGTCGGCCATGTGTGTATCAACAATGACCAGATATCTGAAACAAAAATGTAAGTTTGTATCAGCGAACTGTTTTTCATTAGTTTAGTGCTATTTTAATGTTTTGTGTTACGTGATGAGTCATTTTTCTAAATCACCTTTTTAGGAAATACAAACAGCGCAATAAATTTATGGATACATTCTTATATCCGTTATACTGCGTCTGTAATAGTAGATAATTATTAATAAATAATAGTAGATAGCGTGAAATTAGTTTCTATTTCACTTTAGCAAACCGTAACCATACTTGGTGGCCCTTTGCCAGAGCATTTCAACAAGTGCAATTCGCTCTTCTTCAGTAGGCATCTCAATCAAAGTCCTGTGGCATATGACTAAATCATAGGTGTTTTGTGGCGAAGGAAGGATATTTTTTCGAAAGTAGACTCCTTTATTTACAAATGCGCCGGGAATATCCTGTTGGCTTCCCTAAACAAATTACCTGAGAATTGATTAATAATATATTTTGCATTGTTATTATATATAACTGGCACATCGTCCATATTTGTAGAATAGGTAAAATGCATAAATGAGTATTGTCAAAATGAGGACTCCTCTGTGGGCATATATACCATTATGGAGACTCTCGAATATCTCGCGTTTCGCTTAGCCTAAGATCAAGATTAGGTATAAGCCTAATCAATATGCTTTTGTAAAGAACGCGAGATATTCGAGTAATAATGGTATGATACCGTTAATGGAGTCGTCATTTTGTCAGTAACCGAATTTCTTATTGGAGTGTATCCTTCGGATTTTATATCGCTTATTTAAAATTATAAGTTAGCATACCCTCATAATATCCATAGAAACTTGTCGCATATAAAGGTTTGGATCAACAAGACAGTAATGTTGCATCGCATCGCCCCATCGTTCTTGCGCTGCCCAAAACGCGCCCCCAACTCCACTGCCATAATCAAGGACAGAATTGGGCACAAAGTTGTTTCGACCAAATTCTGCCAATACCCGACGCATTTCAGTGAAATAACCTCCAAATCTGAAGAAAACACTCATTTTATCATATAATGAAACGTTGATATTTATAGCTAAGTACCTAGATAGAGCGAAGACGGCCGCTTGTTCGTACGAATTAACAGTCAATGGTTTCCAGTGGTATCGCTGCTTGGCCAATTCCCTGTGCGCTTTTTCGTAGATAAGTTTCTCCAAGAAGCGTCTCTGGAATTCACTTCCTCAGATGAATGACCATTATCAAACTATTATTGAGACTGACCTTTTTCATATTTTTCATTTCATACTGTAGTTCCATGTCTTGTTCCATAATTTCTTTGACCACTTGTGCTCTTGCTAGTCGAATTTCGTCTGCGTTAGGAGGAAACTTCCGACCTTCCAACTTTCTTGATAACTGAAAACTAATCAAGTATAATTTTAAATTGAATGAACGAGAAAGTGAGGTAAGCCAAAAGGAAGAATTGAGATAATAGGAAAGCAACAATTAATGTAGTTGACATAACCCACGTATTAAAAACTTTCCAACCAATTCGTAATAATAAAAACACACCACATCCGCTTCACCTTGCATGGCTTTTGGATGTTGTTTGCATTGTTTAAGCACAGCTATAAGACCTTCTTTAGCTTCGTCCGGCAAATCCGAGCATGCAACAACTAGATCATCGTACCGCACATGTTCTAAGGGATATCAAATTAATTAAAAATAAGTAATGAAAAAACTAACCTGTGCCATGCGTAAGCCGCAGAATGGATTTTTGGCCACTCTTCATGTTTACGGAAGTCACATGACATCTTCTAAACGCATAGTCGCGATTTAAGGTTTGGCGATCCGTTATGCCATCTTCTGTTAGCCACAGTTCTGCTTTTGCTGCTTGTTTGGGATGCTTATTGCTCTTGGGAATCACGGCTGAGACTGAAGAATTATAGCGAAGCGACCGCGAAATACAATTTTTGCATACAAGCAATATTGAAGGTCTCATACATAAAATTGTGCAATTATCGAAGACAAATATTCACAAAATGCGCAAATAATTACAGTCATGTAACTTTGAAGAAACAAAATCTTGTTCAATAAAGTGCTTTATTGTTTAAGACTTAAATTGAACGAATACTTTGGAGCGACAAACATTCTGAAAATAAAAGAATACAAAAAGTCCTAATATCCGTCATTGGAGAATGTAATTTCGTAATCTGTATATTTCTCTTTCAGTACATCTACCGACTTTTGGTGATCAGCGCGCCCGAATCCCTGAAAATCAATTACTATAAAATTCATTTTGCCATACATCTAGAATTACTAGGTCTAGGTAAGTAGAATACCCAAAAAAGTAATATAGACATTAAAAGCAATATGTCCAATTCCCTTTGCTGATACTGACCTTTTTTATATTTGATAAGTTGAGTACAATTACTTCGCTGATTTGGCGAAATTATATTTTGCATAAGAATAGAAGCTAATTAACCCTTTAGATTATGGGTTTTCGAAATTTTTAAACACATTTTTCGTTACTCAAATGATCTCACACCTCAGGGATTATATGACCAAATATGATTCAAAATTAAAGCTGCACAAAACGGATCGTTAATTGATTGCTTTATTTACTAGTGAAATTAATTATATAACTACGTTTGAGGCGAAAATTATAAACATATTTTTTTTATAAATATGATTGTACGCAATAACGGCTTACAAAGGAATGTGATACAAATTTTTATCGAAATGTGGAAATCCATTTTATCTGAAAGAAGTGTTTCTGATTTTGTATATCATCGCAGAATTATTATTAAATGTAGAAGCAGAAAGATTTATTTTACCTGTGAATATCCATAAACAAGAATCTTTTTATTAGTCGAATCATGGTTTATCCTGCCGCCACCAAGACACTTTAGCTTGAAGGAAGTACCGGCAGAATGCTTAACCTCATCGAAAATGTCTGCGTGATAGGAGCATCTTTGATAGCCGCGTACTATCAATTTATTGGCATCGGATGATTTGCTGGAAACCTAAATGGAATGCGTAATCCCCTAGTAAGTTAAAGCGGTCACTCCGTCGTCTCACGGCGGTTAGACCCCTTGCGCCGTTGTTTTTCCGGCAAGTGATAGCTTAAAATGTTCGTACGGATGTGCTGATAGTCTTTTTCAAAAAATTTTTCCCGGCACTTTCGTATTTTTCAAAAAACGGCCCAAAAATAGTCATTTTTTGACCAAAGAGTGCCCATTTTTGTATTTTGCTAATCAAATCATCAATGGAGCTAATGTTTTGTAACCTGGGGGTTTTCGATGGTGCTGAATCCGAATCCGCCGTCAATTTGCGATTTATTCTCACGAGGGCATACTGATAAACCATGGAGTGCTTTAGGCTAATTGTTTTAAATAAGCGTTACCTTTATTAAAATATATTTGAAAACGCCACTTGAATCGATGTCAACATTAGGGATGGATGCTAGATCAGCCATTGTTAAGAACAATCTGGCTAGTTTCGTTGCCTGCATACTTTTGAATATATAAATTTATGTAATAAAACTGACCGTTAAATAAGAAACATAACTTTTAAACACCAAGATTGCTATAAGAAAACTGAACATTTATTCAGATAAAAGTAGAACAAAATAACAAAACAATACATGAAAATTGACATGCGTGAAGATTCTTTTTACCAATCTGTGATCTGTAGCTCGTCGACTCCCCTAAAGTTAAATATTGTCCTGAATATATAGTTGTACAGGCTATTCAAATATTACTTTGTTCCAGATATTACTTAAAGAGCTATTAAGATAACATCGTAAATGTGCATTAACGTAAATTAAACGTATCATTTTCTCAAATTCAATATCCTTTTTCCCGACAAAAAACACGTGAAAAATCGTGTATTAACCCTTCATTGCCGAGTGTATCCGATCGGATACGATTTTGATTTGCTAAAGACTTCACAAAAAGAAAGAAACGAATGAGTGTTCATTATTCATACAAAGAGTGTGTCTGTAAATAGATCACATAGAAAAGAGATATAAACAATGGCAGCCATAATAATTTTGATAAAGACAGCTCACCAAAAGGAAAGCTAATGGTAACGCGGACATTCTGTCTTTTTTCTATGGCTCCGGCAATGATGGGTTAACATACTCTTAGACTAAAGTTCAGTTGAAATATATGCACTAGTTATTCCATTATCTGATTCTACTTACAATCTTACGTAGTTTAAAAAAATACTCAATTTAAAAGTCCGTTTATTACTAACATTAACCTTATTATTTCCATAAATATAAAGAAATTTAGATACATCGAAATAAAACATACCAATCCTCAAATGATCCATCAGGCAGATAACGGCGAATAACAATCGGTATTTTGCGGTCCTTGAGTTCCTTGCGAGCGATTTCAAGCGGATCGCTCTCTCCCTCTAATTCTACCATAACCGGTGCACCCATTGCTATTTGTAGCGCTCGTGTACCAAGAATCCGTGCCCTCTCGTATTTTGTCATAAATGGAGTAGTCACTCGATCAGTAGTCGCAGTCTTTTCTCCTGGCTAAATACATAAATATGAAAATGACGATTGTCGTATAACCCATGTTTTAAGAAATGATAGAAATACAAAACGAGGGGTAGTAAATTTTAAATAATTCTACAGTATTTCTGAACCGCCTACTTACAATGCATTCGAACGGTGCTAATATTTAATCACCCGAAGCCGCCGAAAAGTCTGGATGGTAATGATATTCTTTATCGAATTAATAAGTTACATTTTGCTACTACAAAAATTTGAGCTTCAAATGTATTCCGCATTCCCTCCCCAAGGCTTTGTTGAATATCCGTCCATTAATTTGTTGTTGTATATTCATTTTTAACCTTGGCAAATGTATACTTGCATTTCAAGTGCAATAAAATATTACTACACAATTAAGACAAAGCATAACACATTTTTCACCAAATTTACCTTATCAACTAATATCATTGCTTACCTCAACGAAACCCACACGTTCGCCTTCCTCGTCGCCTGGTTCTGCTTCCAATTCAATATCTTCCATCTGGTCGTTATCATCATAGTCGTCGGCATCCATATCTCCTCCGACTTCATAATCGTCATCGTCAGCCATTCCTAGGAATAATTATCGCTGGTGCAAAAGCCCTGAATTATAAGAGTAATCAAAATCATGTATCAAGTGCGTCCATGCGCGCAATACGATAATAGATGTACAACTAACCAATCCATAATTTAAAAAATTCCATACAATCGCCTCTCTTTATAACGACGCTCTCGGGACCGGGAAAATGAACTGAATCGCAAGTAGACTCCTCCATTTTGGCAATTTTTGAAAAATGTCGTTGAAATTTGTCAAAATATTTGAATCGTCGTTATACAGAGAATCATTTACAGTGAATGCAGCAAAATAAATCGTTGTTATATAGAGAGTCGTTATAACGAGAGGCGACTGTATTATGAGTGGAATTTACATTACTTAATTTCCTAAGAAATATTTCTACATTTCCAAATATTTCCCTTTAACTTTATTCAGGCATCCAAATTTTAGGAAAGAACCATATAACTTAAAGTGGCTCGAGAATAAAGTCAACCGAACGTAAATAATGCAAAATACATCCATATTTTGAGCATTTCTAGAGCACTTGTGGAAAATCGAATTTAAAAATTTCGAAACCGATTGTCTTTGCATAAAAGTCTGGCGTTCTGTTGTCTTTCAAAACTGGAGCTGCTCTATCAATTTGCCTCCTCAAAACTATCAGATTAGTCGGTTGTATACAGGTGTAAGACAGTGTTAGTTTGAAATTGCGCACATTCCTCTATATTATTTCATGGTGCGATAATTAAGTGAACTAACAACTTAATTGTTCAGCTAACGCGTCACTTGGCAATTGTTTATTAGCCCTTGACTCCCCCTACTTCCGCATCTTTTAGTATGGCTTTAACGGAAGAGAGCATCACGAAACGTTTCAAAGGCATCAATACTTCGCAGGAATCAATACAAAACACTTCGTTGTGGATTTTGCATCACAAGGATACTTCCATAGACAAAGTGGCAAAATGCTGGATGGAGGTCTACAAGAAAGGTTTAATTAATTCTGAAATTTTATTTTGAGTTCATATTGAAAATTTAAACATTTCTAGGCGATGATACTCTTCGGACAGCGCTTGTCTTTGTCATGAATGATGCTGTGCAAAAAGCTGGCAAAAAGGATCGAAATGATTCCGTGAAAATGGCCTTTCATCCCATGGTAGTAAACGCTTGTGCAATGGCAAGGTATATTTTCTCACTTTAGTTTTCATACCATATTTAAAAATCAATAATACTTTTGCTAGAAGAGCTCTTTTCAAAAAATTTTTTCTCTTTTCAAAAAATTTTGGCAACGCAGATAGTAGATTTAGCAAAGTCTACGGTCTGCGCTAGCAATTTTTATTTGCAGAGGACTCTTCTGGCTGTCCTATAGTCGTAAATACAAACAACAGTCGTTAAAATATTTTTAGAATTAATAAATGATAGGAAATTTTAGTCACTATTTTGAACAAAAGAAAATTTTCAATGATAATATGGCGCATAACCATGTATCCACAATACGTGGTCTTACAACTACAACAATGTTAATAGGATCTGCACTATTAAATTGACCTGCATTAACTGCTGGCATAATTTTAGTCAATTCCGCAATACAAAAATTAATGAGCAAAATTCAAGTATAAACTTTTATATTTAGTCCTGCTGTGAAAAAATCTATTGGCAGATGTGTGCGTGTATTTGAAGAGCGCCGAGTATTTCCTGCCCATATCATCACTGAAATGAAAGAGGCTCTAAGTAATTTTTAGATTTTATGTCTCAATCAAAGTGCTCTTTATTCAGATGCGAAAAAGAGAACAGAAGAACCCGATGATCTGTTCGGAGAAATCGACCACATTGCTCTAATCCGGGAAATCGAGGGATATTACACGAATGAGGAAATCACCGAAAAAGCCAGAAATATTCTGGCGAGAAGTGACTTCAATTTCAAAGAAAAAATGCAAGATAAAATGAAAGGTTTGAACATTTCAGTAATTACTGAGTTGTTAGGTCGTGCATTAAAAATTTTTCGATGAATACATTTATCTAAATAGTCGCTTTTATTCTTTCAGTTTGAATTCTTCCTAGATAAATTACAATAAGAAAAGTGATTCATAGTGTCCATGTTATTATAAGTCTCACAATAAGCTTTTGGCGCAATAGTCAATTTCGTTTTGATGGTATGACTGGTTCCTGGTTAAAATAATATTTATTTATATGATAATGTATTGCAGATCGAGCTGGAGGTACCAAAATTCTCAATGAAATGGAGGACTCGAGAAATAAATTAAACCAATTTCTGAATAGTGTCGAGAAACATCATGCGAAATGCCAGAAAGTTCGCGAAATGTTACAGGCTGCCAAATCCTCCCTGAATCAGCAACTGAGGGATGTAACAATAGTTGATGACGTATACTTTGAAAATTTAATGTTACAAATTTTATCCTTAATTTTTAGGCATACGAGAAGTTTGCATCAGGAATTAAATCTACGAAAAAAGAGCTTGAACAAATCATAAAATCGGGTAATTTTCCTGGAATGTCGCCGCCAAGAGACGCACCGTCGCCGGAGCCAAATTTTGATCCCTTTGGTAATACTCTCGGGCAAGGTAATTCCCGTACTTCCAATCCAGTATTATGTTTCTTTATTAATAATGAGTAATATATTAACAAGTTTTCGCACAAACATGTTTATCAAGAGTTATTATGAACGAAACTATTTATTTATATCATACGAAATTTATGTCAACAAATTTTCTTTCCCCTAACGCGTTAAAAACACATCTATTCTTTAAGGTGCTTCGGAAGACATGGATATGGATGACGATGAAGTCCCTGGCGCGAGTATCTCAGTTCATTCATCAATGCCTGCCAAAGCTCCAATACCTACGATTCCAGCATCTTCAGCTCTGGATCCTCGTCTTCAGGTATTAGTCAGTGGCGCAGCCAGGATTTTTTTTTTTGGGGGGGGTACGTTTCAGTGGAAATGGCCATTTGGGGGGGGGTACCGCGTGGAGGGGGCGACCAACTTTTGGATTTTGGGGGGGGGGGGTACCGGACCAAATTTTTGCCCAAATTTGCACTGATTTACACTCATTTTTTCAAATTTTCCCATTTGGGGGGGGGGTACGTACCCCCCTGGCTGTGCTAGTGGTAATAGTTACTTCGCTTATTTGTAATCGACTACCCTTTTGTTTTAGAGACTATTAGGACAGAGACAGCAACCGATGCAGCAGAATAATTCTCAGCTGCAAAGCAATCAAACTGATCAACACTTATCTTCGACCATCGACCCCAGGCAAGCCTCTCGACAATCTCATCCGCCCAAGTTTCAAACAATCCCAAATTCGGATCGAAATTTTGCCACGGGATCATCTCAATCAGGCCCAATAGTAGTATCACCTGCAACAGGAATGCAAACGATGAAACTCGACACCTCTCATCCTCCACCAACGATATTCTCTGCATCAGGACATCCACAAAATCAGATGTCACCTATTCCGCCAATGATGTTCGATCCAAACAAACCACCGCCTTTTAGCTTTACTCCCATGGTAACGGTTTTAAGTTATATAGTTCAAAAATGAAAACGCATTTTGTCTAAAAATCGTATGTTTGAACACTTATCAATCGAATATAAATTCCTAGTTTAGCCTGATAATGCGCCTCCGCCACATACAATTCCTACTCCACCGCCTCGTAGTAAGTCTCCTCAAATGCCTAAGATGTCCTATCCATATTCTATCCCGCCGCCAGGATTTGGAGGAGCTAGCGGTCCGTTTACTATGCCTATACCGCCGGGCGAAGTTCATGTTCCTCCAGGCTTTCCATCTCCCAGTGGACAAATGGCACCGTTTCCTTCTCATATGCCACCACCTGGTATGATTGGTACGTCACCGCCTGGTGGCCATAATGGAAAACAATCGTCTGCAACGTCTATAGGACAAAAGAGAAGATACTCCGATTCGCACAATAGAGACAACGGTAATGCTGATGGCGGAAGACTCCAGCATCATCAAAGTGCAGACACAGAATCGTCAAGGCGATCTTTTCATGGACATAAGGAAAGCAATCATCATGCACCAGGATCAAATCAACATAGGTATGTTTAAGTTAGCATCTGGTTCAATATCGTGGGTCATCAAATTAATATGTTAAACAGAGCGCATTGAATAGTGGCTCTATTTAAATTTTCCACAATCGCAACTTTTATGGCTCTTTATTGCCCGACCGTCTATTTTTCAAACAGTAAATTCGACAGCTAAAAAATGTACTTGAAGGGAACGGGGGCGGGATTTTATACCCCTTATAGGTTTTCTACCACGCTAGTTCCGAATCTGAAGTCAATTTTGGCCTTAGTACCACTTATTGTGAAAACAAAACAGTTGCAGCACAATTTATTGTGTTCTGCTTTCATGATACTTCATAACCGAAACGCTAAAGACAATATATCTAGTGCATCGTATATTTTAGACAGTTCCTAATATTTTCTATTTAGGTCAACTCACCCACGAGGATACTTATACGAATAATGTTCTGTTGTTAAGAAAATTCGTATCATCGGCATTTTTCTGCATAAATAATGAGTTTAATATCAAACATTTGCTTTGATTGAAGCAAACTGATGCTATAAAATGGCGTAGAAAAGAGTTCCGACAGGGCAAATGGCGATTTGAATTTGCGTCAAAACATAATTGCATGCCAAAGGGGTTAAAAGGGGCCGCTGAAAATTTTTAAAGAGGGGGATTAATCGGCAGGGGTCTCCTCTAGAGATTGGTAAAAAAATTTGAGTGGGGCCTTATTCGAGTACCTGTCGGAACTCTTTTCTACACCATTTTATAATCCAACATTTAAACCTTCAAAACTTTATTTTACCAAAATTACAAAAGATTTTCTTCAAAATATTTGCAATTGTTATTAATTGCTCGAATACATTTGTTGCAAATTATAGAAGACTTCTAGTGCTAACATTATCAAAATATGGGATCGATAATTTGTGTTGTTTCATGTTTATTATATTACATTGTGTGCTGATTGTTATTTATATGATTTGTGTTATTTGATATACTTGTAATAAAAATACTTCGATAAAGAACTTATTTGTCTTTTCTGATTATTATTCATTCCTTGGTTGTGCTCTGACCACGTATTTTAAAGATTTTCGCTAATCATACTGGTGAAAAAAATTATAACGCCGTTTATTTTCAGCGCTATCACTTATATTGGTTGCGATAATGTTGAGCTTCCTTGGTTTTGGCAGCAATCCAGCGGAGGAACAAGCGACTCAGCAAAATTCTATGAGCGAATTGGTTGATGAAAAAAGCCATATGGAATCTGAACAATTCAGTGGAGAACCACCTGCACCCACTTTTGCCTTGGAAAATCTCAGACGCGCTAATGTCCCGTTGAATGTTCAGATGATGCCTTATTTACAGGTTCGAAGACTTTGCTTTCGTTAATTATATTGCTTGGAATATTTGAGTTATATTTTACAATTTAATATTAAAAACTAATACTACGAGTTTTATACTTTTTACTATAGAGGTCACATTTTAGATGGATCCGTCGATCTTCAAGGAGTCTCAACCACAGTACATTATGCCAGAACCGGGCAGTACCGGAAGAGGAAAGTTTGAACACAGTTTTGGAAATATCGGAGGGGCTGTCCTTGGTGGATTTGGTGTTGGCTGTGCTCGTGGATTTTCCGGCGATGTTCTACACATGAGCAAAGCGGTCGAAATCAAAAACATGGTTAGTTAAAAAATTATATATATTATACTGAACGCTGTAATTTTTACTGGTTAATAATATTTTCCGTCGAAATTTAGCGCTATATTTTCAGCCTTGGCGGCCATACTTTACCCGTCTAACTAATGCAACTATGAAACACGGGAGCGGATACGCGCAGGTTGCTGGTTCTGCTGTTTTGATATACTGCGGCTTCGATGTGATCCTAAACAAGGCTTATGGAGACAATATACTCAATTCAGTAGTTGCCGGAGGCATTGCGGGAGCTCTTTTCCGATCACCACATGGTTTGCAGGTAATGTACATATTTTTATAATATGTTGATATGCCATATTATCTGGCCCACACACAGATACCATATCTAATGGACATTTTCAAGCTCCTTTTTGTAAAATTATTAAAATAACATGTCAAATACCGATGGTAATTGCTTTGAAACGTCGCGCTCACCGTGAGAGAGATCCATAAAGAACTTGGATGAGATCAATAAGTATGTGTTATGCACTAAAATGTCCGATGGACAAATAAAACCATTCGCTAGTGAAATAAGGCTCAAGATTAATATTTATGTCTTCATTTTTAACATTATATTATGATACTATATTTTTGTGTTTACGAACCTTCCAAAAACTGAATAATTTTTCAATGTCAAATTTAAGTTAACAATATTTAATAATTATAGGCGTCTGCTATGGGTGCTGGTATGGGACTGGCGCTATCTGTGGCTTGGATTCTGAGCAATCGAGATAGCAGAGAACGCTTCCAGGAAATGCTGCATTTTGCTTAAAATAAAAATTAATACAACGAAAAATTGTTATAGTCACTTGATCGAGTATGAAAGCTAGTTGTTATATCGTTTTTATTGAAGAGGTGATAAAGAATGAATTATTATTTGAGTCATTACAACATATCTTTCATTGACCTTGTTGGATTAACATTTGGAAAACGGGAAAGGATTTTACTACTAGTTTTTATTATTTGCAGCACTAAATTTCAGTTCTTTTTTAGAGTCACACGCAAGAAATATAATAGAACGGTTATAAAAAGGAATTTAAATGCGTTTATACAACCATCCTCCTGTTTCGCTGCAATATTAAAGCTTTGAAAATAAAGGTCTTAAATTCACATCGCCTGGAACTTTCCAAGGTCAACAATTCACTCATTGCGGCCATTCGGTTTTATGTTTGTCAAAAATGAGTGGCAAAGGGATGATTAATAATCAACTTTTCCCGTCCTTAATTATTTGTGTTCCTTCGTTTTGCTCATTGCAACAAAATGACTCACTTGTAAAGAACGTTTGCGTGTTCTCTCATTCTCGACACTGAATCAACATTGGATAGAAAACTTTGGTTTTATTCAATTAGAGTCTAAAATATTTTCGCAGTGGTCACTAAATTGAGAAGACCAAACGGTTCTTTTCTCGCTCAAATCGCATGTAGTGCTGCTATAAATGACCGCAAGAAAGTTTATTCAATCAAACAACCCTATGTAAATAAGTGAAGAGAGAAAAGTTTTTAGAATCTACTTACTGAGAACTCCATAGAAGGGAATATTTTCAGAAATAAATAAATAAGTTCGGACAACACAGACAATCGTAGAAATTTGACTATGCGATGATATAGCAACAGTTGAGTTTGCAACAGTTAGTTTTACGAAGCAAGTATCGGTGTTTTTGTATTTCATTTCATGTTAGCTCATCTCATGGTCATCTAATGTTAGCTTCGGAAAATATAGAAAAGTAAAAGCAGCATTACATTCCAAAAGTTATTTTTTCTCAGACACTTCACTTACCTGCAGTAATTTAGCTCCATAAATTGTATAACTAAATAAATAGTATATAAATATTTTATTTATTTAATATTTTGGATATTGACGGCAAATTTGCGTATCAATTAAAACACTAGGAAATATGTGCTGAAGCCATAGGAGTTGAAGCCATATGAAATTACGCAAATGGGGAAGGGTAAAAATCCAAAAATATACAAAACACCTGTACTTCATGAAGAAACGGATCAAGCTAATGTGTTGGTCAATGATTTTTTTTGTTTTGCGGAGTTTAGATATTTTATAACGATGATTATTTTGCGCAATGACATATAAATACCGCATATGAAGATATAAAAAATATCCTTTCTTCTTTGAATGCTTCGAAAATTTTCCTTCAAAAAAGGGTGGGCTAAAAAAATGTCCTCCACAGTAATTCATTTCAGTCCACAAAAGAACTGACCATCAGAAAACGCTTCTGATTTTGTCCCAGCTGAATAATTTCAAATAATGTATCGCCATTGACCTAATCTCGAATTTCAATGAAATTGTGGTTAATCGCTTGCGCAGCCCACATAAAGTGAAGATCCACTTTGTTATTGCCGATTACATATCTAGTGACATAAAGACATCTTTTATATCGGATAATACAGTGAGCAAGGCTGATTTCGCTTGAGCATTGAGCACTAGTCAACAAAGGGCCGCACATAGTCAGACACAGACCCAATTCTCTCACATACACACTTTCCACTGAACCACCGGAAAGGGGAACAGTGTGATGCGTGTTTCTGTTCCCCACCGCCCAAGCTGAAATTGGTTTTACTAAAAACCTAAGAAACTGATGACTCATCACCGTAAAGAAGTTCTGACTAACTTCTACGAATTAAATTCGTCTTAGTTTGATTAAAATCGCTTAACTTGACTTTTATGCTTTTAATTACCGTACCGAAACTTTTGTCTTTATTATATCGGTTAATCGATCATTTGTTTTGTTTTCATTTATCAAGTTACAAATTTATATACCTTTGAACTGCTATATGTGATTTATTAATAGTGAAATGCTTGATTATAACAGACTTAGTTTCAACTTACTATCTTATTTTAATGGTCAATGATATTTTGGTTCGTTAATTAGTCCGCTCCAGCCTGTCCACTTTCTCAATATCGATACAAAAGCAACCCCGAGCAATGATGTTCCATTTTTGGTTGAGTCATCGCATGGGAAAGGCATGAAAAATTAAATCGAAAGTGATTCTCGACACATAATTCGATGAGCAACCGCAGCAACGAATGTCTCAATAAATCTTCGTCAATATTGTGGGTGGTCACATTGGCCATAAAAAGGAACTGTTTATCTGCAGCATTTCAATATCTTTTAAACTTCGCTGTGTTAAATTCTTGCTAGCCCTTTGTTTCGCTCCCGTTCTATTGGAAATGCAGACTATTTTTGTTGGTTTTGTCGTCGCCTCCTGATAGATTATCCTAACAAAATCATTTTATTTTACTTTTGGGTTCTTTTTAATACGATATGTGGGATAAAACTGAGGCTACCTGTCATCATTGACTCAAAAGAACGTAATCGGCGGTACCTATCATCGATCAATACTGACCCCTTTTGATTTTACCAATCATTCCCTCATTATTCCCCTACGCCTCCCTCCACCCATTTGATTGTTTATTTGTTCTGATAGAACTCATCGCCGGCTCATTATGTGTGTATAAACGCTAAACGCTGTCTGATTTTACGTCTCAACTGGCTACACTGTTTTTTCGTTAATTTCATCAAAGAATTGAAGGAATTTAACAGTACCCTTTAGATAACAGCGTCAATCAATTTTTAATAATTTGTCTAATCTAATGTCAAAACTCCCTGTCGATATTTTTTGCTCATTTCTCTTTTTCTTACCTCTCTATTTTTTCTTTTGCATTGTCCATGCACTTGTCATACTCAAGTTTTACACATATATAATATATGCTTTATTAATTTATTGGAAGATATATTGTTTTATGTTATTTCCGCATTTCCAATCATTGTTTTCCTACAAATTATTATCGGGAATTTACTATTGTTCTATCATGCCGCAAATTTTAATTCAATTTATAAAATCCTCATTTGCAACGTTACCACGTGAATTTTTATTCCTTCTTAACTGGATCGATTTCTCGCAAATTCAATTGCGCCTTTCTCACCCCTTTCCTTAAAGTGAGAACCAAGAAGACATGCATCTCCCTCACTGCTGGTATGACCTTGAGCTTTCCCCGCAGCAATCGACTTGACTTTTCCCCTTCTGACAACACTTATATAATGATTGGTGATCCATGTGCGAAAGACAAATCCGTGGACAGCTTTATGGTCCACTTTTGACACAAAAATCGATTCACAGCCGCTTTTGTGTGTGGACTATAAGAGGATTTTTGCGAGCAATGGTCACTCATTGAGAGGAATTTGGCCTCTTCCCGTTCCGTGTGGAGTGCAGGTCAATGGAAAACGTTCGCATTTACATAATCATATGGTCAGAGACAAGTCATTCCAACTTTTAGCTCTTACATCCTGCATCAACCATATGTTTGATACTCAATGCTATCCATAAAGTTAATTCGAGACTGTTAAGGTCACGATTTCTTTATATTGATTATTACATTTTTAATGGTCACTTTGTGACCGTTACTCATATTCTTTGCCCGCTCGTCAGCTTATTCAATAAGCAGCAATATGTCCCTTTTTAGTATAACCTGTTTACACAAGCTGCCCTTTACAGATGAGTTTCGCCATAAGGCACTTTGTGTGTCTTGAAAAGAAAGGATGAGTCTCCCAGATGAATAGGCAACGTTTCTCGCTACCTTTTATGTTTACTCAAGGCGTTTTCAACACGCAAAAAACAGTGGTCACTCGCCCTCAAACAATTTTTTAAATAAATCTATGGAATTTGCTTTCATAAAATATTTTGTGGATAAAAAATGAGCCTTATTTCAGTATTTAACCTCTCAGACTATACAGCCACATTTTGGTAATTAATTTTTACCGCAAAAAACTGCACTTTCCGGAAAACCATTATTCAGCTGTAAGCCATTTTTATAAGCTAAACCGCTTCACTTGCCATCAATGTTTTCACACTTCCGATCTTCTTCCTGGGAAGAAAATTGATCAGTTGTTTTCCCAAGACAAAGGGTGAAATCATCGGCCAGCTGAAAAGGCCGAGGAAAGAGACTGCTGTGGCCTTGCTCTAATTTCAGCTATTTATTTATTTCCTGTGGTGAATTGGTGGTGGGACTCCTGCCACTCGATAATTATACACATTCTAATGATTTTAGTTGCGACCACTCACAAAAGAATACAATTTCTACTGAATGTCATATTTGTATCCAAAATGTTGTTAAGTAGAGAAGTTAGATGTCTGAGCTCAAGTTTAGTTATTATGACCGTATTTACAGTTAATAAATAGTTTTGTTTAGATAATAATCGTAATTTTACCTCATCATAAAGTTAATATTCTTGATTTTATATCAGCCGCATGAATGAATCGTGTTTATTAAAATTATTGTGAACAATTGTTGTGTTTCTACATTTTTTACATTGTTTATATACTCTTTACTATATTTTCCTTTCATCCGCGTTTCTTAAACGCTTAATTATTATATTTATCAATCATTGCTTTTGTTCAGGCCTGCATTATGGAAGGGAATATCATCGCTGGCGCAAAATTATTATGCGTTCTGCTCATAATTTCGAACTGCGGGTTCCAGTTTGGAAGCCAAGTTCAGGCTTTCTCCGAGCCCGTGGCTGAAAGCGAACCAACCGGACCGAATGTGTGCACTTACGAGGAAATGAAAGAAAAAATTGTGCTCGAGAAGATCAACAAAGTGGTGCAATATGTGACGTACAAATGGTGCCCAGATTTTTCGCGAGGATTTCAATGCCCCGAAAAAAGGTAATAAATAGGCTAACTATTTTCTAGATGTTAGGTATTTAAATATTCTGGAATAGTGACAATGTACAATTTCTTAGAAGCCACAAAAATACATATAGTATTTAGAAAAGTTTTAATAGCAGTGTTCTCGAAAATGATTCTGGACAAAAATTATTTTAAGTAATCTTTTTCCGAACATTTTTACATGTCGGAATTTCATTTGTCACAGCATTAGAAAATGTACAACAATATTCTATACTTGTGAAAATCATCATTAATATACATACTTTCAGAAGTGCAAATCGATTGCTGTACAAATCCGTGCCAAAAATGGTGAAGACACTCGTAGCACGTTGTTGCAAAGGATTCTTTCAGACCACTGAGAATACCTGTAAACGTAAGTTTTATTACTTTCGTTGTATCTAGGATGTTGAATAAATCTCTTTTTTCTTTTTAGCATTCTGCGACCCGCCTTGCAAAAAGGGTGTATGTCTGGAGCCGAATAAATGCCAATGCTTTGACGGTTATGGCGGCGACACCTGCTCTGCTAGTGAGTTTTATTTTTTATTTTTACGGAAGTGCTAAAACTAAAACCTAGTGTCTAATGTTCGAAAAAGTTAACTTTTTTCTGACAAATTCTTTATAGAAATTTTGAGAGAAATATTAGTCCGCGCAGTATATTGTCGCAAAATCGTTTTCCCGCAATTTTGTTTTAAATAATGATTTGTGCTGAAATATTATATCATTTAAAAAGAAAATGGACATTAGGAAACAGCCTAATAAGTATTGGGCTAATGTTTATTACAACTATAAAAATTTAGAATGTCCTCTCGGCTCATGGGGTCCCAATTGCCAGCGCAAATGCAACTGCGATAATGGTGCTTTGTGTGATCCTGTCACTGGACAGTGCATTTGTCCTGACGGTAAGTAAATATTTCGAGAGAATTAGAAATGTATGTTTATCAATTTTATTTAGGCTTCGAGGGTGAGCGATGTGAGCGACCATGTCCCGAAGGTAAATGGGGATCTCAATGCATTGAGCAATGTCTTTGCCAAAATGGAGGTGAATGCAACAATGTGAATGGAGAGTGCAAATGCAAGCCCGGATTCTCTGGAAAGCACTGTCTTCACCGATGTGATAGAGTAAGCTTTCTTGACTAGATATTAAATGTAATGATTATTGTGAATATTATGCCATTTTCAGAACAAGCCACAAGAAGGATGCATCTTTGATTGTGCATGCGAAAATGGAGGATCATGTAACTCCGTCGACGGCTCCTGCTCGTGCCCTCCTGGATTCACGGTTAGTTTTTGTATTTATCAGTCATAAAATATTTCTGACGATGGGACAAATTATACAAATCTCGGCAAATGGAAATAAAAACGTGGAAAGCATCAAAAATGTTTTCTTGTAAGCAAAAGAGCGCAGAAATGAATGATATTGAAACTTTATATTGTAGGGTGACTTCTGTGAACACAAATGCAAATCCGGGTTCTTTGGGGAGAATTGTGCCAAGAAATGCGACTGCTTGAACGAAAATGAGTGCGATCCCGTCACAGGACATTGTATTTGCATTGGTTTCACCGGCGACAAATGCCGAACTCCTTGCACGGACCGCAAATATGGATTAGAGGTGAGTATTATTGTTGCTTAAATTTTGCGTTAACATTTATTACAAAACCTTTAGTGCACGAAAAGTTGCTTCTGCGCAGGTGATTCAAACGCGAAATGTGAGCGATTCAATGGCACGTGCATTTGCTCTGATGGCTTCAAAGGAGAGTCTTGTCAAGAAAAGGGTAAGCTAAATACTATTTTAAAGACTAAAAAATTTTCATTCGCTATCCTGCAAGTTTCGGAATCTGATATTACGCAAGGCAGTAGGTAGCTTTAGGGAGGTGGCTGTACGTACCACCAAATATTTTTCTAGGGGCCGATGGTTGGCATGAACAAAACATCTTCAAACCTGATGATGCTTCGTTGCATTTAAAATTTTGATAGAAAAAATGGATAAAAACTTAATTAAAGTGACATTAATACGCAATCTTAAGATTATTGAAATATGAATATTTGAATAAAATTTCGTAAATTTCAGTTTGTCCAGCCGACAGATTCGGCATAAACTGCGACAGACAATGTGCTTGCAACATGGAAAATACCGAAATGTAAGTAATTTCGTGTTTTTAAATGGAAATATTAAATAATACTAACGACGTGACGTGAAAAATATCTGAACTTTTATTAGTACAATTCAGAAATCGTGATCTTTTGACATAATAATTTTATGAAGTTATGTTCCCGATTCTTACAAAACTGGCATTATTTTAGGTGCCATCCCATAATTGGATCATGTTCGTGCAAAGAAGGTTTTATGGGCGCTGGATGCAACACAGTATGCTCGCAGTATTACTATGGAAAGAATTGCAACAAAACGTGCGATTGCAACTTTGAAAATGGCGCATCGTGTGATCCATTCACCGGAGAATGCATTTGTCCACCTGGATTTACTGGATCAAGGTGAACAGCTTTATATTTCTAATTTGCTGAAAGTGCTATGTTTCATGCACTTATTTTAGATGTGACGAGAAATGTAAAAATGGCTTTTATGGAATCGGATGCCAAACTGAATGTAATTGCAAGCATGGATCTGAGTGCAATTTCCGATATGGGACATGTAATTGCACTGCGGGTATGACATTGATTAAATTTATAGATATCATTTTGGCTTATGATCATGAAAATACCGTAAACTTGACCCCTTGGATATAATTGTACAATCGAGCTCTAGGAGTCAGAATTAGAGAGTTTAAGTATAAGTCGTTGAGACATAAAACTTAAAGCATGGTATCGAACATTTAATATTTAGGCTACCGTGGTCCTTCATGTGGACTGACGTGCTGGGGAAATCAGGCGGCCTCCAAATCCAATTCACTTTCCTCGTGCACTTCATGCGATTGTCAAAATGGAGCCGGATGTGACCCTCTAACGGGGCAATGCAAATGCGAATCAGGATGGACGGGTGATAAGTGCCAAATACCGTGCGCTCCAGGACATTATGGTGCTAATTGTCAGCAACGATGCCGATGCGAAAACGGAGTAGTCTGTGACAGATTTTCAGGACAGTGCACGTGCAAGGATGGCTGGCAAGGTTTGTTTTGTGGTTTTAAAATTCGCAAAACAGTGAACTGCATGACTTCATTTTTAAAAGCATTTCAAGATTGAATTACACTTTCTTCGTTTTGAAATCTCGCAAATACGTACACATGGTTACCAGTTCCAGAAAAAAAAAGTTATACAAATTTTTTTTGTAACTAAATAATTCGTTCTTAATATTGTGCAGGCGAATCTTGCTCAAGCCGATGTGAAAACGATAAATGGGGAGAGAATTGCGACGACCAGTGTGACTGTTCAGGTTTTGGATCATGCGATCAACACACGGGGAGATGTATTTGCAAAGATGGTCGCGTCGGCAACAAATGCGAAGAAGGTTTGCTTTTGCATAGACAAATTTTTCAATAGTACCATCAGCTAACGAAATAAGGTTTGTTCAAACTCATAGCTCGTATATTGCAAATTTTTTATAACTAGACGTTAGTGTTACGCCTACAATAGTGATGTCTATAGAGGTTGTTTAACCCTAGAAGGGCCGGTGCGCCCAAGTGTCTTAATTCAAATTTCGCATTAGTTTCAACAAAAAATGTCATATTTTTGCGTTATTTTGGCATTCCGCCTAAACATGTCAAAAACGGAAATCACAAAAACAATGTGTCATCCCTTTAGTACTTTTGGGCGAAATGGCAAAATAACGCCAAAATATCACATTTTTTGTTGAAACTAATGCGAAATTTGAATTCAGCGCCCTCGAAAACCGCCTTGTGTGTGAAATTTAGGGCAAAAAGCCTCATAAACACTTAAATGGGCAGAACGCCAGAAAGTGGTGCTTTCATACCTGATGCCAAATCTGTTTCCAGATTTGAGTTTAGCTGGTCCGAAAACCCCCCAGGTGCAAAAAATCTGGCAAGTATATCAACTGAAACGTCATAAACTGACCATAGCCGGCCGTACCCTCAGTAAATTTTTTTCTAAAATCCAGTTTTCCTAAACTTTTTTGAAAATTTCCACCCTATGTAAAAGAACATAACTATGCCCCAGAATCTCCTCTACGACATACTTTTTACCGTAATAGCGTAAGTGGCTCCATCAAAAAATTATGGCCATTTTAGTGCGGCCACCTGAGGCTGGAAAAAATGCCAAAATTTTGAATTTCCCGCCGTAACTAATTTTTCGTGGTGGGACGACGGACCGCAAAGCAGGTAGTACATAGCCCAGGACATGGGCTTTCCAACGATATATAACACTACTGTCCATATTAGCTAGAAAAAATAGATATGGCCTGTCAAATCTGACCACCTAGAGCGTTTTTTGTTGAAAAAAGGTGATTTCGAAATCAGCCTGAGATTTCGAAATTTCCCATTACCGAAATTTTTTTCTTCCATATTCTTGTAGAAGACAAAATGTTGTGTCGATTAAGACACTTGGGCGCACCGGCCCTTCTAGGGTTAACAATAGATCAAGCAATGTTATGGCAGACAAATATATCTGCTTTCCCTTAGTGTTCACCTTTTCCGATACCACAAAGTAGCACATATTGGCTAATCATAATTGAAGCGTTGTGCAATGCTCTCAAATCATGTCTAACATTTTACGCTCCCCTAATTCCAAGTTTTTTCAATCAAGAATAACTTACTACAACATTTCTCCGTTAAATTTTTTTATTATATTAAAAGTTAACAATTTTGTTTTAGTATGTCCTGCGAACTTCTATGGACAAGGCTGCACAATGCGTTGTCCCAACTGCGGTCAAGGACAATTTTGCGATACAGTTTCTGGGACATGTCTAAATTGTGATCCTGGCAGGAGTGGAATCCAGTGTGAGCAATCTTGCCCTGAAGGCACATGGGGAGTTGGCTGCTCGCAAAAGTATGTTATGACCGTTAAATAGTGTTGGCATTAAACTGTTTCCTTTTCAGGTGCCAATGCGCTCCCGGTCACGCCTGTAACAACATTGATGGAACATGTGAATGCAATATCGGCTACACTGGACAGTTCTGCGAAAAACGTAATTCTAATTATTTGCTTTCACTCCCAATTTCTTAACAAAATTTTATATTTCAGAATGCGCAGCCGGAACATGGGGATTCAATTGTTCTCAGAATTGCCGCAAATGCAAAAACAATGGAATATGCAGTCCTTTTGACGGAGAATGCAAGTGTCCACCTGGATTTGAGGGCGAAACTTGCCAGAGGAGTATGTTTATATAATAACAATAGCTATACTATAACAATAAAATATCCAATATAAGCACAGTGGTTTCTGATTAATTATTGTGATATGTTTAGAATGCTCTGAGGGAATGTGGGGCGTTAATTGCATGAACAATTGTACGTGTAGCAGTGATCGCAAACTTTGTGATTCAGTGACGGGTCGCTGTGAATGCGCTTCAGGTTCGTTTGTACTTTTTGCTATCAATAATAATAAGAAAGCTGTGGTTTATTATCCTTTTTTCGCTATTTCATACGAAAAATAGCCTAGACATATGAAACGAGCCGTTCAAGCATTTCTTGAAAGTTTTTATTTACGGTCTCAAAATTTAGGTATAAAACTCAGAAGTTCCAGCCTAAAAGTTCTAATTCCGTACATATGTATCAAAGTATAAATTCACGGATGCTCTAAACGCGAATTATTTATTTTTAAAACGTAGAACTTCTCAAAAATGTAAAACGTTCGGATAATTGCAGATACATGTCTAAGACGAAATCTTTTTAATTGTGCTGAAGTTTTGGGGTTTAATCCTAAAACATTAACTCTAACTTTATTTGTTAATCCTTGAAATTTTAAATCTAAAATCAAGCATCTTCCTTATCTCCCAAAACTTATTTTCCTGTTTTAGGCTTGAAAGGCGATCGATGCGACCAATATTGTGATGCCGGCTTCTGGGGACCTGATTGTGTGAAGGAATGCATATGCCGAAAGGAGACATCCATGTGCCAGGTAATTTAGTTATTTAATAGTCATTTGTTATTTCAATAAACTGTTTCCAGGCTACCACTGGAGGTTGCGTGTGCCACGCTGGCTACTTTGGCAAGCGCTGCGAAAAGAGTAAGCTACATTTCTATTCTAATCGAATCTGTTGTTTAGAAAAATATATTTTAGCTTGTCCTGAGGGTCATTACGGCAAAGATTGCAAAGAAGTGTGCGGAAAATGTGGCGATGGTGAAATATGCGATCCTGTTATGGGTTGTTGTGACGAAGGTCAGGGATCATGTGGTCAAGCATGTAAGTTTTGTTAACTTTAGAATTAATCTTTCCAGCGGTGTCGATATCTATGAAAAACTATATTATCATTTAAAACAAAATAATTTTGATTTTTTGAAACAAAGAAGCAGAGTTTGCTCCAATGTTACTTCTTTATTTAAATAGGAAAGCAATCAAAATTATTTTGTTTTAAACTATAGATATAGTTTAAAATTATAGTTTATAATATTGGCATTACCGAATCTGTTACGAATTTATTTCTAATGCTTGCGTTGATATATAACCATTGGGTTTTGCATCGAAATTTGATGCTCTAAAGGACCGGGCAGTTTTTGAAATAATGAGAAATATTTTAAATTTTCTACCTTTTATATTTTAGATGCGGAGCAGCAACGCTTTAGCAGCACCACGACCATTGGTGTATCAAGTATCGTACTTATTGTCATTGCTGCCCTACTCTTTGTCATCATGATGCGTTATCGCAGAAAGTATCAAAAAGAAAGGGACCCTATGCGAGCAATGAAGTAGGAAATATATTTTTATTTTAACTACAACTTTGATTATTTAGGTGGCAGAAGAATCAGGATTATGTAGAAGCGACAAAAGATAGTGGATTAATTGATTCGAACAACGAATTCAATAACCGAATCTTTGACATTGCAGCCGACGATAGGAACATGGACGAGGAGGTGCTCACAAAAGGAAAAAGCATGCAACCGATCAATTCAAAGGCACAAAGTGAGAATTCAAATTTTAATAAGCCTCCGAATTAAAAAAATTAAATCTGATTCCTTTGAAAAATTCAATAGTTATTCATATATTTTTTTGAACATCCATTGTGATTTGTATTTAAAAACAATTTCTTCAATGGAAGTAGATAAGTATAGTCCCACAGTAAGAGAACTAAATACATTCATACGTCTCCAAATTTCAGATGAATATGCATCGCTTGATGAGCTAGACTCCGAGTGGAGTCCTTCGACGTCCTCACATCCATCGACAATGAGCAGAATACACGATCCTGCAGCGAGACCGCGAAATAACGCCGCCGCTTTCGACAATCCCAATGTGTATTCCTCATGTATGGATCCTTTGATTCCTTCCCACAAGGCACCCAATTTGGCCCAAAATGCCAACAATATTGGCTTTGGCCCACTCCAAACGCCTAACGGCTACCCTAACACAAATGGCAGAATTATTTTGAATACATTCGGCAAGCCTCAAAATAATGCTAACACAAATGGTGCCCCTGGTGGTGGTGGAATTATCATATATTCGCCAAACTCTGCAGCTGATTCTGATGATTATATGCACGCAAGTCGAGGAACTCAAAACGAGAGAGATCAAGGTGATCCAATCATCAGAATCGACGATTCAGCTGACAATGCTCTTGCTTTCGGTTAACATTTTTTCATATTAACATTTCAGCTGTTACCCTTAATTTCTATCCAATTTTGTTCCCTAAGTTTATCCAATAATTTGGGAAATTTAACGTTGTATCTATTAACCATTTGGAAGGTTACATAATTTTATCCTTCAAAATAGACAATTAGTTTTGTTCTGTTACTTTCTTTGAAAATATAATTTCTTCTTTGGGAAATAACAAGGGATTTAAGTTGTCTCGACACATAGGCATTTCTTTCGCTTTTCTTTTACTGTCGCTATGAACTTTCATACTTTCAAATATTGCACAACCACGAAATTTTTCACACTACTGAATTTCCTTGATCCTTTAGCCCCTCTCCCTATGCTTCCCCAGAATTTTAATTCTAATACCGATATTTATGCATTTAGACGGCGACACTCGCTATGAAGTTCCTCATCGGCGGACGGACACATTGAGGAGCAATGCAACGCAGAATGGTACAAATATATCCAATGGCCATGCTCAAAACAACACTACGCCACATGAAAATGCTTACAGTTAATTTTTCTCACATTTGTTACAAATTACGATTCAACTGATTGTGATGTAAGCATTTTGGTGGCGTTGCATAATTGGGTAGTTCTTGACTAACAATGGACAAAGCCGTAACAGCTATTTCTAATGGAGCATGGTTCCTAAAAATTCCAGAAATTCGCTTTTAAATGAAGGGGACATCATTTATTAACCCAAATTTGGTATAATACGTATAATTTAGAACTTTACCACCACAGAAAATTTCCCTTTGAATATCAGTAAAATCAAGAATAGATCAAATAGCCAACTGCCAAATTATGCAACATCAAAATCTGCATTTCCTGTTCTAATCTCTTGTACCGATTCTTTCCTTTTCACAAAACTACGCCCATCGTTTTCTGCCCACTGTTTATATTTCCCTGATTTTGTGCTCTCCTCAGCCTGTATATGACTTGCAAATTACATTCACGTGTTTTTTCGGCCTCCGCGAATCCGCATTTTCTTCGGTGCTGACTCACACTCCGACAGTTTCCTTTTTCCCATCCGAAAGTCCCACCTCTATTTGGTGTCGATTTGTTTTCTTTGCACAAACACTTATTCTCTATTTTATGTCTATAGCCTTACGACCCCAACGCATTGTGATTTTATTACATATTTTCTTACTTGTAGAGAGAATTATGTATATGACTGAAAATACGGGCCACATATCATTTTATTTTATCTTATTACTATTAGTTTATTTGCGAGCGCAGATGTATTGTTTATTTTGTGTATCATAATAAAATCCGTTATATGTTTGCGAACTGTCGGTTGAAACTAGCACCCTGTTTTTAAAAGCCCTCATTAAGGAACATATTTAACCATTATAATTACTAGTAAGTTTTCATAATTATGGAACGTAATTATCGTTTTATTTTTTATCATGGATAATTTTAACAGGAAAATTGGGAAAAGTAAAATTCTTGGTTTAGAAAAATTTGTCAAGGAAATAACAATAAGCTAAGAAAATAAATGTTCAATTTTACGCAACAATCCATGCTACTGGAAGGTGTTACATCCGCTGTAAGTGTGAAACTCAACTACATGCCCATAAAAGCAGAAGTCGAATAAAACATTGTTTTGTTTTTCAACCAAACCATAAATAATAGCAGTCGACCAATTCCGCTATCTGAACTTTGTACATCAAAGAATCGTATTTCAGCTAGTTGTTATCTTTTCGTAAAACCAATTATATCATTGAAATATATTCAGCATATTTACAAAAGATCAAAATTTTGAACGAAGAGATCAGAGATTACTCAAAAATTTCTCGAGAATATTTCCATTTGCTGTTTATTATTGCTAACTGTAAAGGATTGAATAAATAATTTGTTTGTGTATTCTTCTAAGAAATCAGAAATCAGTTCTAACCTGAATATATTTGGCAATTCGTTACCCAAAATTTAAATTACATTTTCAGGCATTTAACCCAATTCAATCAATGTCTTCATATTCCACGGCCTCAACTTCATCGAAAAGTGCTCAATCCTCGACAGCTATGCGAAAACGAAATCGAAAGCAGAAACCGTTCACCGCTAAAGTAGTAGTCGTCGGAAATATGGGTAAGCTGAGCATGTAAAAGGTGAGTCCTTCCTAATTGTGATCATTTTAGGCGTCGGTAAGACGAGTATTCTGATGCGTCACGACGGGCAAGGTTTCACTACGCAAATGAGCTCTACCATGGGGGCGAGTTTTGTGTCATCCAAATCGTAAGTCTGAGTAATTTTTTGTCAGTAACCAAATTGACACACTTAATGGTAGCTTAGGTTTACTCGATGTTGAAAGGGAAAGTTACAGTTTATATATGAAATATTTTCACAAAAAGGTTCAATTTTTGCGTAACAGTGGAATTAACTGTCGGGGAATCCAAACACAGAAAGAATGTAATAGAAAAAAGTGTTATCCTTATAGTAAGTTAAAGCTGTTAGGCGTCTCCTCGGATGTTTGGAAAGTGCATTGGGATTTTTGGAAAGCGCATTCTTAGGGCTGCTTAATTTTTTAAAGGTACCTAATTAGGGTAATTTTTAGGGGAATCCGAATTTGGGGACTAAATTTAGCTAAAATGTACCAAATTTAGACAAAATTTAGAAAATATTTTGAGTCTTCTCGCATTTTTCACCCAGACCTTCATTCTTAGGCGTGCTTATTTTATCGCAAAATATTGCGAGCCACTGCAGGTGGCGAGCCAGTCTTGATCTTAGAGCATATAATACGTTACAACTCAATCTTACCCCATAAATATTGCGAGGCGCCGGAGGCGACGAGCCAGTCCTGATGTCGGGCGCGGTGCGCCCGACCTTCTCCCTTGGAATGTGAGGGAACTTAGAACATATAGACAAAATGTTTAATCGGACTCGCGTAGGGAGTCCCAAGCCACTAGGTTTTATGTAAATCCTAGATTAAAATAGAAAAAGACATGAAAAGGATTGACGTAATAAAACTAGCTCTCTGTTTCTCCCTAACTTCCTGACAATAAGCCCAAATTTTATCTATGAGCTGGGCTCCTAAAAATATGAATGTTATGATTTCTATATTACATTCTCATAATAATACTCGGATTCTTACGATAGGATACCAAATTGCAATTTAATTTTATTACAATACGTTTAGTTTTCATCAAGAAGTCTATATAATTTATTTGGTTTAGTATTCATAACGGCAGAGAAGTGCACCTTCAAATAGTGAGTTTTTCTTATTAAACGTAAATGTTTCTTGAATAACGTTTAACTATTTCAGTGGGATACGGCAGGTCAAGAACGATTCCGGTCAATGGTTCGTGTTATTTCTTTTGGCAAAATATATCTAAATAAACCACAATATAGAATAATTGTGGTTTATTTAGACTCACATGTATCTTCGCAACACCATGGCATGTATTTTAATTTACGACATCACTGATAGAGATTCGTTTGTTGATCTAAACTACTGGATAAAGGGTAATATATATTTTGTTTTGTAGAAATATTCTTTTATAGATATGTTTAAAATTGCTATCAGCTAACACGTGAAAATTCTTTATTATTTGAACTATGTGAAAGTGGAACCTTTAATAATGTGGCAACAAAGTTGTCTTTTGATAATATATTGAACCAAATGTAATATTTTCAATAAATTGTTCATTGTGTTACTAAGTTATTTTAGAAATCGAGCGTGCCGATTGCGGACCCGTTGCCCTGTTCATTTTTGGAAACAAATTAGATCTGATGGAACGGAGGAGCGTTACTGAAGCAGAAGCCCGGGCATTTGCTGAGCACCATAATGCGCAGTTTTTCGAGACTTCGGCTTTACGAGACCGTGGAATTGAAACTGCAATGAACAGTATTGCAGAAACTATTCTGAGCAGAATCGTAACTCATGCATATCAAAACCAGCAGTACGGAATTTCACTTCAAGCAGTGCCCGGTGGAAGTAAAGGAGGGTCAATGGGAGATTTTGTGGTAGATGAAGGTTTGTTCCATGTTAAGTTTAAAACGATATTAAGACTAGAAATATTAATATTTTTAAGTTATGATCAATGTAGCACGAACTAATCTTTTGGGGTACGGGACAGTTCATCACATGGACAATTCATCACCTGGGACAGTTCATCACCTGGGACAGTTCATCACCTGGGACAATTCATCACCTGGACAATTCATCACCTGGGACAATTCATCACCTGGGACAATTCATCACCCATAGAGAAAAATGGCCCATTTTCAGAAAAGTTTCAAATTTTTAGATTTTTTTAAAGATAACAATGTGTAATAAGCAAATTTTATTCATTATTTTCAACCTCATCATCAATTCCAACAACATCATCAATAACGATATTCTGAGCAATTCCTTTCAAAAGCTCAATAACAGTTCTCTCATTTCTTTGATATTCCTGCAGAATTTTCAAAATTCGCTTGTCGGCATCTTTGTACTTCCTGCGCTTGTCTATTGGTTGACGTCCTGCAACCCACTGCATATACTGTTGATCTCGGCCATGCTGAACTTTCTTGAGCGATAGGATGAAATTTCCAAGCGTAGGGTGGCATACGCCCAACTCAGATTGAATTCGACGATTTGCCGCTTCGGCATAATTATTGGTCCGCGAGGAGCTATCAAGGGTTCTTTGGTAGATCGACCACATCTCTGGAGGGAATCTCGGATCTAGTTGAACTACGCGATTTCCTCTTCTTCTTTCAGCGCCTGAATTTAGTGAAGTCAATTTAGTGAAGTTTTTCAAAATGTTGAAGATTGTGACGTGTATTATCAAAAATTATTGTAAATAAAACAAATTATTAGGATAATAGCACTCAAGATAATAATTTTCCATAAAATTCCTAAAAATAGCTCAAAATATTACCTGAGTTGCCTGAATAACTGGTTCATGATGAATGTCGGGAACATTAGCAGGTGCAACTGTATCTGGTGCAACTGTATCTCTCGAATCTTCGTCTTCTGCTTGAGAAGAGGAATCCTCGGAAACGCTTGGACTTCGTTCTTCCATGAGAGCAGCAAAATCAACAACTCGGTCTCGACTCATTCAGCGGAACTATAATATAACAAATATAATATAATGTTAACTATAACATAATACAGCGTGCATTAACATTAACAAATATTTAATCAGCACAAAAATCTAGAAAGCAGACAGTTTTACCAAACTGCTTATTATGTAAAAAAGCATCTAGAATCGTCAATAAAATGAATGCCAAACGTAGCATGAATCATTCAATGCAAACAAACGTTTAATACTGAGAAAATAGCGTAGTTTTAATTAAAAGTGTATAAGAATGGTAAAAATAGCATAAAAACACAAATTTTTATAAAAATGGGCCATTTTTCTCTATGGGTGATGAATTGTCCCAGGTGATGAATTGTCCAGGTGATGAATTGTCCCAGGTGATGAATTGTCCCAGGTGATGAACTGTCCCAGGTGATGAATTGTCCCAGGTGATGAATTGTCCATGTGATGAACTGTCCGTGTCCCAATCTTTTGAGGTTCGGTGTTTTTTCGAGCTTTCTCCAACTTAATAGAAACGCTTTCAACAAACAGCGAGTTGAAAGTGTTTTGGTTAAGTTTTAAAAAGCTCGCCTCCAAGCACAAAAGCTGGTTTGTCCAAACAAGGTATAGACCCTTAATATGCGTACCGATGATATCCCAACAGATATCAAAATTTTAAATCGTTAATACTGCCGATCTGTTGAAGAAATATGATAGTAATATGACATAAAATAAAATCTACTGCATTGAATGAACATAAATTTTAGTATTTTCAAAACGGTTCAATTACATTTCAATAAGTTTAGGCTCAACTTCGAGCGGAAAATCAAAAGACGAAGGCAGTCGGAGGTGTTGCGTAATTATGTAGATACAGCAGTGATCGGCCCAGCAAAATCATATCTCGTAAAACGCAAGATCCAATCATTCATGCCTTATAGAAGGGTATAACATTTGTTCCGCCAAGCCTCTTTCTATGTCACTTTGTATATATTTAATTGGTTATACTTCGGGTTTATTAATATCTTTTATAAATTTGCACTGTAATTTTGATTCAATAAATTGAGAACATTTAAGTTTTGCAGTTATTCAATTAATATAAAGGGTGGGGGAAATAAAATCCGCACTCGTGTTTTTTCTAAAAAATTTTACTATAAGCAAATGAACAAAATTTATAATATAGCAAGTATTATAGACATAGGTCAATAGTAACCATATACACATTTACTGCTTCTCGATCACTTCTTTTCTGCGAATTCTTACAATTCTTTTCTTGGTACCCTCTGCGAGGCGCTGTACAAGGTTTGATCAGGTGTGTCTGCAGAAATCTTGCAATTTTTTTTTGTTAACTTGGTTTCTGCCGTGCAAAATTTTATATGCAAATTAAACTAGACAAAATACTGAACACTGTGGCGAAAACTCCACATTATTTTGCCATCTTTCATGGATTCTAAAGCTGATTTTGTAAGTCCGATTTTGAAAAATGCCGATTTTGGAGAAAATCCGTATTCTTTGGCGCACATTTGGCTGCAGATGACTTTATAATCGACAAATCCTGGCTAAATAATGTCAGGTTTTCGCTATAATGCTCAGAATTTTGTCTAGTATCATCTGCGTATAAGATTCTGTAAGAAGAAGATCACTCTTATGAAAATTTTGACAATTTCTGCAGACACACCTGGTCAAAAATTTTAGATCCCGACCAAAAATTTCAACTCCGAATTTTTCGCATTCCAGAGCGGTACCGGACAAATTCTCATGCTGGGATCCTGGCTAAGGCTCTGTACTGTATTACTATTTTTACAGCTCCGCTGGAGCTCTAATTTTGCTGGAGTTTGTATTATGTCACGTCGTGGTGCAAAATTTTCGGAATAGAACTTGTACACTCGGGATCGGAGGGTGTCCTTCATTTTTTGCCATATTTGCAAAACTTTGAACAATCATTACAAAACTGTGTTATACATTTTTGGAAACTAGACAAAATTTGCTACGACTATAATTCAAAGTCCGGAGGTGGGAAGCCAAAATTTTGCAAATTAGCGATTATTTAAACCAGTGCGGATTTTTCCCCACCCGTTAATCTTCAGAAGTAAAATGGTTTTGTGCATAATTATCGAATTGATGTTGAAAAGTACGTGTCATACAAATATCTAAAATTAATAGAAATCTCATATCAAACAAAATACTCAAAGTGTGAGGTATAATTTTAACTCAGATCGCAAAAAGCCTCGAATAACAGAGGATTGTTGATAGGAAATAAAAGTGCAACATCCTAAACTCGATTGCAAACATGCTCAATCTTTCCAAGTTGAGGTTAAATCTCTAATACCGAATTTTTGCGCTTCCCGAGGGAAACGCTTCCAAAAATTGCTTAACTCATAAGCGTCCCTTTGCACGGAAATCTTTAGTAAAAGGCGAAAGATTTTCTCGTTCGAATGCAAAGGGACCAGAGATAGTAGAAGGCAAAATTGGCGATATAAATGCTTTTCACCGCTTAAAAGAGCGACAAGTTTGGAAGATGCCAGTGAAAGAAAGATACTACTCTCTCATCATTTTTGCACTCTCTCTTTTTTGTCCATTTGACAGCGTTGTATCGCTGCTAATACAAAATATCGCTCGAAATGGCGCCGTTTTCCTCGAAATTGTTTAAACATTATTTTTATTATCAGACCACCTTGTTTATAATTCACTGATTATAAACAGTGCATGCTAAACGTGTCCAGACTTTTCTCCAGAGCGATGACTTCTTCAAATCTCAAAGCAGTTATCTGTCCATCGATTTTAAACGCAGATCTGTCTGATTTAGCAAATGAATGTCGAAAATTGTTAAGTGCCGGAGCCGACTATTTGCATTTGGACGTGATGGATGGCCATTTTGTGCCGAATTTATCTTTTGGGCACCCGGTAGTGGATTGTTTGAGGAAACAACTAGGAAATGATCCGGTGAGTATGAAGTAATTCAGAAGCAAATTTATGCTAAATGGGGAAGTTGAAATCATACAAAAGCAAGATCTTGAGCCAAATGATGGATAACAAAGAGAACTGCTTGGAAACTAACAAATAAGGATTAATGTAATCGGGCTTTAAAATTTGTTAATATAAATACCTAGACATTACAGCATGTCTATTTAGTTTTTCGATGTGCACTTAATGGTTACCAATCCGGAGCAGTGGCTGGAACCAATGGCCAAGGCCGGAGCCAGCCAATTTACCTTCCATCTTGAAGCTGCCAATGCCCTTGGCGGTGAGCCCGCAGTGGATTCACTTATTGATAAAGTCAAAGCAATTGGAATGAAATGCGGCGTGGCCATAAAACCCAAAACCCCGGTAAGCTTTAAATTCCTTCTATCATGACATTTATAATTACTTCTCTGCACATATCTTTTTAGAGAAATTAATTTAAATAAAATAAACAGTACTAAATAATTAATTTACGCAAATATATACATGAAATTTGGTAAGGCAAAAGTGTAGTGGTGAATGTTTTAATGATGAAGACAGAGAATTAAAATTCAGGTGCTCATTATTTTCTATCAACTTAGTTGAATTTTAAGGTCGACAGTATTCTTAAATTTGCCCCCAAACTGGACAGTGTGCTGATCATGACTGTGGAGCCCGGCTTCGGTGGACAGAAGTTCATGTCGGATCAAATGGATAAAGTCAAACGTCTTCGTTCTGAGTACCCCGCACTCGACATCCAAGTCTGTTTTTTCATTGCTAATTTCATGTATGCCTTTTTTTGTTCAGGTTGATGGTGGTATTGGCATAGAAAATATCGACGAATGTGCGCAAGCTGGAGCAAACCTTATCGTGTCTGGGATGGGTATTATTCGAAGCCCCGATGTCAAAGGAACCATTCAAAAGCTTAGGGAAAGTGTGAAGAAGGTTATTCATCCGTGAAATTGAACACGTTAGTACTTATAATATTTCGCATCATTTTTATAATATTTTCTACAATTTATTTTCATGTGTTTGCTAAATTTCAATCCAATTATATAGCACAAATTTATAGTTGTATCACATTACTTATTTCACTTTTAATCTATTACTTTGATGCTGTTAGTAACGAATTGTGTTGCTCGAACTAACTTATTGGATAGCTAAAGGTACTGGGTAATTTATGAATAAATTATTACAATGAAGTAGGATGAAGTAATTGAATGAAACATTGTTTATAAGTTTTGTAATCTAAATTTGGTATTGTTCCTGCGTCTATAGACCATCGATCTATTCCGTTTTGAGAATTGAGGCTCCACACAGCCGGCACTCCCATACGAGTCCACATCTCGCTCGAAGTACAAAAAGTGATCGGCTGTTGTGTAGTGTACGTAATATCCATTGCTAAATGAATAATATTACTGGCTGATTGGATATCTTTGATTATGCATTCGCTGATTATTATGTATGAATTGGCCTCGCGATTATTTTAGTAAACAAATATGTTTAATAAATATACAAGGGATGATATTAAATTAGCCATTAAAACGATCATCGAGACGAAGCGATTGACGTATCACACGCCCGGATCCGAGCCCCGACGCGTGATCTGTGACCTGGCCAAATCCAGGATTTTCCGGATTTCCGGAAGCCATAAATCCCGGTACTCGCAAATGTTCCCAGCGAGACCGGTACCAATCGGCTCAGCTCATCGAGACGAAGCGATTGACGTATCACACGCCCGGATCCGAGCCCCGACGCGTGATCTGTGACCTGGCCAAATCCAGGATTTTCCGGATTTCCGGAAGCCATAAATCCCGGTACTCGCAAATGTTCCCAGCGAGACCGGTACCAATCGGCTCAGCTCATCGAGACGAAGCGATTGACGTATCACACGCCCGGATCCGAGCCCCGACGCGTGATCTGTGACCTGGCCAAATCCAGGATTTTCCGGATTTCCGGAAGCCATAAATCCCGGTACTCGCAAATGTTCCCAGCGAGACCGGTACCAATCGGCTCAGCTCATCGAGACGAAGCGATTGACGTATCACACGCCCGGATCCGAGCCCCGACGCGTGATCTGTGACCTGGCCAAATCCAGGATTTTCCGGATTTCCGGAAGCCATAAATCCCGGTACTCGCAAATGTTCCCAGCGAGACCGGTACCAATCGGCTCAGCTCATCGAGACGAAGCGATTGACGTATCACACGCCCGGATCCGAGCCCCGACGCGGATCTGTGACCTGGCCAAACCAGGATTTTCCGGTTTCCGGAAGCCATAATCCGGTACCCCCCAAAACCAATCGGCTATTCGAGACGGCGGGTATCACACGGGATCCGGCCCCGCGGGATCTGTGGGGGAGGACCAACCCATCGTACCCCAAATTGGGAGGAAAATCCGATAGCAAAATTGACGTATCACACGCCCGGATCCGAGCCCCGACGCGAGATCTGTGACATGGCCAAATCCAGGATTTTCCGGATTTCCGGAAGCCATAAATCCCGGTACTCGCAAATGTTCCCAGCGAGACCGGTACCAATCGACTCAGCTCATCGAGACGAAGCGATTGACGTATCACACGCCCGGATCCGAGCCCCGACGCGAAACTTGCCCTTTTACGTGACACACGGATGTCACGTTTTCACGTATGTCAACCCCAAATCTGACATTGATAACCCCCCTAAAATCATGGGTTTTGGGGGGGGGTACTCGCGAGTTTGGGGTCCGGGACCCCCAAAAAGTGGGTTATTCTGCTGGGGGGGGGGGGGGGGGACACGCACGTATCAACTTAGAGGGATCCGATAGATTAAAGTATAATATTTCAAAATCAAACTTTCCTTTCACGTCGGATAAAAATTTAATTCTATGCCAAATAATAATGAATCATTAACCTGCACTCATCGTCCTCATTTATGGGCGCACCTCGGCAAATTTTGAAGAGTGAACTATTCGGGGACATACCGTCTTCATACCAAATTTCTGTGCCATGATGCCATGGTCCGTGATTGTATAACGGAGTACATTTTCTTGTTAGAGATTCATAGCAATAGGGCAGGTGTGCCACAATATCGTATCGATGTATGAGTCGCCATGAGTTGGGAACCAATAAGTCATGTCCAGAGGCGTAGTCCATGTTTCCCACGCGAGGTTGGCCAAAAGTGACCTAAAAATCTGTATCCCCTACTAAGTATTACACTGGATGCAGAATTCCAGTTAGGAACTTTTCCCGCGCGCTACGGGGGTGTGTGATAGCTCAAAATGTTTGTCCCAATGTGAAAAGTGGGATTTCGAAAAAAAATTTTTCCCGCCAACCAAAAATTTCAAATTTTGGGCCAAAAAGTGGCTTTTTTGGCCAAAAATAGCCATTTTTGAACATGATTTTTCGATGCTGTCGTTAGAATTGGCTGATTTTGGTGTCAATCGACAGCTAAGCTCAAGGGAAGACGATTGGCACCAAATTCAGCCGGAAACCAAAATACAAATCTCGAGTTATTGACTCTCGAAGTTGCCTGGGGACTGGATCTGAGGACTGGACTGGACCTGGGGCCTGTGTCACTAAAGTGAAAAGTGCAAACTTTGCATGGAAAAGTGAAAAGTCCTCTAAGCGAAAATGTCTAGCTCTTCTCCATTGCATTGTGCGTCTTTATCTGTCTCTGACTGCCTACTTCACTTCAAAGAGGCAGAGAGGCACTTTTCACTTTAGTGACACAGGCCCCTGGGCACTGGACTGGACCTGGGAACTGGACTGAATCTGGGGACTGGACTGGACCTGGGACCCCTTGCTCCCGAACAACAGCTGTTGAGGGCCGCAGGCCCGAAATAGTCTCATGCTGCTCTACTCCCGAACAACCCTTACTCCCGAACAACAGCCGAGGGCATAGTGATGGCGGTGCGCGAAGCGCCGCTGATGCACGCTCCCGCTGTGCACGCTCCTAGGTTTTTTTCCAGGGCCGAAGGCCCTGGAAAAAAGCCTAGTGGCTTAATATCCTCCTAATATTTGTTGGGTAACACCTAGGACATATCTTGTTTATAAGTCGAATGTACTGCTATAGATTTAAGATATAAGAAAATTACCAAATGAATGTCGTTCGGCCCGATTAGATCTAAATTCTCGAAAGCGAATAGAGAGCTAGCCAATGAAACTAACGCTCCGCCCAAAGAGTGACCGGTGAACAGAAATCGTGACTGTGGGTTTTCCTGAATCATTAATGGGTACATAAATTATTAGCAAATAAATCTAAAAATAAAGTAAGGAGTTTTGGAATGGAAAGAACATTTGGGGACTAAAAATTAGTTCTGGACTATCTTAGGTTTAACTATCTACTTGTCAACTTAAAAATAACTTACGATTCTCAATTGCCGCAACTTTTGTCCAAAGCCCTTGTTCCAGATTTTCTTCAATGCTGCGAAAAAATAACGTTGTACTGAACCGCCTGACGGGAAATTGTGTTTTGGTGAGGACATTGTCTCGACTAATTCAGCAATTAATTGTAGCTTTGTTTTGGTGCCGCGTACACTGAACACTACAAAGTTTTCATTTCGCGCAATGAATACCCAACACTAAAAATAACTGATTATATTTACAGGATTTAACTCTGACTTTTATGATATCCATTTCCCTTTTGGGTGCTTTTTAAGAAATATGGAATCAGGTTGGTACTATGTATAAATAATTACATCCTCCGATATAAATTCTATAAATAAATAACCCCAAGTGATGCAAGAAACGTGTTTTCTAAGGTATTCGACTTTTAACACATTGCCTGGCTAAAAAACATTTTTCCTATGCATTATTATCATAAATCAAAACCTGATCTCCAACTACATCACACGGTATATGGTCAATCATGACAAGTGCAGCTCCATGTTTCCTAAGACAAGGAATTGGGTCGTCAGAGTACGATGCAGCTGCGTAATCCAAAGCCATCAAAGCAAAATCCGTGGTAAAATCCATAGTCCAGTTCAGGCTGGGCGGGCCTGGTGGCGCGTAAATGTCTGCAGTCGCATTAGAACAATAATTTATAATGCCCATGATGTATAAAATCGTTATAAAACATAATTGAGTTGGTAATATTTCAATCCTAGCCGAGAGATTCATTTGCAACTTCGTGTCGATAGTTGAAGCCTATTAAGAATAATGAGAAGTTTTGTATAACATTCAAATTGGTAAAACGTTTAAATCAAAATTATAGTAGACAGCGGAAATTCAAGTCGATTAGATAAAAGAAGAACAGATAGAGCCGGCAAAAGTGAAGGCAATAAATCAAACAACGCTGAACGAAACACCTGACCATAGGAATAATAATCCAACCTGTCTATTTCACCTGCGCTTAAACTGACCCGTAACTTGGCAAAAGTCTAAACTAAATTTCATACTAAAACTTTTTATTTTCTGATAATTGTAAATTGACAAAAAACAAGGGATTTAAGTGACGCTATTATTAAATTCGTAGCAAAAGCGACACACTTAAAGTGGGTATTTTGAAGAGCATGAAAATTTTACGATTTGATTATTTATGTTTGGAAATAAAGCTACCTTATCCCTAAAATTCAATTTTATGGGTGTGTATTTTCTCTTGAATATAAAATTTGTATAGACGAAAAATTATCTGAGCTCTTCACCGACTGAAGTTCAGGATATAATTTTTGAAATTCTGTGCATATTTTCAAGGCTTGAACAGACTAAACCCAGGCTTTATTAGATTTAAAACTATATCACAAGCCAAGGCAAACAGTGCATATCACAGCGAACATGTTAGTTTCAGAATTTTATTTCTCATATAGTTTTATCAACGACGCCCGCCGCTATAGTTTGGTTGTTGGAGCGCAGTGTGAAGCGACTCAGCGCTTTGCATTTGGTGTGAGGCTCGATATTAATCGGTAGATCCGTTCTAATCTCCACGAGAGCGCTTGAATTTTTAGTTAATACCCTGAAATGGAATGAACTATTTGAAAGTTTAATTATAAAATAATTAATGAAGGGACATTATTTCAACAACTTATTATTAACAGTGTTAAAAATTTTATCTAATATGGTCATAATGCACTTCGTCAATATATCATCTACAATTTTGCTACTTTCTTATTATAATATTTTTGGTAGCAAAGTCGGAGTGAGAATATTTTTTTCTATATATATATATATATATATATATATATATATATTAAAGAAACTAACCGTGGGTGTTTCTTAATCACATCTTTCTTTGTTTTACTCATCTCGGACACCAGTTTGGTAATGGTACAAGGCACTCGAATAGAATGTGCGAAAAGTTCGGCTCTAGTTCCCATAAGTATTGGCATTGTAATGTCAAAAACAACAATTTTCGCCGAGAAATGGTTAGTTGGCACGAGCAATTCCTAAAACAAACGTAAAATAATTATCCATACGTCGCTGTTAAGGCTCTGAAAAATATTCAGCGAAAGCCACGAAATGAGAATGTAATATGCAAAGACAAGTCACAAAAATGTGCTCCTTACTTTTTCATCAAAATTTTCCATATAATATGTCCCATATATTTTCCATATAATATTTGTCAATATTTTCCAGAATGTTATCTGATTATCCTTCATAATCTATGAAATATGTACGAAATGCTCAAATGCTCTAGCAAAGCAAAATATGTTTTCTGGAGTTCCCCAGTTCGATAATGTAATTGAAACTATCAGTTCAACCACGCGCACCCAGAAAACATGCATTAGCATACTTTTCCTAACCTCAGTCATTATTATGTGAAATATAAAAGTGGGATTGGTATGCTACAATTATATATTAAACATACCTTTATTCCTCCTCGACAAAGTATGTGACCCGAATTGATTGAATCCGGTTCAAAAGTACCTGTGATGGTCAAAAATACCTGTTCGCCAGAAAAATGAATCTCGGGTGCTTGAGAGGATACTGCACCACTTGTAGTTGTGTCGCTTTCGCTGCTGATGGCTTAATAATAAAAATTGAGCTTCGTAATGCCAAAATTAAAAAAGTTAAAATGACCTTTGACCGTCACTGGATTGGCTTCGGGCATGACGTACACTTTGTCACCGGTCTCGACGAAACCACACTCAATCTTGCCACTCAATGTCACAGAATTTCCTGAAGACCGCAGAACGTCATTTACCACAATTCGCAGGGGTCCCTCATCGAGAGTATGTGTTGGATCAGGGAGGTTGTCTGAAATATATATGGAATTGCTTATTGCAAAAAGACAGTGAAAAGTAAGAAGAGATAAGAATAAAATAAGCTTCATTTATGAAAACTGAAATCACTTAAGCTAGAAATAATATTCACACATTATAAAAGAGTCACGCACCCAGAGCTTGAATCAGAGACGGTCCTTTGTACCACTCGAGTAATGGGTGATCTCTTGGTGGACTGGATTTAACATTCGCACCTAGCAGGCCCGAGACAGGCACATATTCCACGCTATCAAAGCCAGCTTGTTTGTGTAAAAATCCGGACAATGCCTGTTTGATTTCGTTGAAGCGTTCCTGGGACCAATTCACCGTATCCAATTTGTTTATAGCTACCACAATTTTGGAAACACCTGAAAATTTATTATTTCTATTGTTTCATGTACAAATATACATTACCTAGTGATCGTAACAGGAGTGCGTGCTCTCTGGTCTGACCACCTTGATCAAATCCCGTCTGAATTTATGGAATATAACTAATAAACCTCAATATTGTGTTACCTCAAATTCACCGGTTGTGGCGTTTATTACCAAAATGGCTGCATCAGCTTGTGAAGCTCCTAAAATAATTTAGTAACATAAATAGTTAAACACGTGTTACGTATTATTATCATAATACTTTTTCTTATATTGAATTTTTATGTTGAAAATTAATTACAGTACAAAATAGGTCCGATGTTCTATTTACTCGAGGTCAAAAAGAGTTTTCGAGAACACAAAAACCATTTTGGTATACTTATTGAATAAAGCTAGGTATATAATAATCCAATTCTCTTCTTTATATGAATAACGAACCTGTAATCATGTTAGGTATGAAGTCCTTATGCCCTGGTGAGTCTAGTACGAAGTACGCCCGTTTTTCACTTTGAAAGTGGGCTCGTGCAATATCCATGGTCACTCCGCGATTTCTTTCTTCTTCTCCCTCGTCCAAAATCCAACTAAAGCTTTTAGCTATGACATATACAGCAATAGAAAATCAAATAACATACGCATATGCAAATGAAGCTTTGCCAGCACGCGTCGCCTCCTGAAACGAAAAATGTTATAAAAGCCATGGATTAAGCAACCCATATAAATTATCGACCTGTTTATATTTGTGCATCGCTTTATCGTCAACGCCACCCAACTAAAATGTGTCTGAATTATCAAAGATTACATTAAAACATATTATGTCCAATAATTAAAAATACAAACTAGGTAAAGTAAATGGCCCATAAGTGTGCTTTTTCCAGCATCCACATGTCCTACCACTGCCAAATTAATCGATTGCTTTGCATTTTCTGGTCGTTTCCGAGCACTGAAAATTTAATTATGCTGAGAAAACAGGAAGGTTGCTCAAGGGAATCTCAAAGGTAGTACACCTATCTATTATAGTATTAGGATTGGTATTACGTTTTTTTCTCCGGGCTCTAAATCGCTCTAAATCGCGAAATAGAGCCCGGGTTTTTTTTCTTACGGACTAAGACAGCTATAAGGAAGACCCTCAACCAGTTTTTAGACCGATCTGAGATCTAAATTTAGACAAATATAGACAAAAGTGTATTTTCAAGGCGAAAATGCACCCCTAAGAATGACCTGAAAACAGCGTGACGGAGAAAATGCACCCCTAAGAATGCCCTCAAAACAGCGTGACGGAGAAAATTACGATTTTTTAGACGAATTTTTAGACAAAATTTCTGAAAATGTCGATTCTTAGGGGTGCATTTTCTCCGTCACGCTGTTTTCAGGTCATTCTTAGGGGTGCATTTTCTCCGTCACGCTATTTTCAGGCCATTCTTAGGGGTGCTTAATTTCGATTTTTAGGTCAAAATTTAGCTAAATTTAGACAAAATATAGACAAATTTTTTCGGAAGGGCCATTCTTTCCAGTGCTTTTTCTCCGTCACGCTGTTTTCAGGCCATTCTTAGGGGTGCATTTTTTCTGTCACGGTGTTTTCAGGCCATTCTAAGGGGTGCATTTGCTCTACTCCCGAACAACAGCTGCTTGAGGGCCGAAGGCCCGAAATAGTCTCATGCTGCTCTACTCCCGAACAACCCTTACTCCCGAACAACAGCTGCTTGAGGGCCGAAGGACCGAAATAGTCTCATGCTGCTCTACTCCCGAACAACCCTTACTCCCGAACAACAGCTGCTTGAGGGCTGAAGGCCCGAAATAGTCTCATGCTGCTCTACTCCCGAACAACCCTTACTCCCGAACAACAGCTGCTTGAGGGCCGAAGGCCCGAAATAGTCTCATGCTGCTCTACTCCCGAACAACCCTTACTCCCGAACAACAGCTGCTTGAGGGCCGAAGGCCCGAAATAGTCTCATGCTGCTATACTCCCGAACAACCCTTACTCCCGAACAACAGCTGCTTGAGGGCCGAAGGCCCGAAATAGTCTCATGCTGCTCTACTCCCGAACAACCCTTACTCCCGAACAACAGCCGAGGGCATACTGATGGCGGTGCGCGAAGCGCCGCTGATGCACGCTCCCCGCGGACCTAGCTTGGGAGAGCCGCGAAGCGGCTCTCCCAAGCTAGTGTACATATGTTAGAATATGAGTAAACATACGTGAAAGTTAACGTGCTAGCCAGGGCCATTTCTAAAGGCGTGAGACGTTGAAAACTCGTATTTGGAGTGAGAGTGGATGAAACGGCAGTGGTCCTTGCAGGTGATTTTGAATTTGTTCGATGCGGTTTGCTGCCAGATATTCGTAACTGTTCAACATTTGGCGGCAATATAGAAGACTGATTCTTCTGGAAAATTGCATTTACTTAAAACAGACTATAAAATATTGAGCCAACCTTAGATTCACCGATGGTAAAAGAGGCCTTCTTTTGCGGTGTCGATTGTTTTTGTTGTGAATTTTTAGGAGTTTTCTTTTTTTTCGGTGGTGATAGGACTAAAAAATATCAAATGACGTCTCTCAATACAACCAAACGCAATTTAAGTGAAGTAAACCGTACCGTCGTCAATAGGAAACACCTCGTCTTTATGGTTGCCTTCATAATATCTCTCATCATCTTCTGAGAATGAGCCATCGGACTTTTTTGGTGTAGATGTCGGCTGCTGAGTTTGGCCAAAGGTTGGCCGTTGATATATGAATTGGGCTAGAATAATGAGTGTGATTCGAAGATATATATTGACATTAATATTCGCAAAATTTGGGTGAACAAGTCTAAATCATTCCGAACAAAAAAATTTGTAATGGCCAAAATAATTTCACATTAGAATATTTTCCTACAATCAACAAAACTGATAATAATTTGCATAACCTTGAGGGGAAATTTTGACTTACAAGTTCCTGGAGTTAGTGGTTCATCATCTTCGTCCATGGATTTCCCGTAATAATCATAATCATCATCTTCCTCCAGTTCTAAAGAAAGCTAGTTTCGTTATCCAAACTTAAGTAAAAGTTTTACCTTCTTCAATATTGATATTACGGACGTTTCTGTGGCGTGACATTTTTGTAAATATTTGGCCAAATATCTAAAAATTGTAGCTTTACAACAAAAGGGGTACAAGGTTAATGGCCAATTGGTAACGCAATGTAAAATGCACTTATAACAAACAACTAGAAATGTTTTTCTAAATACGGCGCTGTGTTAAACTAAATTTAGGATGGGTTCAAAAGCGTTAAATATTTATTAAAACTGCTTTTTTTACTTTGTGAGAATGAAATCCACTGAACAAACAGACATGGACATAACATACACTGAGAAAAGTGAAACACATTTCGATGCAGCAAAACAACTGCTACAAGCATTCATAGAAATGAAGCTCGTAGTTTAAAATTACATTTCGAATAAGCGCCAAAACCAGTTCCATTTTAAATATGTCTCCCCACCTGTATCTTGTATTCTCTTGGAAAATTCTCACGTTCTTCACCTTTATTTTGATGGTTCGCCTGCGTTTCGATATTTACGTGTGAGCTATGTGACTGTTATATTTGAACAGAACGAAGATGATAAAAATATTATTCAATAAAACTGAACCATATGTAAAAAGTAATGATGGTTATTTGTAGGATGAAATTTTATGGCTTGATATAGAATGAAAGTGTTTTACAAAAATCCTGTTTAAAGAGAATCAAAAATGAAACATTTTTACAAATGTTGACTGATGAAAAGAGGACTAAATGATTTTTCACAAATCTAATTTAGCCAGCCGTTTCAGCCCTGATCTGAGTCTGATTTTGAAGTCTAGAACTTTTATTGTACGTTTTTCTCAAAAGTTACTGGTGCTCCCATTTATTTAGTTCACATATGTAGAAAGATCACTTTCATTATGGCACGCAGTCTCGCAATATTCTTACTCTAACTAAATCGCATATTTACGGCGCGTTCATGTCCCCAAAACCAACTTTTTACGCTCAACTCCGTTTGAGCGATCTTGGTGTCTATAGGTAGGGCTCAACTCCTAGGTACTGGATTTCCGGGCCGGCCGACAGGATCGGCTTCTAGAACATCCTAGAAGGTTCTAAAAGTCCTGAGGGCAGTTGGCTGTATCTTGCATGGGAAGCAAGAGAGGGACCAAATTTTGTCCCTATATAGTAAATCGACCCCGCTGAGTTTGAATCCGGGCTCAGAATTTTCCTTGGAACCTTCTAGAAGGTACTATAAGCTCCCATGATATCGCCCCTGTATGTCATGCCTTCCATGATAAAGGCCGCACTCTTGTTGTAATTATGTGATATTTTTTTTTGGGATATACGGGGGCCTGAGGCTCACCCCGCGACTGAGCCGAAGCTCGATTTTTGCCCCGTTATGGCCTGGGCAGCCCTTTAATTTTCTGGCCGAAGCCATGGCCGTAGCCCCGTATATAGAGAGTACCGAGAGATTCACGGAGCCACCGACACTGACTCTCTGACAGAACTCTCCCCTGGTTAGGCCAGTACTCATTTACGCCGACCCACCGCACATACAGTGCAGACGAGGGATGCACAGCTGAGTGGACTGCCCACATGGGCCATAGTGGGCATCGAACCCGATTTAGTACTTGATAACTTTACTTATCTGGTTTACCTAACTAACCTATAAAAGGTTCATAGGTATATTGATTCATTCTGATGTGAGTAGTGGCTAGTATAGCAAATCTGTCTGATTTTGTAATTTGCATTTTGTATACATACGTAATTAGGTTAAGTACTTTAATCCAATGTGTTCCGAACTGTGTTCCGAACTCATACTCATATGATTAAATAACAAACTTTAAGATTAGAACAAAAATGTCTATCCATAATTTATGGACTTTATTATCTGACAATCGATCATCACACATCTTTGATCATTTTGCGGCATTGCTTTATTGCGTCTTTATTATATGCCAGCGCATAATATGCTTCCATTGCAGTCAGAAACGAGCTGATAACAGAACATTGATAATTCTCTGCGCCGGTTCTGAACCACTTTTTTGATAGGCAACCAGAACTTTCCTCGCATTTGTGCCCATTGATTTCTGCTGTATCGTTCTTTGCGTGCTTGTCGATATAAGCTCGCTGCGATTATTAATACAAAAAGAAGGAATAAGTCGCGATGCACATCATGCCATCAGTTTTGTTGTGGAATGACATGAGCTGGCGCAAACCATAATGTTTTCATTTCAATTTGTAGAACTCCGTAATTATATGAGTTCTTACACTTACGATTTCTCATTGGCTTGCCCATCATTTTAATGATGACCAAATATTTTTGTATGTAAACATTTTTTGATAAAGTTACCTGTTCTAATGATAAAAGCAAATAATATGTAGCAGAAAAAGTATGCCTAAAGTCAAAAAAGAAAAATAACAGAGGCAACATAAATATTCAAGCGCAATTCTGATAATTTTATCTTATAAGGCCGAATATTATTCAACATCATTGTCCTTTTTCTCGACGATATGCGTATGACTTCGCACTTTTACCAATTAGAAATTATATTCCCATATTAATACCCAGTTACTTTAAAAAATCAATACATCATTTTTGAGAATATATATTGCTGTTTTGTGCCTGGAAATATGCAATGTCATGTTTTTCGTGTAGTTTGTAGTCTGGCCTAATCTCTATTCGCCTCTTTACTACCCTTGACTCTATTATTGGCTGCACTTTCAGCGTAGCATTTTTTGTCATCAACAATTTTGCGATAACCTTTAATGGTTATATGTATATTTGACTCCACTAAAAGTTAGGGTTACTTGTTGCTTATCTGTATCCAGTTTTTGAAAGTTTAATAATTTTAATAAAACGTTTTATTAAAATTATAAAATTTTCAGAAACTAGAAACGTATAAGGAACAAGTTTGTATGAACCAATTTGAGTATTATCATTGCAATTACATTTTTGCTGTATTTTGTGATTTGAACAATAATTTTTGTTTTTGTAAATTATTTTTGTAAAAATAATTGCTTCTAGGATTATAATACTAAACGTAAATTTCTCGTCAAAATGCCTGAAGCAGTTGCCGATATTGCCGTCATAGGCTTGGCGGTTATGGGACAGAATCTTATTCTGAACATGAATGATCATGGATTCGTGGTAAGTCAATCAATAATATTTCTCCAAGTTAAAGTAGTATTATGAGCCTTATCATTAAAATTTTATTTTGTGAAAATCGTTTATATAATAGATTATCTCGAAGTAAAATAAATTTTATTTGTCGATACATTGAATGGATAAATCTGATATATTTCTCATTTTGAGGCAAAAACAATGTATTCAATACCTCGCAAAAAACTCGCTTATATTTATAGCCTGCTTATAACCAACACTACGGTTAGTCTCTTTTAGGTGTGCGCATTTAATCGAACCGTGTCTAAAGTCACTGATTTTCTGAACAATGAAGCCAAAGGTACCAAAATTGTCGGCGCACAATCTCTCGCGGAAATGGTCAAGTAAGTTTATTTATTTTGTTATGTATATGTTTTATTATGAAATTTTTAGGCTACTGAAACGCCCTCGGCGTATTGTGATTTTGGTTAAAGCGGGTGATGCGGTACAATCGATGATCGATAATTTGGTGCCATTGTTGGAGAAAGGCGATATCATCATTGACGGAGGAAACAGCGAATATCGTGATTCCAATGTAAGAATGTTTGAACGATCATAAGAAAGAAAATAATAGAATTGAATTCTCTGCTTAATTATTACTTTTTTATGGATTTATATATGTATTTACTTATAATTGCTTGAAAATTTACTGATGACTATTTTTGTTTTAAACCTAATATCACTTTCTTACCTTTAGTCGCAAAAATTTATAAAACAATATTTCCTTTTGTTGTGTTTGTAAATTCCATATTTCTCCCTGCCAAGAAAATAACCAGATATATTTTTTTCAAGATATATATTCGTTAGCATTTTAGAGGCGCTGCAGGGAATTGGCTGGGAAGGGTATCCACTTTGTCGGATGTGGCGTAAGTGGCGGAGAAGAAGGTATATTTTATCACATAATTATACAATCTATTTTTAATGTTTAATATAATTTTACATTTAAGGCGCTCGTAATGGGCCATCTCTGATGCCGGGCGGTGCTCCTGAAGCTTGGCCCCATATAAAACCCATTTTCCAGTCCATCGCAGCAGTATCAGAGGGAGAGCCATGTTGTGATTGGGTTCGTATTTGGTATCTGGTTTTGTGAATGCATTATTGTTAATCAATTTTGGTTTAGCTCGGAGAAGCTGGGTCTGGTCATTTTGTAAAAATGGTCCACAACGGAATTGAGTATGGTGATATGCAATTGATTTCTGAAGCTTATCATATTATGCACGCTGCTCTAGGACTAGGTTATGACGAGATGGCTGATGTAGGTTTCGTTTGTTATTTTACCGCTATAGGTTGAGTGTATTTTGTGTAGTTGATTTTGTTCAAATTATACACAGTTTAAATAGGCCAAATGTTTTATATGAAGCTCTTCAATTCAATGCAGGTTTCAGTTAACAAAGAAACAATAATTTCAGGCGTTTCTTACATGGAACAAGGGCGAGTTGAACTCCTTCTTAATCGAGATTACGGCAAACATTTTGAGCTACAAAGATAAGAATGGTCAACATGTGGTTCCTCAAATTCGTGATACTGCTGGCCAGGTATCTGTTAACAGTAATTTTATTATTAAATTTTTTCGTATGCTTAAAAATATATTACTATGTTTCGGGAACAAATGGTGACTTTCGAAAATTTAAATTGTTTTTAGTGTATGTTTAATGAATTTTTATTTTCGTTTTATATTTTCAGCCAATTAACGTAACCTTTGTAGTAAATTTGTATTTTAATCATATTTTGACAGCATTTATTTATGTTCAAATAGAAAGTAATAAAACCGCTGTTATTTAAGAAAGGAACAGGAAAATGGACCGGAATCGCAGCTTTAGAATATGGCGCACCAGTGACACTTATTGGTTAGTCTCTATGGCCACTAGTAAAATAGCTATTCAAGGCAAACTTTTCGAGGAAATATTATATTAATTTGAAGTTTAGCGAGCTTGCGAATATTTTTATCATTATATCTCAATGTTAATTTTTTCAGCCGAAGCTGTATTTGCGCGTTGTCTGTCAGCTTTGAAAGATCAGCGTGTTGCTGCGTCGAGAGTACTTCCTGGGCCCTCTGCAAATGATTCAGGCGTGATCAAGGACAAAAAGTCATTTTTAGATAAAATAGGACGAGTAAGTGAAATTTCCTAAAATTTTTCAATTTTTTTTCTGCTTTTTAGGCTCTTTATGCATCAAAAATTGTGAGCTATACCCAAGGCTTCATTTTGTTAGCAGAAGCTAGCAAAGAGTTTAACTGGAAACTCAACTTTGGAGCGATCGCTCTTATGTGGCGAGGTGGTTGCATCATTCGCTCTCGATTTTTGGGTCACATCAAGGCAGCTTTCGACAAAAATCCAAATTTGGTGAACTTGCTTTTGGATGATTTCTTCTTGAAAGCTATCAGCGAAGCCCAGGTAAATTTTTTAATTGAGGTATCAGATGAACACTAGTTTCAATATATTTTTTCTAATTCTTACTTCAGCCTTATTTTTATTGACATTTTTCAATGAAACTTTCATGGAAGTGAAAGAACTCAATTTTCAGAATGCCTGGCGAGAAGTTATTGCCACAGCCGTTCAACTTGGCATCCCTACGCCAGCCTTCAGTGCAGCATTGGCTTTCTATGACGGTTATCGATGTGGAGTACTCCCGGCTAATTTGATCCAAGTATGCAGTAGCTTTTACATGCAACTTTTTCTAAGTTATGCACTATTTAGGCACAGCGTGACTATTTCGGAGCACACACTTACGAGCTCGAAGCAAACCCTGGCACATTTGTGCATACCGACTGGACAGGCCATGGCGGAAGAGTCACCTCTAACGCATATTCCGCATAATTTTGCGTATACTCAGCACTGTTGTTGCCGAATTAATGTTAATGGATTACTTTAATTGTGATAGAAATTAGGCAGAACGGTTAAAAACCTGACTTATTTCATTTATAACTAACTGACCAATGATAATAATAAAATAGTTTTTACTCTTAATAAATAGTATTTGATTTTAATGCGTATAAAAGCATAGATCGCTCGAAATTAAATTTGTCCCTAGCTTCAATTACTGAATTAAATTAATGATTACCTTTCGTTTCGAAAATTTCGCCTTATTTGGATTCGACTAGTAAAAATTAAAGAAAATCGGATCTTTGATTTCGAAAAAAGGTACTCTTTTAGGAACAGCTAACGTCATCATTATTTCACTTATTGCAATTTGTTTACATTGACGTTGGCCTCCCAAACACGATATTATATCATATTTTGGAAATAAATTCCAAGCCATCCCTGGATAGAACATAGAAATTTTCACCTCACTTGCAATCTCAACTTTGGTTCACAATCTATAAATATTTATTCAGACACGACTTCATAAAAGATTAGTTCATAATTGTGATTTAATAGCGCGATCATTCCATCCTGGTCGTTTGCAGCTATGCCCAATACTTTGTTCAACATGCCCTCTTTCATTACTATTCGCCCTAAGTCCATATCAAATCCCATTAGGCCGTCATCCGCATTGTATACTATGATAACTGACGAACTCATGAGGCAAAATGTAACATCCGTCCGGATATCCTTAACCGAAGATGCCTGTAAAGATCCTGGAGATCGTGACTTTACCTCACCCACAGGTGTTTGGAGAATGAGGGTGTCTGTTGAAGGGCATATAGTACAACGCTCAATCCCGTCGCGTTCATAGGATATTGGCTCAATGGACAAATCTTGCGTTGAATTGACTGTCCATATGGCGCCAGTTTCACCTGAAAGAAATGTGATAATTTTCGCAACTGTTCGAAGTGCAAACAAATGAATGTGACAAAACACTCACCAGCCAAATATATTTCTTGCCTCGATCCAACTGTCACATCTACAATGCCGACTCTTTGTGAAGTAACATTTCCCTTTTTTAGAGCTCTAGGCAAGTCGCTCAATGTCACAGTGTTACTTTTCACAGATTCCAAAGTCGAGCCGGATTTAAAAGTGGAGATAATTAGTTTTCCATCCATTCCAGCAGAAAATAACTGGTTTCTAGCCAGCCAATGTAGACAGGTTACAGCTCGAGTATGGAATAGGTTATCGGTTGGTGATGATCTCCATAGAGTTTCTCCAGAACGATTTGAGACCAAAAGCTGTCCCGAATGTGTGCCAATAATTATCTGAAAAATATACATTTAGATACCAATCAAAAATGTTTAATAAAAATTGCGTTTAGAACGCAGAACAAACACAAATTAATAATACATATTAGCGATTACAAAATATTGCTCGAAAACTGTTACTTCCATTTTTATAAAATATTTTAATTAGAAATATCCTTAAATATGATTGAGATACTATTGACAAGAGGAAAGGTTTCCGATTTAAAAAGCCATTTTATGTCTAACATTATGACCTGATTTTGCTCAGTAAATATGGTCTTGGTGGGACAAGTGGGCAAATCCACGGAGGTAAATCGTCCTTTATGATGCACCAAAACACGTCCAAACGAATGCATGCACCACGAGTCGTGATTAGACTCACCGAAAAGTATGCACACCTTCCGATTTGAGCCATACTCCAAGCCCACGACAGGGAGTTTTTCTCCCTAAAATGCAACACATGAAGAAATCTGCGATATTTATCCACTATATAGCAATCAGCTGATGTGTAGCAAAATCAGAAACTTTCTTTGTTTCTCCGCTACTGAGCTTTCTGTTTTCGAATATCAATGTTTGGATGTCAATATAAATAAGCATACCACTCCTGTAATGACACTTTTGTACTTCCTCAGAGACAATTTTTCGTCTTTACGCAATGCGTCCAATGACATGAAATATTTATCCTCCTCTTTCGCTTGCTTGAGGGCTTCCAAAATCATATAAATCACGTCTTCACTCAATAAAACATCTCTAGCTTCCACGTTAGAGCCGGTGCTTTTCTCAATTCTGTCCTCAGTTTGAATACGTTTATTGGGCCGCTCCATCGGCTCAGTTGATGATTCTGCTACCGACAGGGTGTTAGTTTGACTTTCAGCATCTTTCAACTCAACCGGCGGCGGTTCTCCCGCAAATTTGATCGATGGCATTCAGCTTTACAGAAAGAATGAATGACTCTGAACTAAGAAATTAGTCACCACTCAAATATCGAAGAAATGGTACGGAATGTTCCTCTCCCCTCCAGTACTTCCCCTTCCGGTACTTCCGCCTCCCCCGAACTTCCTCCGGACGTTTCCCCCGGGAGCGAGGATGGACCAAATGCTTATGAACCTGAAGTATATCCTTATAAGGGTTTTCGGCCTAAAACGTAAAAAGTACCTATTGAAACTAGTTTTATAATCCGGGTAGGTGGGAAAGTACAAGGGGAGTGATCCGTGGCCCCTAAGAAATTCATATAAGTTTGATGAAAATGCAGTAATTCAGAAAATGGGCATGATTTGATAATTTCTAGCATGTCAAAATTATTTTAAGAGTTTCCCGTAAGGTTTATACAAAAAAGTTCTTTAAATAGTTGTATCACTTAGCAACTGGTATAAGGCGGTTAAAGAGGATGTCTTTGTTGCTTTAATTCTCATTTGTCCCACAAGGAAATGCTGAAATGTTTAAATAACGTTTTTTTCAGTTTTCGCAGAAGGATGTTTTCTATAACTATTACTCACTTTCTTTACACTTGAAATTTGTGCCTTATCCTATTGTTTCACTTTATTTATATGTCCTTTTTATTATCGGAAAAGCTATAGCTCAAGAATTTTGATTAAATTCCCGCTGCACTCGGTTTATCATATGTTGATATGACTGCGAATTTTCATGCTTCAGCCAAGGTTTTGAACTTTATTGATACTCGACCGAAAGATAATGAAGTCAAGGTATTTTGAACCAAATTAAACAACATCCGGATACATAATAGTTTTTAGGGAGCTGTCCGGCTCGATCCGAATATTCAAAGGTATATTGGAAATCGCGGAAACCCAGATGGACTTCTTCGCCTCGAATCAGAAATTGATAAAGCAACACCACCCTCAACTTTTGCAACGTTCGACAAACAGGTATTTATTTTATCAGTAGAAAAATTTGATACAAAAAGCGTTTTTAAACTGTTTTATACTATAAATAGTATATAGCCACATATGAACAAATAACCAGGCGTCCTATTAGTAAATATTACATTTGTTTTTGTAAAAGTTGAAATAAGTAATGAAGTATGCAAAAATAAAGAATGGACATGAGATAATTGAGATAAAAAGAAGAACTGTGATTTTATGTACATAATACGCGTAGTTTAATCATTTCGACTCTAATTCTAGACGATTAAACAAAAAATAACGTCACGAGGACGAGTCATCCTCAGAAGTATCCTCACAAACAGGATAAAATGTAAATCACTTGACAGGGGGATGTGTGAGAAGAAAATTTTAAAGAGACCAGATTATAAAAAGCTTTTAAGAGGATGTCACCTCTTTAAATATTTTTTCTTTAGGACGAAAATTTGGCGGATTTTATCAACAGATTAAGCAATCAATTGGGACAGCCGCAAAATGACCTCTATGCTATAATCAATTCCAGTCCGAGCAAGGAATCCAGCGGTGAACATGATACATATGGTCTTATGTTTGACGACGGCCGTCGTTTCGTTACTGAGGTAAGTTTGCGAGATTTGTGTTTGAAGTTATCCTTATTTATTATAAATCGCTACTTTATGGTTCACTTTTTTTAGGAGAATAGACATCTCATTCCACAAGGATTTATGCTAATACTGACTGCTTCTCCCGTAAGTAACAATATCGATAGGATATACAAAATGGTCTTAATTAACCAGTTTTGTTAGTTGTGCATAGTTTAGGTTAATTATGCTGCCACATTTCTCTCCCAGTTGAAACACATCGAGGGCAATGTTGGGCGCCAGTCTCGTGCTATTTCAGTTCAAAATTCTATATTCAATTTCTATATCACGCTATCTGCTGACATAGCGTTCGCTCGGGCATTGCATTCTATTAATGGTATACGCAAATTGATTGGTGCGATGGAAGATGGTCTCTTTGAAACGTAAGTTATGTATCCAATAGATGTATTATTAGCACAATGTTTAATTTTAGAGATGTGGGTGTTTTGTGCCAAATTTTGCAAATATTTATCGTTTTAATGGACCATGAAGATATTATTGATTGGAAAGTAGATATCACCAGCAAATTGGTGGAGAAAATCGCCGTTTATGTGAGCGGAAAGTCCAAGCTAGAAAATAACGACTCCTTATATCTATCATCGAATATATTACTAAATGTATTGACAAATTGGTGAGAATTTATAAACTGTAATATTTCGTAAAGTGAAAATATATTTTTAGTGATAATCACTGTCAAACGGTTAAAGAGCAGTTGAAATTTGAGGCATTGATCCGTCATTTAGTCAATTCCGACGACCGCGTTCTTTTGAGCGCGCTGACCTTGATGAACTCATTGTATACAAAATCGAACAGCGAGGAAAAACTTGCAATAATTAAGGTTAGATTCTTTGACGGTTTGCCTATTTTTCCACTTTATTTCTAAACATCGAGTAAAATGTAAGTAAAATTTTCAATTGCTTTTCCATAAAGGTACAAAACAAGATGACTTTTTGCCATAACCATCATTTGTACTTCGACAAAAAACTTTCAAAAGAAGAAGAAAATTTGTGCCTAAGTTTGACTCTACAAACTTTATGCTTTGCAATTTTAATATAGAGAACGTTCCATATAAGTTTTTAGATTCTCCACAGCAAAGTGTTTGTGGCTGAAATTGACAAGGTCATCATGCGAGAGGTTCACTCGCCAAATCAACGTATTCGCGAGCAATTAATACAGCTACAAGAAATTATTGTAGAAGAGCTTTCCAGTTTGCTTTTGCAATTACCAACGGGTAATAAATATTAACGTTATGCAATTTGATCCTAATATTACATTTTTAGATCAGCAAGTTGCAGACATTATGGTATGTTGTTCGATATTTACTATATCTAGCTTGCACTAAGTACGTTATTCCAGAAAGCATACAAAGCAAATTTAAAACATGTATATCCTTACAGTAAGTTAGAGCAAAACTTCCTCCCTAATTCCGCGGACGGAATTAGGGAGGAAGTTTTTGGTCTGTTAGGCAGATGGGTGGGCCGGACCCAATTTTTGTCGTTCTGTCACGGTTTTTTGAGGGGCCGGACCCAATTTTTGTCATTCTGTCACGGTTTTTTGAGGGGCCGGACCCAATTTTTGTCGTTCTGTCACGGTTTTTTGAGGGGCCGGACCCAATTTTTGTCATTCTGTCACGGTTTTTTGAGGGGCCGGACCCAATTTTTGTCATTCTGTCACGGTTTTTTGAGGGGCCGGACCCAATTTTTGTCATTCTGTCACGGTTTTTTGAGGGGCCGGACCCAATTTTTGTCATTCTGTCACGGTTTTTTGAGGGGCCGGACCCAATTTTTGTCATTCTGTCACGGTTTTTTGAGGGGCCGGACCCAATTTTTGTCATTCTGTCACGGTTTTTTGAGGGGCCGGACCCAATTTTTGTCATTCTGTCACGGATTTTTGAGGGGCCAGAACCAAGGTTTTGGTCACGCTTTCACGTAAGCAGAAAATTTCATACTGATACACCCTGGAGTCCTGTGGTCGGGCGCGGAGCGCCCGACCCTCCCCTTGGAATGTGAGGGAACTTAGAACATATACTCCCGAACAACAGCTGCTTGAGGGCCGAAGGCCCGAAATAGTCTCATGCTGCTCTACTCCCGAACAACCCTTACTCCCGAACAACCCAATCTGACCGCTTATGGCGGTGCGCGAAGCGCCGCGGATGCACGCTAACCGCTTCCTAGCGAAGTGAGGGCCGCGAAGCGGCCCCACTTCGCTAGTCCACTGCCATATTGTTTTTGGTTGACCGGTATCTAAAGAATGTTCAACTCTACAATTACTTTTTTGGATATATTTTTCATTTTATGCTATGGATGAATGGTGCTCTTCACTGCCATCGTCTTCCAATTCCGCCGAGGGATCTGTTCACAGCGGTCAAGTCGGAATCGAAGACCACAAAATTTCTGATTCCGACTCTTTCCTTTATAGCCAGCGCATGTTGCAGACCGATTTTGAAAATTTCAAGCGTATTGTACAAAACGCACCTCCTGGATGCCTGGCATTATGTGGTAATTTTTATTCCGTCAAAGAAATGGATATAGAAAGCATCTTTTTTCAGTAATTTTGGGATATACGCGCCCCGGTAAAGATAACCGACCTACCAATATTCGCCTCAAAGAGGTTATCTGCATATTCCTTATGCTAGCTATAAAAATTTGTTTTAGATCCAAGCTGAGAGTCCGCTTCGTTTAAGTGTTTGGCCGACAGTAATGGCCCAGATTGCGATGTCACTTATTCAGGTTCTTGGAATTCACGGTCAGTTTCAAAAAAAAATTCAGTATGTAATTAGTTTTTTTCATTTGGACTTTTTGCGAGACTGCTACATAATCTTCCTGAGCCAAAAAGATGTGCAGTTTTAAACATATTTTGAGTCATATTTGATCGTATGTATTTTTATGATATTGTTATTAGTCGTGCAGCTGTTGTTTTGGAATTTTATTTTTTGTTTCTATTTATGCGCATGTCAAAAATAGACAACTAAAGAAGCGCGAATTTACTCTACATTTTGTTAAGTGAAATTTCGTTTGATGATCGTTCAGTTTGTAATGGTCAAGCAGAAAAACATTAGCGTGTTTGCCCACATTTTTGTTGATGAAAGATGTCAGACAGTGTCCTGTTTATTTTGAAGGGTCCTCGGCCATACGATTAGTCATCATGGCCGAAGACCCTTCGAAATAAAGCACCATTACAAACTAAACAAAACCTAAAGCAAATTCGTGCTTCTTTATTCGTCATTTTTTTATATGCACATAAATAGAGCAAAAATAAAATTCCAAAACAACAGCTGCATCGCTAATATGTTTCCTTTGATATAAACTCTTTATCGATTTTAGAAGAATCCAAATGTAAATCTAACAGAGATCTCTGCCGATTGATGCTTAAATTGGAACAACCCTTTTACGAACTATTCAATGTCGTTATGGATTTATTTTCGCGAACATGGCGTGAAATGCATGCCAATGTCGATGATTTGCAAAAGGTTCTCTCAGTGGTGCATGATCAATTGTATATAAGTATTTACAATAACTTAGATTAATGACTCATGTTTATTAGCGAGCGCGCTATGGCCACAAACCCAAATTCATTAGAAGAATTGGACAAATTGTTACAGAAGAAACTCTCATACTTCAATATGCAAAAGTTATGGGAAAGAGAAAGGATTGAACAAGAGGTGCTTGAGCTCAATAGCGCAACCATACAGTCAGTTTCCCATTTTGATTTTATTATAACGAGGCATTATGTGTGCTAACATAACCACAAGTTTTTCGCTATCATATGTTTTATAGGTCCTTACGCGAATATCTTCGGCCATCCATTGAACAGTTAGTAATGCGCCGTAAAAAGAATTTCCTCAAGAAAGGCATGGTATTCACTGGAAAGCATTCTGCGAGTGGCAAGCTCTCACAGTTAGCCAAAGGTAACTGTCATTATTTATCAATTCATAATAAAACATTTTTATAGACCAACAACTTTGGTATTGGGAATTGGAGGAAAATGAGAGGCATTTGTGTTATATGGACTGCAAAGTTGGCGGTAAACAAAAAGAGCTCGATTTTTCCAGTCAGAAAAAAGGTAATTAAATTACATTATCTTTGCATCGAATAAATATGATGTAGGTAATTTTTCGTACAGAACTAGGTATCCCCCTATCTAGTATTTATGATAATGTGTAATCTTGTACTTTTTCAGTTGTTATCGCAAATATTCGTCGCATTATCTACGGGCAAGAATACAACAATCGTGTACATCAACGATTCGATATCAAGTTATCTTCTAAGAAAAATCAACTCTCTTCGCTGCTTAAATGTGGACTTTGCATAGAAATCAACGAAGATATCCGCAACACAAACAACCTGGACGAGGAGTATTACTTGTCCACAAATAATGAGTCAGAGTTAACTGCATTTTTGGATGGGCTGCAATGCTTGATCAATCCCGACGTCGCCCTACAGACTCCAGCCATGAAAGCAGAGGTAAGAAACTTATTTAAATTTTATGCGTAATGTGGCAAACTCAAATTTTCCGTTTCTCTCTTCTCTTGTCAGGATATTAAATATCTTTTTCAGATCGAGAGCTTACTGAACTTAGAAGTAAGGGTTCGCCTCCTTGATATGCCGCAACGCAACACCGCTTCTGATATACCGATTCCGCCATTGCCTATGGATTTCTCATGGATTCCCGCGGACAAATTTTTCTAGTGAGCACAAGTATTGCAATGATTTGATAATGCCTATCTGTTAATCTACGTGAACCTTTTCGATGTTACTGATCCACTCTTTTTTGTTACTGATGCCCACTAATTCAAACAATAATTATGGATTTACCCCGGAAAAGGGGTCTAAGCCTAAACCTAATGTTAATGCCTAAGGCTAAGCCTAAAGTTTGCCTAAGCTTAAGGATTTGCGCACAACGCCAATGCCATATCAGTAACAAAAAAGAGTGTATCAGTAACACAAATAAGGTTTCCGTGTTAATCTACCTCTGTTTACATGTTATAGATTTTATAATAAAGTTCGTAATTCTCAAATATGTATGAAGTAAAATTACATAACTGCAAAAACCATTTGATCACATATTAATTTTTGAATTCATGGCTGGAAAAGCTACTGTCCGACCTCTCTAAAGAGAGGTTCGACTGTATGTACAGCTGAGCCTCTTTATAATGGCTCTTTATGTAACGGCGATTTTGTCCGGTCCCGTGAATAGTAAAATATGGAAATTTTTCTCTATATAACGGCGATTTTGTAATCCGTCTTCTATCCTCACAATCCGCAAACGAGCGGAGGCCCGTAACAAAATATATAATATCGTATTACCTGTAATTACTCCACCGGGGGAGTAATTTTTCAAACACAAAAAATTTTGGAACCACATTTCAAAGTCATTTTTCTCCGACATTTTCAATGAGAAAGTTTTGGCATTGGGGTTTTTCTTACGTAATTCGAAGAGATCTGCACGAATATGCCGGGATATTATCAATACTCTAATGCAGGGTTGCCATTTGTTCTTATTTATAAGATTTGTTCTTATTTTGAGGGTCCAAATCTTAGAAAAATAAAATGTTCTTATTTGTAAGATTTGTTCTTATTTTTGGCCAATGTTCTTATTTCACGCAATATCCTATTTCCAAATGGGAATTTTTGAAATACGAGCTACTTTTCATAAAAATTTTCGCCTGCGGCGCTGTTTTGCTTTCATTGATTGTTAATTTAATATTATTGTCATGCGGATTTCGTTACATAGTAACAGTTTTCTCGTTTCAGTTACCGAAATATGGCACCAAAGCGCGTTTGAATATGCGGGAATTTTTGAAATACAAGCAACTTTTCCTACAAATTTTCGCTCGGCGCTATTTGGATGACATTTTTCCTCAAAGTATTTTAAAAAATAGTGCAAATTTTTATGAATACCGCCTAAAATTGAAAAATTTTCGCCTGCGGCGCTATTTTTTCGTTCATGCAGAATAAAAATATTGGCATTATAGTTTCGGCGCGAATTTTAAAAATTTGAAAAAATGCACCCCTAAGAATGCATTTTTCAATCAACTAGCGAAGTGGGGCCGCTTCGCGGCCCTCACTTCGCTAGGAAGCGGTTAGCGTGCACAGCGGGAGATTGGGTTCGTCATCGCTTCGCGCACCGCCATCAGTATGCCCTCGTCTGTATCAGTATGCCCAGCGCCATCAGCGGTCAGATTGGGTTGTTCGGGAGTAGAGCAGCATGAGACTATTTCGGGCCTTCGGCCCTCAAGCAGCTGTTGTTCGGGAGTAAGGGTTGTTCGGGAGTAAGGGTTGTTCGGGAGTAAGGGTTGTTCGGGAGTATATGTTCTAAGTTCCCTCACATTCCAAGGGGGAGGGTCGGGCGCTCCGCGCCCGACCACAGGACTGGCTCGTCGCCTCCGGCGCCTCGCAATATTTATGGGGCAAAGATATGGTCAGGGTGAGGTCGACAGTCGCGGCCTTCGGCCGCTCCTTCTGTCTGGGTTGTGCGTCTGACTAATTTGTGTCTCTGACTGACTTGTGTCTCTGACTAATTTGTGTCTCTGACTGACTTGTGTCTCTGACTAATTTGTGGCTCTGACTGACTTGTGTTAAGCACTGGATAGAATGGCCCTCCTGAAAAAACCGTGACAGACACCAAAAATAAGCACTGGATAGAATAGCCCTGCTGAAAAAACCGTGACAGACACCAAAAATAAGCACTGGATAGAATGGCCCTCCTGAAAAAACCGTGACAGACACCAAAAATAAGCACTGGATAGAATAGCCCTGCTGAAAAAACCGTGACAGACACCAAAAATAAGCACTGGATAGAATGGCCCTCCTGAAAAAACCGTGACAGACACCAAAAATAAGCACTGGATAGAATAGCCCTGCTGAAAAAACCGTGACAGACACCAAAAATAAGCACTGGCTAGAATGGCCCTCCTGAAAAAACCGTGACAGACACCAAAAATAAGCACTGGATAGAATAGCCCTGCTGAAAAAACCGTGACAGACACCAAAAATAAGCAGTGGATAGAATAGCCCTGCTGAAAAAACCGTGACAGACACCAAAAATAAGCACTGGATAGAATAGCCCTGCTGAAAAAACCGTGACAGACACCAAAAATAAGCACTGGATAGAATAGCCCTGCTGAAAAAACCGTGACAGACACCAAAAATAAGCACCGAAAACCGAAAATTCAGGTACATTTAGTCTATATTCTGTCTAAATTTGTCTACATTTTAGCTAAATTTTGACCTCGAATTCGGATTCCCCGCTAAAAATTACCCTAATTAGGTACCTGTCTAAAATTAAGCACCCCTAAGAATGCACTTCCCCTAAATCCCATCGGACGTACATCCCATCGGACGTACTCACAGCTTTAACTTACTATAAGGATACAGTATCCCCTATGGTTTTTTGGCAAAAAAATTCTTTAAAAAATTTTTTGCCAAAAAACCATAGGGGGGACCCTATGGTTTGAAAAAATTATAAAAATGTTCTTATTTTTGACCCTGAAATCTTAGTTTTTGGGGCAAATGTTCTTATTTTTGGAGCCGAGCCTATGGCAACCCTGCTCTAATGCATTTGGGCCATGAATTTTTAAAAGTAACTTATTTCGGGCTCCGTTGGAGTTTCGATCGAAGGGCGAATCTCTAATACTTAACCAATTTAACCGAAATTTACACATGTTGTAAATATATTTACAGAATATAACTCTGAAAACAACTGAAAACCAATGCTATAACTAATGAATGATCGAGAATGCTAAAAATATGTCTTCTAATATCTTTGCACAAACTGGATATAACCTCGAATATGACTGGGAGTAATAAATTAATCGTATACTACACGTGTGAGTCCATGCACTTCGTTGTTCGGGATGAAACGACAAATTTGCTACAAATTTTTTGACACTTGTACGCAGTAAATATTTGCTCTTCGTTAATATTTCAGTGATTTTTTAAAGCGTTTTCAGTCAGTCAATATGGATTTTGCGTTTTCGCGGATGAAAAGCACTCGTCAAAATATAATCTGAAATGCTATCTTTTGTAAATTAATGTTATGAATATGATTTCCAAATTTAAATGCTTAATTTGGACGGTGGCGCGTGTGCTGAGACAGAACTCATGTTTATGTATAATAGTCGCAATTGGAATATTATTCCTGTGGGGCTGACTGGCCCACCCTTTCGTGGTCGGGGATTTGCTGCATGAAACAATAAATAAATTTTAATAAATAAATAAAAATGAGGCACAAGTCCAGAGCGCGGCCAGTCGAGCATTTCCATTCATATATTTAGTCCACCGCGGAGTATTTCCCTGAAATTAGCCAATTTTGTTATTTTACTACGACGATCTTTTCCTGTTGAAGCGCACCTTTAGAGTAATACGGACTTGATTCTTTCAGTTTCAAGCTGGTTCACTTAATATAGTTGAGAAGTTATACAGATTAATATGTTATAATTATATCTGTTGGTTTAAGTCTATAGCTATACATTATCTTATTTAGTCATCTTTCGGAACTTCCCTCTATGTTAAGGATTTATGGCTAATTTATATGATATTATTTTTTACCTTTATTTGTTTTTATATAATTACTGTACTTTCTGTATTATAGCCCCCCCCATAATAGAGCCCCTAGAGGAACACAAATAGTATGTAAAAATGAGAGGTTAGATAAGTTTATTTGCCAAAATTTGGGGAGCGAAATAATAAGGCCCGGAGCTATAATACGGAAAATACGGTATCTGTGTCTCATCATTATGTGTATTGCATCATTATGGTTGCCGAATAAATCTTCAGATTTAATTTACCAAGCAAATGTAAATTAAAATATATGTTCGTTAAGTTCTATTCGCTGTATTCGGGATCACGTAAATACAAGTAAAAATGGCACTTATTTCCCATTTTAGCAAAGAATATATTATGTAAGCAAAGTACCAAAATGAGCAATGTACTTTAACGCTTTTGTTATCAGTCTAAAGACCAGTTTAAATTTAAAAATTTTGCCCCATTGTTCCAATCATTTGTCTTGCAAATTACTAATATTAACCAAAAGCTGCAATCTCAAAAATATTCTCTCATTCCATATTCCTACTCTATTCCCAGTTTATAAATTCTAAAATGAATTTTACGCCGCTTGCCATGGACACTCCAAATTTTGCGCATTGCTCGGAATAGTTGCCTAGGGTGATATTTTGTCGGTTCTTCATTTTCTATTTACTTTCAGGACTTATATTTACAGTTGATTGACTCCAGCTAAAATTAGCAGAAAACCCATAAAATAATCAAATTAAGATCCTTCATTCTATAATAGCATTATCGAGAGTTTTCTTAGAATGCATATTGACTTTACTCGAATTTCCTCTGACTCCGGCCTATGAAATGTCTCCCCTGGAATTCTCCCGAGACATTCTCGGTAATCGTCATCCCACAAATTAGTTCAATTATGGCTACCGTAACACCACAAAGGAAATAATTTCATTGTCTTTGTTGCGTGGGACTTTGCTCTTCTGGCGGTTTTCTATTTGGTTCCCCAAGAGTTTAGCCATAGAGAAGGTGAGTTGGCATCTCCCGGGTCCCATTTTACGGTTTGTGTTGAGTGTATCCATGAAATGGACCGCGCTCATGAATTATTTATCATCATTTGGCGGTGTATGAATGTCCATAGCGGCGGCAATTCACCTCAATATCATCGCCACACACAACAATGGTTTAATCCAATTCGACGATAATATTGTTGTTGATGAAAGTCGGACTGAGGGTCGCGTGAAACCAAATCATTGTTTCAGAGAGATCATTGAAAAGTATAGGATAATTAAAGTGATATGTACCATATATGAAAGAGTTTGTGATCAAGAAGTTACGATATATTAATTTCCTAAACATGATACAGTCGACATAGAAGATTGTGTGAAATTTTTATGAGTCATAACTCGAAAAATTTCTGATGGGTTCGGCTGTGTAATAGCTCATTTTGCTTGGCTCGTTGATAGCTATCGTTTGATTTGACATTCGGCCGAAACCGTGCGCGGTTATTAAATTTCCATTTTTGCGACAGAGATCGCATTCTCTTTTACTATATAGGATGTGTGAACGAAATTGATAGAACCAACTCTTTGATATTTCTATGACGCTTTTACAGTTGATCCTACTGGTATTTTACTTTTATTTGGCTGTAATGGATTCATATAGATTTCAGTACTTGTCGCTGGATAAATATAACGGCCTTTTGTGGCAGTTAGTAAATTTTCAGAATAACAGTGGATAATTTATTTTATTTATTAAACAATCTTAAATATATAATTGAATGCATAAGACTTTTTACAATTAAAACAATGTCTTTAACCCAACTCACTAAATTCGTTGCGTTCAGTTTTGTCTCCCGGTTTTAAGCGAGAAACCGTTTCTTCTTTTCTCCACAATATTTGTCCTTATTAGATTTGCACTTAATTAGGTTATGTCTCTTGATATTGTTGCAACTTTAATCTCTGATGTCATCAAATTTAAAATGTTTCCCACGTTCAGATTACGAAGATATTTAGGCTCTCATAGGTGTCTCGATTACGGTCTCAACAGGGGTGTGAACCACGGTGTGTTGTATAAGAAGCACTTATGTGTGTATTGGTTGTGATCTCAGGTCCTAGGAATTCATCCAAGCGGCCTATACAAAAAGGACCACCCTGACGATTGCGGTGGGAAAATAGCAGCGCTTGGAATACATTAGCGCAAAGGGGAGAATTGTATTGCGATAATTGAGTTCATCGGCCACATGTAATGCATATCTTAATACCGTTTGAACTCCGAAGGTGAGATCAGGAACATGACATTGGCCTAGTCATAGGCAAAACAATCATACAGCTGGGCATTCCATTTGATCGATATCAAAACTGATATCATACCGATATCATAAACTCCTAGAAATCTTCTCTTATAAGATACATCACGCAAAGGTGAACAATAGCAAACAAGATCTCAAAACGCAATAATGGATTGTTTTAGATATTTAGTATTATATGTATATTATTACAGCTATATGTAATGTGAATACAGTATCCAAGTGGCAAAAATCCGCGATAACTCAACTCTTGACTTAATTGCTATTTTAATGCTGCTCTTTTAACCTCATTATATTCATTCAAGCTCGGAAATTATGCGGTATGAGGTTCCTCCATTGTGTACATATTAGCAACTGATTTGTACAATAACAATGGTTGGACTGTTGCTTAAACGATGTGCACTCAGCTCAGTTGTTGCATTTAATTGGCAGTTATTGACAAACCAGTGTATGCACAAAATGTTTTAATCATTGGTTAATATTTCGTGAATTTGAGTTTTATGTTTACGTCGCACAAAATGCGGCTTTTAAAATATTTTTGCTATATAATAGATATATAAAAATTACCTGGTATGTATCCAAATTACTTTTTGCTTTCAAAAATTCACAATGTTGCAGAAAAATAAAATCTAACTTTTGTCTCTAGTGATGAAAATCTTAGAAAAACGTCCCACTTTATTCAACAAATTTTACACTGCCCAACAATTTCTTTTCAGATAAAATCCCTAGTAAAACGTCGAAATCTCCAGCCTTTGGCCAAATCTCGGTTTTGGGTTGAGACGCTCCAAATGGCAAATCAATACATGTTTGGTATATTATAGGTGGGCACTGCTCCGGTTCTTCTTCTTGCCAGCAGTTTGTGACTGGGAGGGCACTTCATTTAAAAGCAAACACCAATTTGCATAATCGTTTACTTATTTATTCATTTCCTTGACTGCGCTCATCCCCTCAGCCTTTCTCGTGGGTTTGTGCCAAAGCAATGGAGTGTCCTCAAATTGATTCATCTTCTTGCCAAAAATCTTCGGTATTCACAGGCAAATTAAAAAAAAGGTAGAGTATTAGAAAATAGAATTGAGTAAAGAAAGCAACAGAACACTAGAAACACAATTCACTAGCCTATTGAATCGCTTTCGGAATGATGGAAATTTTTATCCAATTTAGTGAAAAAAATTTCTAAATTTGTTAATACCAAAAATTGAAAGAAAACAAAGAAATCCGAAATAGCTTGTCATAAAACAACCAGATTTTTTGATAAATTAGTAGAACTGGCAGTTCAGTTTATAACGTTTTAATGCATGAAGTTGGCCAATGCTTGTGTGAAACAGATGAAAATACATCTTAACTTCGCAATTCGGCTAGTAATATGACCACAAAATTTGAGACAAAAAGTAGTAATACAAATTATTATCTGCATGGTATCATAAATGTCGCATCTATGTCGGTTTTGTTTTTATATGTGACACAATACCTAATTTTAGGGGTTTTCTACGAGTCTCAAAATCTCGTCTAATCCAACTTCTCGACACCTCCGGAGTGGTCGAGATTATGATTCGCTGCGTCTTCTCACCTGTCACACCATTGGCTCTCGTCTATCGCATCCAAGGAAGAAAATATCATATGAGTAAAGAGAAAGGCAGGGAAGTTATGTGTTGGCGGACTTGGAACCGCCCCTTCAATCCTCCCCGCACTTTCGGCTTCCCGCCGTTTCAGCCGACAGGGGGCGGATCACCCGTCGCCGTTTTCCACAGACAGCCAAAATAACGTTTCTATAAACATAACAGCGAAAAGAGCAAACCTCTCCTTTACCATTACAAAGGACTGTCAGCCTCCGAAAAATTGGATTATTCCGCTCTTTGCCTAAGCCAATACCCTGCCTGACAGCCACAAACAGATGCAATAGTATTTCTACTGAAGGGTGTGAACCGTTTGGGTAAGCCCCGCCCATTCGCCACCTCACTGTCTTTTTGGTCGCCGGTGTGAATCCCATTAGAGCCCTTCTAGCGGCAGTTTTGGTCGAACCACCACCCAAGAAGGAGTCTAATTAGAATACCAAATTACCATTCCCTAACAAAATCCCCTACGCACCGACGTTGACAACTCGAACGCACAACAATATTCATGCAAATGCTTTGCTGTCCGGCTCAACCGCTGAACGCCACAACGCAACAAACCCAGCAGTCAGTACAACCCAACTCGGCGACTCCTGGCCCTATCCACAGCTCCGGGTCAAAATCACCACAATCCGGCGAGTCCGGCCAAGATTCGAGACTCGAGGCGAAACCTCACACTGATGGAACTACCGGACCTACCATCGCCTCCTCAGCATGGACGAGCCAGTTTATTCCGTCAAACGGCACCGAGTCCGAGCTCATGGCTTCCATGGTGGCTGCGGCGTATCTCAGCTCATCTTCTAGTCAACAGGTGAGTGAATAAACTTCTGAATGTAGATAGCTAGTTTTTGGTTGCCTCTGACTATATTTTTTTATCAAAAAGCACCTATCCCCCTCAACGAACATTTTGTGAAATAAAAATATCTACTTCTAACTAATTATTCGATTATCCTATATTTATTTACTTCACTCATTCGGTTTATTTCACTCAAACATTTTTAAAGCATTTCTTTCTGCCGCGCAACATTAAAACACCTACAACTCAGATATTCACTTCTTGAAACGTAGAAAGCAGATGAAAAACTTTTTCTTGATATCTTAAAACGCCTTCCAATGACAAATTCCATATCCTTCTCGTTTTAATGCTAAACAAAAATTCCGAAAAACCACTACTGTATTTGCCCGATTTTTGTTTACTTACGAATGTTATAGAACTATTGCTCTCTTATATCTAAAAGACATTCTAGATTTTATAATATTGACAAGATTTCGATGTATTGTAAGCATAAAAGTAGTATGAGTTTTATAACGGATTGTCATTAAGTTGTGATTTTTCAAACTGATGTGTTACAAAATTCATATGTTGCTCTCCTCTTTTTATAAGTTATGCAACTTTCAAAATGAGTTACTTATAGTTACCATCCAAGCATACTCGCTATGTTAAAATAAGTCAATTTTCAAGTTACAGGCCATCCACAAATCCAGCACTGGCACCAACTTGAGTCTTGATCACTCTGTCAACCTCACCGGTGTATGCTCATCTGCCTCAGCATCGTCTTCCTCATCTGCCTCTGGTAACTCACTGGGACCCAGTTCTGGATCAACTTTCTATTTTCACTCTGGCCACCCTACGGCTTTGGAAGATCCTACTCAAGCCACTGCCCTGTCCACTCAAGATGGTAACCCAAACGAAATTCACAGAGCCTCTTCGTATTGGATGCAACACCCCATGCATGACGTGAGCAATCACCTTGGAAGCCATAGCCACGTCCAGCAATATGGTCAGCACCCAGGCTATGCGCACCCTTTTCCATTTTTGTTCCCATCTGCAGCTCAAACTGGCACCGAAGCGAGTAACAGTTGGGCTTTTGGGTATCAGACTTCATTGCAAGAACATCAGCAGAGTCAATTGCAAGTAGGTATTTCATGTATTCAATAGCCTGAGTGCAACATAGCTATTTACATTCAAATTGAGGTAAATTAAAGAAACAAAATTTCCTCTTTAATATTAATAAATCTGATAGAAAAGTCCACTTAAGTATTTTCCCTTGTTTTGTTATAAAATTCAGTTTTACGAAAGCGACAGTTTTATCACCAACGACGTTAACTTATCTTACTGGCGCAAAAATGAGCCGGTAATTCGATTCCGAAGCTAATTTTTTTATAATTCTATCCATTTTCTGAACTGCAAGCATATTTGGCCTGTAATCCGAATAAACTGGAATAAACCTGACAAAAATTTGAAAGGTGGTTCAAATTTTATTATGTCTTTAGCTTTATTTTTGCATTTAAACTTATTTTAAGAGCTTGAATTCGGAATAAAATAGAAATTCCTTTTAGTCTGGTAATAAATATAGTCTAATAATACGTATTCAAATTTCAGGCAATGTTCGGTCAAGCTGCAGTTTCAATGAGCGCTAGCCGACCTGCCATGACCGAGGATGAGCTCCTCTTTCAACAGCAGCAACATCTTCTACAACAACATCATCAGCCGCATATGACCAACAGACATCACTTAGACACAGATAGAACAAGTACGCAGCAACCTACAGATATTCACGCGCACGGAATGCACCACGAGCAACACTACCGTCAATACCTCTTGCAGGCACAAGCAGCGGCAGCCCAAGCACAGGCTGTTGATATGTCTGCGGCACACCAGCAGTTGTCTAGTGGCAAAATGCAGGATGAAAATGAAGACGAAGGGGATAACAACAGACAAACACCGAATCAAACACACGGAAGTACAACTACGATTCAACCGGCACTGATTCAGGTGAACTTTATGAATTCGAATTATTTGGTTGAAAAGCGGGCATCCAAAATGCTTCATCAAAAATATGTATTTTTATTTTTAGTCAATTTTATTTTTAAAATACCGAAAACTTTACTGCTTAGCTCGAACAAAAATGAGCTCGAACGAAAATGAGTTCCCATCAGGAAGGCGCCATTTATCTCTTCCCGCGAAAACAATGGGCAAGAAGACAAGAAATAATTCACTCTACAATAGCAACCCACAGAAAAAGTGTGCGACAGTTTGCAGCAGATTATGTTAGCTGACCTACCGTATTTTTTTCACACTCAGAAAAAAGTTCCTCTTGCTTTGACGATAACGTTTTTACAGACACAGTTTTTGCCTATAACTGAACCCACCCAGAATTCACACTAACCAACCCTACTCCACAATCATCATCCCTATCTGTAAACCGTTATTCCCATTTCTGCTCCACTTTCCCAAAAATTTGGCGCCCCTATAGCGAAATGCGCCAAAACTAAGTCTGACTTTCCGCCCTTTGTTCTATAGGATTGGGCCAACTTCCGTCCTCGCCCGGCCAGGAACCGGCCCGTTGCCCGCTAGGATTGTTTGCTTATAGCTCGAAATTGATCCGCTATGGAGCAAAAGTCGAGTCAGGCATGGCGGTATAAATTAAAAGAGCAGAGTTATTACTTGAAATGCATCCATATTAATAACGGGGCAACATATTAGTATTGATCAAAAAATAAATTAGGACATGAATGATAGACCATAACACTTTGAAAACGGTCGAAATAATCTGCATAAATGCAAATTGGACGAAAACAATCGATTGCTTTTGGCTGTTCATTTTCACTGTTGGCATCTCTCAGTCGGCATTTCGAAAACAAACTCGAATTATTCCCATTAATTTTCACTTTCGGAACATTTTCGTTTAAAATGTCGTTTTAAATTTTAAACACATTTAAATTCAAAAATTATTTTGGTTTTGCATGATTTACCTGAGTAACTGCTGTACTTTTATGATAAAAATATAACGAAATAGACATGCATATTTATGTATATTTCTTTTTAGGACCTAAAACTGGATCCCGAACGTCCAGACATTATTCAGAGGCTAACGTCTTCTTCTTCGAGCGCCGCGGAAAACTGTTGGCCGACTGCATCCGTCTTCTATCCACACAATCCGCAACCGAGCGGAGGCCCGTCCATGAGCACTGACGAACAACAGCAGCATCATAATTTGATGACCGCGCAAGGCATTGGTCTCGGTTCGGATGTGGATCTTGAGCAGAATATTAACTCAGAAGACTTAGAAGCTTTTGCGAAAATGTTTAAGCAAAGAAGGATTAAACTGGGATACACGCAAGCAGGTAAATTGCTTGATCAACTTTTAGTAATGTCATAAATTTTAGTCAGAAACTCCAAAATTCTTGTCGCTTCACAAATTACACCAGATGTTATTTAACGTAACATTAAATTATAGTGGATCAATTAGTTTCGTTATAACATAGTGTTTCATAATGTCCCACTTGAGCAATGTTATCAAACATTGTTTTCAGATGTTGGCTTAGCACTCGGAAATCTTTATGGCAACGTTTTTTCACAAACTACCATTTGTCGATTCGAGGCTCTTCAATTGTCTTTCAAGAACATGTGCAAGCTGAAACCGTTGCTATTCAAATGGCTTGAAGAAGCGGATTCAACTAGCGGTACCCCGAATGGCGCATTTGACAAGCATAATGGTGGTGGGTCTACTGGAGGCAGAAAGCGCAAGAAGAGGACTTCTATTGAGGTTCAGGTGAAAATTTACATACCATAAAATAAAATAAATTAACTTCGGAACGCTGACTTTTAAAAGATGGTAATGATTTAAAGAAACTGTTTAACTTACTAAATTTTCAAATCTTATTCAACACGTAAAAACATTTGCAGATAAAATCGCGACTTGAGTATTATTTCCAAAAGAATTCTAAGCCGAACGCTCAGGACATAAATAATGTGGCCTCCGATTTGCAACTCGAGAAAGAGGTCGTACGAGTTTGGTTTTGTAACCGCCGCCAGAAGGAAAAGCGGATGACACCTCAACAACAATATGCACTGATGAATGGTAGCGCAGGTGAGTCTTTTTCGAATATATAATGGAAAACTAACATGACGACATTATGTAACATTTTTAAAATTAGATGTTTGTAGACCCTTTGTTGATACTACGAGTTTATATAAGAATAAGCAATCCTAAAATCTCCACATTTTTTAAATTCAAATACATGTATTACTCAAATGAATTTTCCAGGAACTGCAAATGGAGGCCATCCTAACGACATTCTCGCTTTGCAGGCGGCAGCGGCGGCCTGTGCCGCGGGCTATGATCCTCGCCAAACCGAAAACGGTTCAATATTTTACTAATGATTCAGACGTGCTTTTATCTCTTTCAGTATTCTTTTCATTTGTTTTGGGGATTTTATTGTATATTATTGGATATATGACTATTATTTATATTTATCCACCTTTGCCGAGCTTACATAATAATGGAGCCATCACCAACTTAATTTTCTACGACCCGGTTACTCTGCCCCTTAAACACATCCAAGGGGACTTTACAAATTCATAGTACATGGTTTTCTGAAATTGGCTCCAAATTTTTAGCATAATGTCGCATGTGAATAGATTCCAATGATTTAAATTTTAGAATATTCTGTCATTTATAGTATTTCAATTTCCTCCTCATACAACATTCTCAAAGTAACAGCTAATTATTTCATGCCAGTGGTTCTTCTTCATCAAAGTCATTTGTATAGGCTTGTATTTCCTGTTTTTCTTTGCCAAACGATATCTCGGTCCGCAGCTTGTATGTCAGTAATTTTAACTTATTTCTCGAATTTTTATTTTGTCTCATTTCTACAGAGCTTCTATGTTTTATATTTCGGTCTTCTTTTCCGGAGATATTATTATGCATATAAAATATATTTGAATAAATTATAAAATGGGCTAAAATTGACAATTCATATCCACAAACAAAATTTCAGTCTTTTGTTTTATTGTGCTATTATTTCTTCTATTATTTCAATTGATCCGTTCTGAGCCAAACTAATAGAAAAGATACTACTCAAAAATTTTAATGTATTCATGTTCTATGCTAAAATCAATATCCCTACAGTGGAATCCGCTCTGGGACCTCAGGATAGTCCCACAGCTCTTTTGACGGCCCGATCGTTGTTCCACAAATACAACAATGAGTAAAAACCCGCTACAAGCCTTTGTGGATTGTGCTGTGCGCACCGGCGCTGAACCTCTTCAATGCTAACAAAAAATGAAAACTGAGGTAACATGGCAGGTCTACGCGCTCCTGAGTCTTTACCTTTTTGTGTATCCCAGCGCCCCAGAGCAGGCTGATGGGGACGGCTGTGACTCAACAAGTGACCGCGTCCACCAAAAGCCAAAACGGGAAATCGGGCAAAACAAACGAAAGAAAAAAGAAAGGAGGCGAAACTGTGGCGGCTGGCGGTTTGTTATATGTTGTGGAGGGGATTGGATGATTGGGTTTTGCGTTTTTCTGTGGGATTGTCGGGTGTTGACAGAAAGGAGACATTGAGAAGGGCTCTCTTCGCCTTTCATCCTTGTTAGTACTGAATCAGGATTGGATTGGGTCGAAAGGGCTTAGACGTACAATCCAATTTCCTAAATATGGAGGGAATGGAGGGCATATGGATTGGATTTCACAAGAGGTTAGGCATCCCGAAATACCGGGAGACACATTTTGGGATTTCTGAATATCGCCTCTGGCTTTATTCTAGACAAAAACTATTCAAAATGGGTTTGTAATTATTTTAGCCTCAGAAAATATATAGAAATAAGTTGCTTTTAATTGAAAACACATATTTTCCAACTATTCCTTCCCAACGTAAAACGATGCTTCGCACTATATAAGAATATATTTAGTATAAAATGAAGCACACATATGTATAAATGCCAAAAATGTGCACCATTTTTGTAACACAAATTTCTACAAA
>JAKKPZ010000126.1:0-171589 GCA_022814885.1 Ditylenchus destructor | reverse complement strand
GCAAAATTTATTTCGCCCAATTACTTTTTAAAAATCGGCCCCCGGGAGCCGGTTTCCATTTGGCCCACCCGGGTATGGGTTGGCTGGTCGGAAAATGGTTTCAGAACCAACCCTGCCGGGCGTCTTCTCTTCATGTTTCACTTATGGCACAAAGTTTACAAATTTCACTGGTGTATCGGGTGGCCAATAAGTTCTGATGCCACTTTTCAATTACGCATATTTCTTTTAGAATGAATGATTGACTATGAGTGTTTGATATTATTTTGTTGCCCATTTTGTCTGCGTTTATCCTGTATATAGCTTTTATTTATCACTTTACAAAATATTTAAAATATCACATAAAGTTTGTTATACACCCCCTGTATAAATTTTTTGAAGGTATTTTCCATATTTTGCTAATTTTTGTTTACAATTTTAATTATTCCGAAAAAACGGTTTTAGCAGTCTTATTCTACAGTTTGTGGACTACAACGTAGTTTTTACAGAATAGTCTCTGGTTTTATTATCGGCAAGATATGAGCATTTTCGGACACCATACTTTTGAAGAAAATTAAGAAATGTTTTTGTTAGGGTTCAAAATTAAAAATTTTGAAATCTGCTTGAAAGAAACGTAATACGCCCAATAGATCAAATAACTGCAAATTTTGTCTAGTTTTCAACGATATATAACTTTAATACTTTAACTCATGAAATATTCGATATTTCACAGAATGTGTACAACAACCCAAATTCTTTTAGGTTTTCATATATTTTTTGTTTTTTGCACATGATTTTTACTTATCGGAAAAATCTGTATTACTAGTCTTATTCTACATTCTGTGCTCTACCACGCACTTTTTACAGATTTGTCTTTCATTGGATTATCGCTGAGTTATGAGCGTTTTTAGACGCCATACTTGCCCAAAATTTATACACCCCTCAAAAATTTATACAGGGGGTGTATAACAAACTTTATGTGATATTTTAAATATTTTGTGAAGTGATAAATAAAAGCTATATACAGGATGAACGCAGACAAAATGGGCAACAAAATAATACCAATCACTCATAGTCAATCATTCATTCTAAAAGAAATATGCGTAATTGAAAAGTGGCATCAGAACTTATTGGCCACCCGATATAAAATGGGTCATGTTAAAAATCAAAGAAAATTTTTGTGTTTTTCATCAGATATGCTTCTTTTGACGCCAAAAACGGTTTGCCAACAAAATTTTGGCATATATAGTGCATTTCGACACATTACTTATAAACAGAAAAAAAATTTATTTCAAAATTTTTCGCTTGGATCATTTTTGACCAACAAAAGTCTAAAAAAAGCGACTTTTTTATGAATATAGCATATACACAGTCTCGACTATTGTATTAGGCAATTACTACATCCGACCTTCCGGGTGTTAATGCATTAACTGCATAAATTATTTATTAATTTACCTTAAAAATAGACCCTCCAAATTTATAAAATATATATATTTTACTTCAGGAGTTATAATTGAGATATAAATTTGAGTTATAAATATCGTAAATTGACTGAAAGTCCTCATAATATATAAAATATACCAAACACACAACGATTCAACAACTACCAAGCTTTTATAACAATAATCAAAACAGTGGGACAAAAAAGTGACATGATAATCAAAACTAAACATAAAATCTAGACGATCTATCTCATAATCTAAATTAAAAATATCAAATTATCCTTAATTCTGTAACGATATTACAGATTCTAATATTTTCTGGATGGCGCGGATTTATCTTTTGCTATTCTAAGCTTCATTCTGTAAGCATGTGAATGTAAGAATGCAAAGGCCGAACTCGCAAGCATGTGAGCGTATGCTTGGGAATGTAAGTATGAGAATGTAAGCATTAAACAAGTGAGCTCGCAAGCTCTGCTACTGTAAGCTTGCTTCTGTAAGCATACTACGCGAATGTAAGCATGATAATCCAGTCATGATAATGTAAGCATGTATGACCTGGCATGGAATGTAAGACACGGGTGCGGCGTAGCCGCGCCCAAATATTTCAACCAACACGGTGCGGCGAAGCCGCATCGTTTTGGTTGAAACTAACCATGTTCATGGCGTGTAACAGTTTTTAATGCATGTTATGCTTAAGCTTAATTTTATTATGCTTTTAAGATGAATTATGTCATTCACAGGAGAATACCATTTTTAAGCATGGTATCCTTTTAGTGCCCCTAAAAAGTATGTCTAATGAAAATGTGCATTACTTATGGCTAAGAAAAATGCATAAGAACATGATGTTTAATATTATAATCTTTAAGCTAGCTGCAGCGGCGGAGCCGCCCCGCAGCTAGTTATCCTTAATTCTGTAACGATATTACAGATTCTAATATTTTCTGGATGGCGCGGATTTATCCACATTACCGCGTTTATCTTCCCAATAGATGGTTGATTAAATTAAAATAGCTGTTTGTTAGGAATATTATTTTTTCACTTATGATGAATAAAACACACAAATTGACGCATTTATACGACGAACAGAAAATATATTTATGGAAAGATTGTTATTACTATTATTATGATTAACAAAGAGTTGCGAAGATAATTAAAACATGGATGATTTGTATTAACTATTAACTGTATTGACTATTTATTACATACAAGATTTCATATTTTGAGGAATATTAATTGTTAATTGATGTTTTAAACGGTGCGCATTTAGAATGTATGCAGGCAATCCATGCATAAATTTAATAATTTGAATTTAAATCCGGGACCGGAGAACATTGGCGTTATTCGAGAGGCGCAGTTATTCGAGAGGGCGTTATTGGGGGGGCGGGTTCGACTGTACTATGCTCTGGCTAATTCAGTTGTTGCAGCAGTTCCGTTGTTGCAGCGCATGTTGCAGTGACGATCGAGCAATATTTTAGTGCCAAAAATTATCGAAAGTTTAGTGTCTAATGGTATATAAATAAATTATTATTTTGTTTTGTTCAGCAAAATTATATAGCAAATTGGTAATCCTATCTTGGATATAGAAAAACGGCACACATTTCTACATGATTATTGAGAGCAACTAATTATTATGTCATACGCTGTATTATTTAACAAAATATGGAATTTACTTAAATTGGCGCAGATGAATTGTGACATAATATAAAACATCTCAAGAGCTACAGAATGTTTAATTATCATGTATTTGTTGATTGATTTTATCGCGTATACTAGCTACTTATTCGTACCAAAATTGGAGTAACATACTCCCTTGAGTTTAACTTTACACATATTTTCCACGTCAAAATATGGAATCTCATTGGTTTTGCTATGCTGGTTTTGAAGTTGGAAAATCCCTTGTATGTTATGTTTAACGCACTTATCAGTTTAACACCAGGGCTGGGAGATCGGATCGGAAATATCGGGTTTTTTGAGGATCGGATCGGATCGGTTTTTTTGGCCGTTTTGAACCGATCCAAGCACCCCTAAGAATGCACTCCGCCGAGGAAAAATTTTTTGAAATGCTTCAAAGAATATTCAGATTTTTCTAGAATTACTCGCCAAATCACTAGTGTTTTCTCATTATTTCCATCATACTTTCTCATGTTATTGCGTATTTTGAATCAATATTTGTGTGGAATAAGCGGCTGTTTCAGAGATTTAGCAAATGTATTTGTTAATTTAGCATGGCGTCAATTCGAGAACATTTTGATTACGTGGGAGCAGATTTCGCAGTGTGCAAAATTTGCAACGTTCGCGTTTCTCGCAGTGGAGGCAACACCACCAACATCAAAAAGCACTTGGCAAAAAAGCATCCCGAGCAATCGAAAATGCACGACACTCTGGAAAAGCTGAAAGCTGAGAAACGGAAAGCTGATGAAAAAAGGTAAATTTTTTAAGCGTACAATTTTTTCGCGTTCGAATTTTATACGAGTGTTTTACGCATTTCGAATGTTTCACAGATATTTTTCAAATTAATCAAACTAGTCCATTTTAGCCTCATGATGGACCAACCGAGCATAAAAAGATTCTTACCAAATGCGACACAAATTTCAACTGAAGAAACGGCCGCAAGCGACACTTTGCCTGTGTCTTCTTCGTGCAGTCAGATCTCAAGCACGGTCGGAAACACTGCAACTCCTTCATGCAGTTCGAGTATAAGCCCTGGTGAACAAAGCACCTTGCGGCAATCTCTGTGGCGTGAGAAGGGACCGATGACTCAAAAGGCGGACAGAGCTCTCGCACAGCTGATTGCAGGTGCCAATTTGCCGCTCTCGGTGGTCGAACATCCAGCTTTCAAAAATTTTATCAACATTCTCGCGCCCAGCTATAAACTCAAAACACGAAGAACATTGAATGATAAGTTGATCAACGATCTGTGCGCAGAATACGAGAGAAAAATCAAACAGGAGCTTACACAGGTATACTTCTTATAACAAAGTTGTCAAGATTCGGTAGAACAAATATCACTTTCTATGGATTTTTGGTTAAAAATGCCTTTATTATACAGGCGGATGCCGTATCTCTCACAACGGATGGGTGGACATCAAAGAATGGAAAGCACTCTGTTTTGTCGTTGACTGCACGCTACATATCGAAAGGCAATGGTGAACCAATTATCCGATATGCAGCCGTTTTGCCAATTAAAGGCCGACATACTAGTGTGCACATATCGTCGCTCATTTCTAATGCAATTCGCTTTTATGAGCTGGATCTGTCAAAAATTCACCTGATCATCAGAGATGCGGCTAGCAACATGGTGTGTGCAATGAATATTCTTGGAATGAATTCGTTGGATTGTTTCGCGCATAAAATGCAATTAGTAAGTAACTTTACCTTAGCACTTTTCTGACTTTGCTATTCGTAAAACTGGGAAGATGCAGATATTTTGCTATTCGATAAAAAAATCTGTAAGTTTAGGCTGTGAAAGAGGGTCTAAGCCGACTTGGTAATCTCGAGAGCATAATCGAAAAGATCAAAAAAACAATTCGGAAGTTGCGCAAATCCGGAGTGGATATGGAAAAATTTCACGAATTTCAAGAGGAGTCTGGTCTTAAGCCACTGCAGTTGATCAAGGTTTGTAAATTTTTGCCTACTCAAATTTTAGATTCTTGAAAAATGTGTAGGGCACTGCTGTTTAGTTCATGCTTTTTATTGTAGGGTATTGAAGTTCGCTGGAACTCAATGCACGACATGCTTGTGCGGTTCCTCAAAAACAAAGCGGCTCTCCAGTTATTTCTTGTTACAAACGATGAATATCCTCAATTTAACGACACAGAATGGGACATAATAGAACTCGTAATCAATGTGCTAAAGCCTATTTACTCTGCCACGATGGTCGTCCAGGAACGCCGAGCGTCGATCGCAACTATTTTACCTCTATTTTTGGCTTTGCGAGAATTGCCAACACCTGATAGAAATCTGGCGGGTGTTCAAAAGGCCATAATCGACGGTCTAAACAGTCGCATGATCGGCTGGGAAGAGTCAGAGCATCTCGTAATTGCAACTATACTCGACCCGCGCATAAAAATGGGTTGTTTTCCGGAAAATACGAGATCAGCTTTCAAGGATATGTTGCTAAAAAGAGCCACTTTTTGTTCAGATATATGGCGTATCATTTTTTGTACCATTCACCCAAAAAATTCATTTATTTCAGGACCCGTACAATTATTGGCACAATTCGAAGTATCAAACACTGAAAAGACTCGCAAACCGATATCTGTCTGCCCCGCCGACTTCTTCCGATTCAGAAGTGATGTTTTCAAGTGGAACAGCTATCCTTACTGATCTGCGTCAGAGCATGACAGTTGAGACATTTCAAAAATTGTTGTTTTTGTACAGAAATATTCCGCTTTACCCTTTCTGAGTGAATAAATTGAATTGAGAACAATTGTGCTGTATACCTTAAAATTAATTATAAATTGCGAATTATTGCAATAATTTACTTAAAACAAGCAAATTTGATCCATTTTTAGGGATAAACAACAAATTTAGGCGATTTGGGAAAATTTTTGAAAAACAGCCAAATTTGGTGTAAAATTTTGGACCGGATCGGATCGGGTCGGAAATACCGGGTTTTTTGGGGATCGGATCGGGTCGGATCGGATCGGGTTGGCGGTCACCAAGGACCGGATCGGATCGGATCGGACCCGTGATCAAAGTTCCCAGCCCTGGGCGCTATACTACAATAGCCGGAAAATAGAATGATGTTTTCTAGGAACAACCTATTACAAAATTTTCGATGCACTGAATCCGTTCCTTTATCCCGTGCGATTTTTTAATTTGCTGTTTCAGGCATCTCCCATCCTGAGCTCCTTTGGATTCACATCGGAAGAAATCAAAGCAGTCTTCGAGAAAGTTCTCAATGAAAGCAGTCTTCAGCAAATGGAGAAGTTCAAGCTCTATCTCGTGGATAGTCTCAATCTTTTCGATAACCTTAGCCGCTTTGATGGAAACGAAACTATTCAGGTATCTCACAGTTTTGGGTTTTTTTTTCATGAGTTGTGTAAAGAACGGTAAAAATGGATTGTATCAGAAGTGATCTTGTGAGGGAAACCGGTAAAAATGAGCCCCATACAAAAAATTAGAATGAACATAACTTATATCTACTTAAGCTTAAGCTTTGAGTGTTAGTTTAAATGATCATTGGCTTTAGTCGAACAACTTAGGCTTATATTTGGGCTAAGGCATAAGCTAAGACTTAGAGTTAGTCTTAAGAGTGTGCTCGAACTTAGGCAAAATTTGTCTACATGACATTTGCTCTCATGTACCTTGCATTAAACCTTACCACCGTTGGAGTTGCTAACATCATTGTGTTTCTTGTCACTTTCATTGTTTCGTTTCTGACTTATATTTTCAGCTGAATTACACGTTGTTTACGCTTTGTAATGTATGCATTGTTATTGTAACGGAAATGCAATAAATTCGTTACCTTTAATAGAATTAGGATTCTGTAAGTCCATCGGCAACAGCTAACTATGTGGCCCGCACGGAACCGGGTGTGTGATACCTCAATCCGCTGCTATTGGCGATTCAAGCAAAATGAGCTGCTACCCAGCCGGATCCCAGCGGAGATACGTTTCTCTGAGTCATACTTGGCATAACTTTAGCCAAAAATCGCAGACAGGTACGCTTTTTATTTTACGGGAATTTTCGTTTTCTATTTTTCAACACATACATGTGAGTCAAAAAAACACTTTCGGGTGTGGCACGTAACTCCCGAAGTATTGTCGTGTCCGCGACAAAACCGGTACCGATCGTCTACTCTCACCGAGAAGAATCGACTGACACCACGATCGCCCAGAATCGAGTGGCGATGTAAAATTTACCCTATTAGTGCCCTATTTCCGGATGAAAATCCAGGATTTCAGAGATCAAGGATCACGGATCCGGCTAAAAACCAATTTCCCACACTCGCCTCATTCAGAGCTGTCGATTGACGTATCACACGCCCCTGGAGGTAGTCCGGATTGGGCGGGGCTAAAACGGTGCTTTATCATTAGATTATTCGAAAACCTATTACTGCCTATATACACGGCGTTAAGAAAGTATAGCCTCACCCGTAAAAATTTTTTCGACGAAATGTTTTGATTTCTTTTTTAAGTAATATGTATGTTTTAGTTTATTTAACTATTAATGTGATATTATGTAAATTAATATTACTATAAATGTAATACTGACTATAGATTGATTTTTCCAAATTTGCATTGACAGATTCTTGTCACATTTTTGACTGATGGATTTCGCCCCGGATTTATCGATGCCATTCCTGTCAATTGTATTATATATAATGTGCAGGTGGACTTTGTGTGGAACGCTGAGATCTCGAGATCTGTCAAGCGGTGGAAAAAAGTGAAGACGGATTCGGATTCAGGGTGAAAAACTATCGGGAAAAAAAATCTGAAAAATTCATGGGGGGCTTATTTCGATTTCCAGGGGGGGGTCCCGGGGGGGGGTGGGTCCAAAACCAAAAACGCTCGCAATGCAAGAAAAAGTGATCCTAAGACATTTTGAAGGTCAGATTCCGGATTTTTGACCCAAAAAGTGGCTTTTTCCAGAAAAATCCATTTTTTGAAAATTTGACTCTTGAAGCCCGAAAAAGCTGAAAATTGCAGGAATGGGGTATTTCGATACGCTGAATCCGGAAATGGAATCGGTTTTCCGATTTTTGACCCAAAAAGTGGCTTTTTCCAGAAAATTCCATTTTTTGAAAATTTGACTCTTGAAGGCCGAAAAAGCTGAAAATTGCAGGAATGGGGTATTTCGTATTACCAAACCCATGATTCGAGATTTAAGTTACCAAATCCATGATTCGAGATTTAAGTTACCAAACCCATGATTCGAGATTTAAGTTACCAAATCCATGATTCGAGATTTAAGTTACCAAACCCATGATTCGAGATTTAAGTTACCAAACCCATGATTCGAGATTTAAGTTACCAAACCCATGATTCGAGATTTAAGTTACCAAATCCCTGATTCGAGATTTAAGTTACCAAATCCATGATTCGAGATTTAAGTTACCAAACCCATGATTCGAGATTTAAGTTTTAAGTGGAACGCTGAGATCTCGAGATCTGTCAAGCGGTGGAAAAAAGTGACGACGGATTCGGATTCAGGCTGAAAAATTATCGGCAAAAAAAATCTGAAAAATTCATGGGGGGGGGGCTTATTTCGATTTCCAGGGGGGTCCCGGGTGGGGGGGTCCAAAACCAAAAACTCTCGGAATGCAAGAAAAAGTGATCCTAAGACATTTTGAAGGTCAGATTCCGGATTTTTGACCCAAAAAGTGGCTTTTTCCAGAAAAATCCATTTTTTGAAAATTTGACTCTTGAAGCCCGAAAAGCTGAAAATTGCAGGAATGGGGTATTTCGATACGCTGAATCCGGAAGAATCGGTTTTCCGATTTTTGACCCAAAAAGTGGCTTTTTCCAGAAATTCCATTTTTGAAAATTTGACTCTTGAAGGCCGAAAAGCTGAAAATTGCAGGAATGGGGTATTTCGTATTACCAAACCCACGATTCGAGATTTAAGTTACAAGCCCATGATTCGAGATTTAAGTTACCAAACCCATGATTCGAGATTTAAGTTACCAAACCCATGATTCGAGATTTAAGTTACCAAACCCATGATTCGAGATTTAAGTTACCAAATCCATGATTCGAGATTTAAGTTACCAAATCCATGATTCGAGATTTAAGTTACCAAACCCATGATTCGAGATTTAAGTTACCAAACCCATGATTCGAGATTTAAGTTACCAAATCCATGATTCGAGATTTAAGTTACCAAATCCATGATTCGAGATTTAAGTTACCAAATCCATGATTAGAGATTTAAGTTACCAAACCCATGATTCGAGATTTAAGTTACCAAACCCATGATTCGAGATTTAAGTTACCAAATCCATGATTCGAGATTTAAGTTACCAAATCCATGATTCGAGATTTAAGTTACCAAACCCATGATTCGAGATTTAAGTTACCAAACCCATGATTCGAGATTTAAGTTACCAAACCCATGATTCGAGATTTAAGTTACCAAACCCATGATTCGAGATTTAAGTTACCAAATCCATGATGCGAGATTTAAGTTACCAAATCCATGATTTGTGATTGAAGTTGACAGAGACCGATTCGAGATTTAAGTTACCAAATCCATGATTTGAGACAGAACAACTGGCCAACCCTGGGGAGGACAACTGGCCAACCGGGGGAGGACAACTGGCCAACCCTGGGAGGACAACTGGCCAACCCGGGGGAGGACAACTGGCCAACCCTGGGGTGGACAACTGACAAAAATATGATAACTAATACCAAACCACCAGAGATTCTAACGGAAAAACCGAAAGAATCCTGAAGAATACCGAAGAATACTGAAAAATTCTGAAAACTGAAAATGGAAAAACTGAAAAATCGAAAATTTGAAAAATGGAAAAATATGATAACTAATACCAAACACAAGAGAATTCGACGGGCGCGGCTTTGCCGCGCCCTTTCCACCTTACTAGTTAAAATAAAGGCGGAGCAGATGTAAAGTAAAGTAAAGAGTAAATCTATCGAGGTACTTATACTCGATCTCGCAAGATCGTTATGAACACTTTCACCGATTGGCTGATTTGATCTTTATCATTACAAAAATAATTTTTTGAATTCCCGGCACTCCCAGACTTTGAAAATAGGAAAACTATTCTTTCCCATGGCTTGATTTTTCCAAAGTCTTATCTTAGTGACTAATCCTTGTCAGATTTTTGCCTGAAGGTCTTTTATTCTATGTATCTATGTAATTGTTGTCCATCCAAATGCGATAGAGGAGGTGAATTGCATATATAAAGGATCATTTTGTTTCGGTTTCTCAAAAACATCATTACCATCGGCCGTTCATCTCGCTCTTAATAATTTTTGCTATTCAGAATTCTTCTCGTTAATTAATCATGTTTACTACAAAAGACGTTCACAAAGCACAAAGTGTTTCCAAACAATTGACTAAAAGGTCATTTTTGTCTGCTAAGCTTGAATGGCGCATTGAACAGGTAAGTAGTTTTATATAAAGTCGAATCCCCCGATAACGCCCCTGGATAACGCTGGCCCCGATAACGCTGATTTTGCCCGGTCGCTTTTGTCCCGAGACCCACGTTATGTGGTAGGGGGAGAATTCAGAAGATGTATAAGTGCATATTCGTGTAGATCTTGCCGAGTTCCGTAAGGAAAACCATATCAGAGAAAATTGAGTTTGAAAACTTGAAAATTGAGTTTGAAAACTTGAAAATTGAGTTTGAAAATCCATACGAAACAATAAGTCCACCGGGACTAATTAGAGGATTTACAGTATATTAGTATATTTTGCATTTCAGTTCAACAAGACCATACCTTACTATAATGTTGGTGAGTTTTAAAAACTTTTGTGTACTGTCTGGAATAATTCGTCTGCGAAGTGTTTAGGCGAATCGATTTCCAGCAAAACGTTCATTTTACCACAAGAGTCGGTGGTATGGCAGCTTAATGTGTATCCACGTGGAATAAACAATAACTTACATCGTCAACCGCATATGGATTTCAGTCTTCATCTAATTGGATTTCAAAAGCCCGATGGCTCGCTTTCCGACGATAAAACGAAGGTTGTTTAAATATCTTAACCGCTTAAAAACCAAAAACGTTTATCGAGAAATTGCAGTAAACGATAGTCGGAGTATTGGGGCTTTACCTTGAGCCTTGCGGGTGCAAAAGGTATGTGAAAAATTTCACACAAAAATGTACCGTTATCAAAAAGGTTTTATAACCATATGTGAGTTTGATGTCTCAAAGAAAAGCTTATGCTCATGGTTGGGTCAAGGCGCTCAATGGTATTAGGCTGGAATAAATACCGTAAACTCTCTAATTTAACCCCCACCTCTAATTTTACCCGTCCCTCTAATTTTGCCCCCTCAGGAGCTCGATTGAATAATTATATCCCCGGGGGTTAACTTAGAGAGTTTACGGTAGATCAAAATGATTACATTATCTCTAATGAGGTTTAACGATAAAGCATCAATAGCCGATATTATTTACTGCAATGGATTCACGGCCCCAAAATTGTTGGTCTCCATTAAGATTTTACTAATAGCTTAAAAATTAAGAGTGTCAAGGCCAACTACAAAATATATCTCCTAAGTAGCACGAATGTGGAAAGGATGATTCTACAGCGTCATAGCGAACTCGTAACTGACGATAGACCAGGCACATACTTCAAACTTTTCTCACATGAAGAGATCAACAAATTCATCCATCCCGACGGATCGCTATTAGTGGTTGGTGAAGTGGAATGTATAACACCGGAAGAAACAATCTCCATCGAACCAGCTCCTAACATGCTCCACCCAACTCTCGAACTAACCGACCATATTGAGGAGATGTGGAAGTCCAAATTGTTCACTGATTGTACTCTCCAGGTTTTATTATTCAGCACTTCATTTTTGGACAGTATTTTGCCTGGGTTGGGTTGTACGACCGTAGCGGCTTCCAGAGGAAAAAGTGGTTATGGACAAAATAAGTAGCTAGTACAGGATACTACCGTAATACCTGTAGTTACTCCCCCGGGGGAGTAATTTTTCAACTACTCCATCCGAGGGAGGGGTAATTATAGGGGAGAGGAGTAATTTTTCAAATACTCCCGAGAGGGAGGGAGTATTTATAGAGGGAGAGTAATTTTAGGGCGGAGTAATCTTCTACTTAGTATTGTAGTAGTGTGAGTTGATCCGTCAAATTTAGGGGCCATTCTTACCAGTGCTCATTCCATTTTTCATATATACATACAATATATTGTCGAGTGCATTTGGCGCCAATTCAAACGCAGTGGTTCGCATAATTAGAATTGAGAAATTCCGACAATAATCCTACCCCATGAAAAGTCAATCCAATGAAAAAATTTATCAACAACAAATGACACTGCTACTGGCGTAGCCAGTAGCAGTGTCATTTGTCTATATGCTTACCTATCTGTTCTAAGTTTCCTCACATTCCAAGGGGGAAGGTCGGGCGCGGAGCGCCCGACTTTCCCCCTTGGAAGACAAATATATGATCGGACTCCCGTAGGGAGTCCCAAGCCGCTAGTTGATCATAGCGCAATACCATATTTAGATTGGCGCAAAACGTTTCCCAGCTCATAAGTGCATCCTGGGCCAATGGAGCGAAGTGTTTCGTAAAATGTTTTCACTACCAATGGAGGAGGCCGAGAGTGGAATCGTCGAAATATCGGATTTTAGTCCGGATGCGGTAATGATTTTATAGTGCTTGGAATACTATAGAATACAAATATAAGTTGCAAAATATTATATGTGGAAAAATTGGCAAAAGAAAAAATGCGCACATTTTATATTAGTCCCAAATACGGGACAGTGAAAAACAGAACTTGAGTCCAAACCTACAATAATCAATTCAAATCCAAATTTTCAGATCAGCGCTATGCTGGAATATATGTACACCGGAGTGGTCAAGAATGAAACTATGGACAAAATGGCTTCGGAACTTTTGGCACTTTCGGATAAATATGCCGTTATTCCTCTCAAGGAAATGTGCGAAGATTTTCTGGCTTCTCGACTTACTGCAACGAATATTCTGCCGACAGCTACTTTGGCCTATCGTCATTTGGCTGCGAAACTCTTGAAGGCAGGTGTTTTTGAATAAATGTCTGTATTGCCCAAGAGAGATACCCGAAAGCAACAAAAATTTACATTAACTATTTCGTAAAATTCTGCATTTTCGGAAAAATTCGAGTTTTTCTCTGTCAAAGCTGGATGAAGCTAGTTTCCTTACCTATCATGAAACTAGTTAGCTTAATACTAGCCATGGGCGGAGTGCCTTCGGCATTTGCTTTTTAGCGCGTATTTTGTAAGATTTGTGTTATACGACCGTCGCGGCCCTCGGTCGCTCAAAGGGAAAAAGTGGTTAGGAAGAAGCACCCCTAAAATGCACTATGCAAAAATTTTGGACATACGGACAGAGAATATACACTAAAATTTTGTTCCGTATTTCAGGCATGTGTTGATTGGTTCGCTATGCACGGCCGAGAAATTCTTCAAACGCAAGAGTGGAAACATTTCAAGAGTAAGAACAGAAACGTAGCTGATGGTCTGCTCGAATTTTTGACTTTGACCACCCAACCTTTGCGCATATGCAAATAGAAGACACAAAGGACGCGGAATGAAATATGAGGAATCTTCAGAAATATTTCACTGAATATACAATGTGGTAACTGTTGAACTTGATCTTGAATGTTTTATGTTTATTTTGGTGTGGTAAAATAAGAGAAATAAAATTCCATATAAGTTGCAAGTATGTATCTCTGTCTCAAGCATAAAAAGGCACCTGATACGAAGTTTTTCCTTCAAATACTAATTCAAACGAGTTTTGTGTAAGTAAAATCTACTTCTATGCTAAGGTACCGTTGAATAGCTCCGTGTTCTGTCGAGTAACATATCATTTGCCCGGTACCCTATCCCGATGGATAAATTCCTCTTCGGAATCTTGCATTTCTGGAACAAATCGAGGATAACTTTCACCCTGGAGTAAGGTTCCAGATGGGACCTAGCAGTTAGAGATCAGTACACCGAGGGCTATCCAGCGACATCTCACTCGCTCGGATCCTAGCCCCGATGTGAGATGGTCATCGGATAAAAACACCCACATGCACGTGACTGGTCTGCTGATCTCCGAAATGCTAGGTCCGGTCAAGATCCTTGGCCCGGGGTGAAAGTTGTCCCGGATCAAGTGGCGTAGTGATCAAGTGGTAAAGCATCGGCTTTCCACACCAATGTTCGTGTTTCCAGCTTGCTGCCAGTAAGGGGAGCACGGGAAACCACGCCCCCACAGGTGTTAACGTTGAACACTGGGGTTCTTCGTCTTGTCTTTGTTGTCCCGAATTTTCTTCCAAATCCAGGCGAGTAAGGTCTCATTTGACAAGGGTGAGGGTACCTCATTCGCCAGGATCCTTGCGGCGCAATCAGAGTTATGGCTCCCGGTATCCTGAAAATCCTGGATTTTCCCACGGTCACAAATCCGGGCCAGTGAGGCGTCAATTAACATCACTCGCCAAGCCCTGTCAATTGACACCTCACTTGGTTGAGTGCCTCCAATTTCGCGGCGAAGATGGGGCGCTTCACTCTTGTACATGCTTAAGAATTCTACAAAACTTAAGAATTCTACAAAACTGTTTTCCCTCAAAAACATTATCATTTATTCGTTATCATTCATTTATAGTACAGAATTTTGTCCAAGTATGAATTTTTCTCTATTCTTCAGAATTATTTCTTTATAGCTTTTCGCCAGCTTAGCCGCACAGCAACAAGACAACTCCGCATTTGCGTATTTTTTAAGTGAAGTCATCGGCATCGACACCAGCCTGCAGGCATAGCCGACTATTTCCTCGGTTGCTGTCCATTTTCTCTGATCGCAAAGCACAGAAAAGATGCCTGTTAATGGATTGTAACGGTCATACAAGTCTAAAAACAAAGGTTTAGAAGCATCAACAAGAATATTTCTTACAGCTTTCTATGCCCGCAGGAACCAATTCCTTTCCTTCCAAAGGAATGCTGAAATAACACATCGGCTGCGTTACAAATTCGAAGCCCCATTTTGATATCGGAAGATGAGAAACATTCAAATTATTGCCTTCACAATGCTTTCGCTCCTGGAAATATAACAGTTTTAGCCATACTTTATATTTTGATCGTTTTGTGATGTTTGTAAAGAGGTTCAATAGAAAAAAGTATACAAACCAAAGTTTAAGAGAGCAGTCTTTCTAATTTAACCACAAATCAGAGTCAGTTTTAACTTTTATGCTTAAGTTCCATCTTGCATTCAAATGTTTGAATGAGAAGCACAGTTTGAATGCCAATTTCAAAGCTCGAATACAAAACTGTTATACACTACATCCTACCTGTAGAGCAGAACGGTAGAGTATACAGGTAGGGTACATGTACCATAAGCTCTCTAATTTACCCCCTCTAATTTAACCACTCTAATTTTGCCCCCTCCAACAGAATGCCAATCGACGCCCTAGTCATCTTGAGAAAAACTAAGTCCATATTCGTGTAGATCTCGTCGAGTAACGTTATGCCAATTTTTCTGTGATTGAGAAATTATACCACCGGGGTTAAAATTAGAGAGTTTTCGGTATGTGGTGTAAAAATTGGATACTTTTCCACAAAACGCCGAAAAAACGGAATACGCAAAAATTTAAACCAGATGAAAAATTTTTAGACTAAAAAATCATCCTCGGAAAATCTTCGGAAAATTATATGAATCACATATCGATTTCGAGAAACTAACAATTAATGTGCTGCTCAACTTCCCAGGATCGGACAACTTTTTTGGTTGAGCTCTTTCATAGCAATCCACCACGCCAGCTCCAGAGTTGCACATTTTGCCAAGAGTAGGATGTGATTCGGAATTCCTCTTCACTGGGTACAGCTCCGCTTGGCAACAATAAAAGTACCTAAAATTGTTGCGATGGCAAAATATAAGAAGTATTGCATAAAATGCTCACTTGTTTTCAATATTGGCACATTGGGAGCTGTTACCATAGAAGCTCGACGGACGTGAAAATATAGAACCAAATTCCCTTGAGTCGAGGCACGATTTCTCGTTCTTTATAAAGTTTCGATGAACTGTAGGATTGAAGAAGCCCGTTATCACATCCAATGACGTATTGGATTTGTCTTTCCCTTTGGCATCTACTTTGGTATCGATCATTTTTTGGAAACAAAAGAACCGATTTCTGCTGCTTTTTGGAGTGAGCGCTTCTCCAACGTTTACCTTGCCGGCATTAAACTCACCTACGGAGCAATATGGCACCTGTAACAGTCTAGATTACTGATCACTAGCGCATTGGTTTATATGTTGTCTACATGTATAACTATATGTTCCAAAATATAAATGCAACGAAAATTGTAAAAAAAATATAGATAACAGGCAAAAATTTGAAAAAAAGTTGATTTTTGAGATTTGATTCGGATTCGGTAAATTCGGGAAAATTCGGTACTTTTGGCCATTCGGGATTCGGCCTTCGGGATTTCAAAATCGTCCCGAAGCCCACCCCTGATGCATACCCATATGTTCTAAGTTCCCTCACACTCCAAGGGGAAGGTCGGGCGCTGCGCGCCCGATCATAAAACAGGCAAACAGACAAAATAAGGGATCAAAGATCAAAACGTGGAACGTACGGACGGACGTCACTAACTTACTATTACTGATCATTGAGATTCTCAAAACTCCTTATTCCTAAACCATATTTCCTGGAGGTAATCATAAAAACATTCTGAGATCAGGAAAAGAAGTTTTTTGAGGTACTGAACCAGAATCTGGGATGGGAGAAGACCAATTCGGACCCATCCACTTGGGACCCAACCTAAAAGTGTCGGTTTGGACCCAACCAAGTTCGGACCCCCCCCCCCCCAATTCGATATTGATTAGGAAATGAAAGTATTGTTTAAGGAAAGTTCTTTTGGACCCGCAAATATGGCCCTATCACTCAAAATGTTGCGATTTGCCAGTTAGAACACTCTCTTTCTCATGCTTACCATACAAATCCTCTGCGTCGCTGGCGCAAAGACATGTGGCGAGTGTTGTTTAGCACTGCAGACGTTTACCCCCCAGTTGGGTGGTAACCAGGCAGAACCTGGGATTACCTACCAAGTTTTTGTACTGATTTGACTTTGTTTTTGTATTGATCTTCCCGGAGCTTAGGAAATGAAACTATGCTTTGAAAGTTTTTTTGAACCTGCAAATATGCCCCGATGACTTACATAATATTCGAGATTCTGCCAATTAACGTCCTTCTCCAACTCATGCAGGAGAGTGTAATCGCAATAACGACTCTCTGTGCTCTGACAAAAGCACACGAGCACAACTCATACTTGTCACGAGCACTTGTCACGAGCACAACTCACACTTGTCACAAGATCCTGGAGTATCCCCAACCATATCACAGCCACCTGTACTAACGCATGTGTCAGTTCGATTTTGTTTCACAAGTTCTCGAATTTTTAGCTTGTGTAAACTTGGATCCATGAAGATAAAGTTTGTGCCTAAAACGGTTGAGCTATGACTCAGCCCGATCCGAGCAGGATACAGGTGCGCGAAATCCTGGAATTCGCGGATTTTTGGGATTTCATCCCCTATTTCGCGTCGAAGGCCGCGGCGCCCCACTCACGTTAATAACTAATTTAACTAGACGCTTCGCGTCTAGTTAAACTCGCCGCGCGAGGGAGCGCCACAGCGGCTTCGCCGCTCAGTATGCCCCTTAAACATCACGCCCGTTAGTAACATCCCGCCCGGGAAAGTTCTGACCTCGTGAGAGACCTGGTGAGAATAACACGACCTCGTGAGAACACATCTCGAATCTGACGTCAGATTCGTGATCAGCGCATCCGAAAACCCCCGGGTGCCAAAAATCAGACCTGTAGACACATTACATCAAAAAACACGATTTTTTGGCCAAAAAGTGGCTTTTTTCAAAAATGCGCCAAACCAAAAAGTGTAAAAAGCAAAGTTGTCCAGAATCGCCTCATAAATCGATTGGGAACATAAAAAACATCACTTCTCTAGGTCAAAACCCTTAAAAACACGTTTTTCGGTTTTGGCGCGAATTCAAATATTCAAATTTTGGGTCTGATAGTTTATTCGGGATCAGCAGCCTCAGGGCTTTCAAATGAGCTATCACTCGCCCCGGTCTATCCACGGGAAGGTGCCGAAGTGCGAGTCTAATTTGGGCGTCACGACAGACTACAGACGATGCCGCTTAGTATTTAGGGATGGGCCTTGTGAGAAACGGGCACCCTGCACTTGGAGTCTTTAAGCTGGAACTTAAGCTCAGAGATCAATCCAGAGCACAACCAAACCTCTTAGTTTCAGCTAAGTTTTTTTTTAGTTTCAACAAACATTGATATTTCCCAGGTCGTTTGACTTTGGGAAGCCTTGATTACGGAAACCTTTTATTTTGTGGCATAACAAAGTTACCTTCTATGATGTTCAAGCGTGTATTTTGTTCCGGATCATAGTAAAAATAGCAATAATCCTTCGCTTCTTCCTCAGCATGAAGGAAGTAACATTCGTTGAGAAACTGATCTAACTCCTCCGACAGCTGAATTTTTGAACTTGAAATGTACTTTAATTTTGAGCGAAAAAAAAAAAAAACTCTGAACAACCTGGAGGCATTAACACTGAACAATGTATCGTAAAGGCTTTTTTGGGGTTTTAAAGATTCCGCTGCTAAAAATATAGGTCTTTAGTCAATTTGAGATGAAATTTTGCTTTAAGATTGTTTGGGAGAATACCAAGTCGGATCCAATTTCAAATCAGCCCGATCATAGCCTTAAGCATAACCTTAGGCTCAGTTATAAAATCCTATAATTCCCGAGTTTGTAAGCTAGTACAGTCAACGCTGACTTAAGTTGCACCCTCAGGTTCTCCCCTTAGAGTGCAACTTAAGTCAGGGTTGACTGTATCTATTTTGTTTTCTCTCATGCCAAAAAATTGAGATTCAGAATTGACCTTGCATTAACTGAAGTGTCTGTCTTATTTACGGCCTCTTCCACTCTTTCGATGCACACTACCTGAAAATAAAATCACTAAATTTCAAATATTCTCAACAACAAAAACATTACCTTTGCCTTATTCTCGATCGCGTTTATCGCTTTGCTCACCACATGTATGCAAGCTGTGCGCGCAGTATTGGTCAAATTTCTAAGCTTCGCCTTAAGATCCCGGTCTAGTAGCTTGTTATGATCCAGCACCAGCTCACCGGATATGCCCTCAGATTTATCTGTGATTGAAGCGTTTCTTGTAATGGTTACCGTTGTATGACACGCCTGGAATAGTAGATGAGTATTCCAGATAGGTATTATTTTATATCTGAAAAGTTTGGCGCACAAACTCATTGCCCATCATTGAATTGAATTGTAAACAAGGCAGAAAAAGAGCGGCAATTTGAATTGAATTTTAAAGGCTTTCGAGATAGATAAGATAATAAGTAGTCTAAAATGCTCTAAAACAGTCTAAAGTGTTTTTACAGAGCTAAAAACTGTAAATTGTGTCGAAAAATTCGAACGACCCTAAAATTCAGTTCAAATTGCCTCTCTTTTTTGTGACTTGACTGCAATTCAATGATGTGCAGGCGTAGAGTTTGAGTGTCAAACTGTTCAGATACAAAAAATAAAGGTACGTGTGATTTCTATACATTTTTATCGCATTTTCAGTCTAGGTACTAACTTCCTCAAAAATTAGCAAACACATATGAAGTGATTACCTTATGAAAGAGAAAGAAAACTATGAAAAGAACCTACCGTATCCATATTGAGTAGATCAACAGGAAATATGTTATTCACAGTCTCAAATGGCCATCTGTTTATCGTCAGGTGTTCGAAAGCGTAATTATGGATTCTGAAATGCACTGAATCAAAAATTGTCGGATAAAATTTCAAATATTTCGCATCGGACCTCCCATTCGAATACCGCATTAACAAATCCTTACCCGTTCATACAAATCATGTTTGCTTTGGTGCCGCGTCTAAGCTTGCCACAACTGGATTGTTTGCAACAACAATGTACCTGATAGAGCATGTTTATTCCGGTCCTGCTTTTTTTCAAGGTAAATTGCGACAAACAGAGATCGGCATTCTTATCCCGGATGGATTCCTGAAATATCGATGGATTTAGAGTTATGGATAATGCTGTAAAGTATATAACACTATGCATCATACCGTAAATCCTATAATAGGTATCAAATTACTGGAATTCGGTGCCGTTATAGTTTTCGGCTACGGGAAGGCTGAAGTCAGATTTTGGGTATCTGGATTAAGAATCCCGGATTCTGATACACCGTTGACTTTGCGTGAATATGGTACCAAATCACCGGGAACTACAAATTTGGCAGCAATAACAGAGTACGAGCGGCCGAAGGCCGCGAGTCTCACTGACAAATCCAGAGGCGCCATTTTTCAGTGCCGGAGACACCACAGGGTACAAAGTATGTAACACTATGGATCCAATACAAACTGTTCCGCTTTCGACTTACGTGATCGCATCCTGTGTTGTTGGTCTTCGATTCATAATATTGGAGCCAATTATTTACTTTCTTATTAAGCTTCTCGTAAGATTCCCTGAGGCGATCGACAGGTTGGTCGTGGAAATCTGTTATTATTATCTTTTGCTCGACCGCGCTGTGGAAAAGCACTTGCTCAAGCTCACACAAGTTCGTAGTGTAGAGCGGTTTGACCTGAACCGATGACTGGGCTTATCCAGCCAACCCTGACTTAAGTTGCCCCCGAAGGTTCTCCCCTTGGGGTGCAACGTAAGTAAGGGTTCACTACCGTAAACTCTCTAATTTAACCCCCGGGGGCAGAATTATTCAATCGACCTCTAGGGGGGGGTAAAAATAGAGGGGGTAAAATTAAACCGATCGATTTTTGATCAAATTTAAAAAAATTTTGTCATTTTTTGACATTTTTTCAAAAAAAAAATTCTTAAAATTTGAATTCCCGCCCAAAAAATTTTGAAATTTTTTCGAAATTTTTGCCAATTTTAACAAAATTTTTGGCTAAATTTTGCAAAATTTGGGAAAATTTTGCAAAAAACGTTTTGCAAAAAACTTTTTGGCATTTTGGGAAAAATTTGCATTTTGGGGAGGGGCAAAATTACAGGGGGTATAATTACATGATCGATCTCTAAGGGGGCAAAATTAGAGGGGGTAAAACAGGGGTTAAATTAGAGAGTTTACGGCATATGAGTTTTGTTGATATCTTTTAATGTAATATTTCACAGCTGTCAGTCAGACCTGACTGTTGATGCTTGATCATTGACTTTTTATCATTAACCTTAAATGGATTTAGCTTGAATTGCATCAAATGACGCGAAAGGCTTTTTCATATTGATTAATCCAATTTTGGTTTATACATTTTTCTACCAATGTTTAAAGTACATCGATTACCATGGTGCCGTCCCTGTTTTGGCATTGATGTTCTGCGAGTGTATTTTCTCCATTAGTCGATGCTCCATTACCGAGGATTGGAAATTGCTTCAAGAAGTTTCGTTTTGCTGTGATTACCTGAAATCGAACGCAGCACTGAAATACTGCAATAGATTACCTGAGAAAATTAGAATTACCTGAGAAAAATTGATTTGGCTTTCGCACTTTATTAGCACTTCGATGGGATAGAACTGAAATTTTACACTCAATTTTAGGACCGTATTCATCCGGGCTTAAAATTTTCGCTGCCTTAAAGCGCGGTATAATAGACATTTCGTCAGGAATTTGTGCTTGTGCAAGCACAAGCACAAGCCCTTTTATTATTTTTGATATATGAAAAGGGAAAGTCAATAGTTTAGCTCTTGCTTGGAGCTGGACATCTGAGAAGCAAAACCTACAGGTATAGAGCCACTGCGGTAAATAGTTAAAAATTACCAGATCCGTGTCCCGAACATACATTAGACGGACACCTTCCACGTCCTCGCTGCACGTCTCATTGGGCGGGAAATAACTGGCAGAGTTGTACTGTAAAAAAGATCATTAGCCTAAAATAAAGTCCAGAATTTTCGCTCTATTCAAAACATTCAATTTTACAGTAACAAAACTGAGAGAATGTAAAGCGTTCACTCCGAACCAGGTGTTGGAACAAAAATTGTCTTGACATAATTTGTTGTTGTATAGTTGAGTTTTTGGTGAGAGTTTGAACGAATTACTGCGCAAAAATTTGTTTACAGAACGCCAAAAATTGATATTACAAAATGTGGCCCCAAAATGACCTCAGGTCAGAGGGTCAAAACCTATAGGCAGTTAAAGCTCTCAGCCGATCTCTACAAATTTCTGTTTGTTTCCCCCTTGTTACTAGAGCAAAAAAAATTTTCTTATGTATGTCTTTGGTAAAAAATATCCCTTCTATTTGCCCTAAAAATGCAGTTGCTATGAGCAATATATCGAAGACTTTCGCCGCAACTGTCATAAGGTAGCAGTAAGATTTCATTACGATTTCCATATCAGAGATAAGCTAAAGTAACATTGAAACTGCTTACAATTCCTTTCAATCTCTCCACATATTCGCAATCGGCGTTTCGAATTGGATAGCCAAAATATCCTGAGCCCATATCAGTTCCATTGGACATGAACTTCGTTTTGCATGAAGATGTTAATTCCGCTGTTGATGGATATAAATTGGGCAAAGATGGGACGTGGAACTGGGTTGGATTGATCTGTGGTGTCACATCTCCAGGTGGAAAAAGTGTGAAATTGAGGAAAGGAACCGGTTGAATTGGGAACGGTAAATCCTGCTGATTCGCAGTTTTCTGGAATGTTTCTAGCAAAATGAATACAAATATGCCATAAATGGTATTGATCGCCATTAGTCGTGTAATCGAGGAGCAAACTTAGCGATACAAAGAAACATATGATCCTAGCGAAAAAGATTATAACTGTATCTTTTGGTGATTCACTGCCAAGCGATTCGCCATATATGGCGAATTGCTCGCTATGCACACCGGACTTTGTTTTCTGAACTTTATGACGACTAGGCAATGGATGTGTTGTGCTAAAGCGATGGAAAGCCGGAGTATTTTTTGCCGAGCCGCGAATTTTTTCGATTATTAAATACAAGTTTCGATCCTCGGTTTAGTGAAAAATATTACGCACAAAAACTTAATTCAATTTGCTTAATCGCTCCATTTATTCCAGTTTTTCAATAAATAGTTAGTGAAATGATATGTGAGGTATAAAATGAATACAATCAAATACATACAAATGTACATACCATATACGTAAATTTTGCCCAATTTTGAATTCCCGCTACAAATTCTTTGGAAAAAATTTGAATTTTTTGGATTTTTTGTCCGATTTTTCGCAATTTTTGTCACTTTTTTGGCACATTTTTCAAAATTTGGCAAAAAATGGCAAAATTTGTACTAAAAATTCAAACTCGCGTCAAAAAAATTTGAATTTGGTATGAGTTTGAATCATGGAAGTCAATCCTCTCAAAAGGCTGTGCAATATGAGAAGATTATAGCAAGTTGGTCCCACCACGATCATATAGTTTAGGCCTTTACAAGGGGGCTAGCTCAAAACTGATTATGCTCAAGCCCCCTTGTAAAGGGCTAAACTGCATGATCGTGGTGGGACCAACTTGCTCATAATCCTCTCATATTGCACAGCCTTTTGAGCGGATTGACTTCCATGGTTTGAATACGGTATGAGTAAAATTCGGGTATCGATATGTCTTGGTCAATAGCTAAACAACTGTAGCCAAACAATACAGCCAGAGGATAATGATATCAAGAACGATCCACGCCGGTAGGCCTACGATCGAAATGGCTGACATGAAAATCGTTGCGACAAATCCACCAAACGTTCGCAGTTTCGTTGATCCGTTCTGACCCCATCGCACCAGCCAGCGGCAGAATCCGCTCACTTCTTTCTTCAGTTTTGTCTCATCGAAACGTTTCCGTTTGAAAGCGCGCAAGATGAATGCCCTATAGCAAGTCCAATTGAGTTTGAATGTAGCGAGGAGAAAAGATGGCAGGTTCTTGAAATCTTTCTTCATGAGACCTTTCGTGAAGCTTCTGAGCCGAGTACCGGTTCGTTTACCGTTAGCTCCTCGTTTGGGCCGAGGATTTGGGTCCTCCAGATTAGTCGAAGGACCAGTCAATACTGGTTCCAGTTCCTGGATCTCCTTGCCAACTTCGGCAATTGGAACGGATATTTCTTCTGTGTGAGCATTTCGCAGTGACAACACTGAGCAAATCGGTAAGTGGTGAAAGCGTTTTTGGTTCAGAGGTAAAAACGCTCCTGTGATCGAAGGTAATAGTGATCTTGGAGTTGGTGGCCATCGCGGAGATTTTCTCCAATCTACTGAAAATCAAATTTTAAATTACAAATAAATTCTAATAACATTTATACTGCTACGACAAAGAATTGTTTTAACTCGAGATCAAACTGCCATTAGGTTAGTACTGAGCAAAAAGTTTGTTTGTGTATTGTCAGTAAGAATCATAAAGCGCCGATTTTAAATATCTCTTTAGGCGCACTTCCTTTGCTACCTATTTACTGCTTTCGCGGGGATTTGAAAAATATTTTGTGTACGTCTCAGATCTCCCATATAACGCACGGATCCTGCCCAGGTCTTTGGCCACCAAGTTGTTTTCGACCCCGCTGATTCCGAAACCGGTGTTACATTCAAGATTTTATGTACAGTAATTTCTATAATAAGGTGGCAACATTTGGAATTTTACATTATTATCCAATCACCCTAAAGCAAAAGTGACCGGATGTTTGTCTGTATTTTCGGTCCAACATGCGGATCCGGGCGTGTGATACGTCAAATGATAGGTCTCGGTGTCGTGAACTCCATGAACTCCGTCAGAGCCACACGTCCTGACTGATCTTTGATTTATGTTGATTCATCTGTCCCTTTATTTAGCCAGCTTTCTCCGCCCAAATTTATGTTTGTAAATTTGCCCCGCCCCTATATGGTCACTATAAAAGGGCTCGTAAAATAGGCATCGGGGTGTCATTCTGTCGTCTCTGTCACAATCAGTTTTCGGGAGTCTTCCCACTTTCGCTTGTTTGTAAAATACTTCTCTCTAAATAAATCGTTTAATTTCTCTGTGGTTTGTTGGGATCAATCAAGGGCAAACAAGGAACAGCTCACAGCTTTCCTCTGAGTCAGCGGGACTTTGGCAACTATCAAACGCAGTGTGCCAGCATAGTCAACTTCAACTTGACCGAACCGCAATCAAATCTTCCCAAACTTCCACAAGTGGTGCCCCCGTATGGGAGAAGTGTGACGTAAACTATGTTTGGAACGCTCAAATCAGACTCTCACTTCGGCATCTTTCCGTCGTCAGATCGGGGCGAGTGATAGCTCATTTGATAGCCCTGAGGCTGTAGGTCCCCCGAAAAATATCAGACCCAAAATTCAAATTTTGAATTCGCGCCAAAACGTACCAGTTATCTCTTCTGATATCTTCTTTCTTTCTCCTTGGTCAATAAAGAAGGGAGCATATTGTTGATCAGCAAACAATAAGATAACTGCCGAATAATATTTCATGGCACATAACAAATTCATATCACAACATAAAACATTGAAATAAAAATAACAAATGGAAATATTTCAAAGTTTTTGTCCCTATTTGAATTCCGGAGTTCGTTCGATTGTGTGCAGCGAAGTATTGGGCAACTTTTCATAATTTGAAATGGTGTAGCGCAATATTTCTCCGATTTTTGAATTCTTCAGGAAAAGAGGACCAAACTTCATACTGACGGATTTGCTAAGACAAAACTGCAATTGAAATGGCGGCGAGATTTCGGTTGCTTGATCGAAGCGCTTAAAAGGTCATAATTAGAAACTAATTGATGTCGGATGACATAAATGGGTCTAATGGATGAGAAAATTTCAGAGCTGAAAAGAAAACTGATTGTACTAAAATGGTGCTAAATGGGCGCATGTTGGCATAGAGCATGTTATAAATGTGTACATATGGCAGCATAATCTGTTATAAGTAGGGATGGGATTCTTAGGTCCGAACCTAAAAAACCTAAAAAGACCTATTTTGGCCTTTTTTGGGAAATTTTAAGTCCCAAAATTCTCCTTTTTCAAACATCAACATTTTTCACTTTTACCGACAACCTTTTAACAAAAAATTTGATTTGAGTAGGGTGCACTTGTGACCCCACAACTCCTTGTTTACCATCCTGAGCACCTAATGTCACATACCTTGGCAATTTTGTGGATCAGACGCTCCGCCCATTCAGTCTCCGGAAACATAATTCGCAGTCGGATTGGATTCATTCGATGGTTTTCTGACTTCTGATGCAAAAATTTGATAACGTCGACTTTCTTTAAATATTATACGATATCGAATGTCAATCGGTCGCATTTCGGAGTGACAACACTGAGCAAATCGGTAAGTGGTGAAAGCGTTTTTGGTTCAGAGGTGAAAACGCTCCTGTTATCGAAGGTAATAGTGATCTTGGAGTTGGTGGCCATCGCGGATATTTTCTCAAATCTACTGAAAATCAACTGTTAAATTACAAATAAATTCTGGTAACATTTATATGCTACGTTAAAGAATTAAAAACCGCTGATTCCGAAACCGACGTTACATTCTGGATTTGGTACAGTAATTTCTATAATGAGGCCCATGTGCTATTTTTGGCTGTTCCAAGCCGAAATTTTGTACTCTTATGTATCCTCGACAACGGCAAGTTGGAATTTTACATTATTATTGATACTAACTATACTATTATGTTACTTTAATATAACTACTTCAATATAAGCAAGCAAATGATTTTCAGATAATTTGATTTGAAAGTAGAGAATGACAGAACCATAACACAGTTTCGCTTACCTGATCGTGGTTTTGTCGATTTCGATTCCGTTACTAAAAAATATTTCCGTTCGTCGAACTCGGAAGAATTTTTCACCCAGTCCGTTTTCGATGACTTGCAACACATTTGGAAAATATTTCGAAATCTTGTCAACGCCCAAACTTGTAGCACCGGGACTGTGGACCAAACTGTTAATAGGCATGAAAGGCTTTTCCTTGAAATATGTTTGAATGACTTGGTTGAGTTGTCGAGTGCTTTGAGTGAGTTCATTCAGATCAAAACGATCGCAATAGGCGAGCACTTCGCGGAGAATATCGGACGGGAGCAAAGACATTCGATTCAGTTTTCTAAATATATATTGGATTTATTTTTGCTTATTACCTTCCTAAATATATATAGGTACATCACACCATGACGCTATTTTATGAAAAAATTTTAAACATGAAATTAAGACAAAAATATGTTTGGGCATTTGATGATTAAAGATTGTAGATTTGGTGAGGAAGCCCGAATGTAAAAAACAAGATGTGACTTGCGTCGGTTTGATAAAAAATTAAAGTATATAAGATAAGATTTGTCTTAGCTCAGTTCATTTTCGAAACAATTCCACAAGTGGGTGACGTAGGTGGCCAGTTCATAGAGGGGAAGGGAACCTTTTACAAGGGAACCTTTTTGAGTGTGATTTCGGGTGCGGCATAAGTTCGGTTGCCACTTTTGACAATGAATATTTCTTCTAGAATGAATGGATGGCTATGAATGTTTGGTGTCATTTGGTTGCCTGTTACGTCTACTTTGATATGGTGCATAACTTTTATATACCACATCACAAAAAATAAAAATATCACACAATTGCTCAATTTCCATGGAAATTTTTCATATTTCAAAAATGTTTGTTCACAATTTTTACGTACCGAAAAAACCCGTTTTAGCACTCTTATTGTACAGTTTGTAAGCAACAACATACTTTTTACAGAATTGTCTATCGTTTGATTATGAGCGACATATGAGTATTTTTCGGCACTGCACTTTGCTATTAACCTGAAGATTTATTTTTGTTAGGATCCAAAAGGGAAATTTTGAAAAAGTGTGAGATAGAAACGTGAAACGTCTAATATATAAAATAACTGCAAATTTAGTCCAGTTTTCAACGATATATCCCTTCTTTTAAGTATTTGGCTTATGTCGGTTTGTATGTCAGGTTCATAACTCATGATCCAATGGGTAGTTTTTCATGATCTTTTTTTAAATGATCATGAAATTCTGGTGATGCAAAAAATGCGATTTTATTTTTTTGAATATTTGAATTCGCGCCAAAATGCATTTTTCGATTTTCAAGGCTTTTTAAAGGTGGAAAAATTCCAATTCTAGTTTTATAAAATTTTTAAGGCTATGACGGACATCTTTGCTTTTTACATTTTAAAAAATGCCCATTTTTTTAATTTTTTACGACAAAAAGCCACTTTTTGGCCAAAAAAGTGATTTTTCGTTCCAATGCATCTGAGACGCTGAAAATTGGTATACAGGGGTTTTCGATCATGCTGAATCCGAATCCGAAGTCAGATTCGGAATTCAAAATTTGAATTCGCGCCAAAACGCATTTTTCGATTTTCAAGGGTTTTGTGAGATGAAAAATCCCAATTCTGTTTTTATAAAATTTTTAAGGTCATGACGCAAGCTTTTGCTATTGTAAGCTTCATTTTGTAAGCATGATAATGTAAGCATGCAAACGCCGAACTCGCAAGCTTTTGCTATGGTAAGCTTCATTTTGTAAGCATGATAATGTAAACATGGTAATGTAAGCATGTGAATTTAAGCATGCCTTGGTTAAGAAACGCTTCTCAAATAAACTTTTGAGAGACAAAGTCTCCACAAGCTTCTATATGTCAAAAAGTTTCAAGCTGCAGTTTTTCAAATTTTCAATTCTTCTTTTCTAACATTTTGAAGGCGATGACGGATATCCTTGCTTTTTATGTTTTTGAAAATGTAAGCATGAGAATGTAAGTATGAGAATGTAAGCATTAAAAAAGTGAGCTCGCAAGCTCTGCTGCTCTAAGCTTGGTTCTGTAAGCATGTAAACGTATGCATGAGAATGTAAATATGATAATGTAAGCGTGATAATCTAAGCATGAAAAAGCTCCGCTATTGTAAGCTTCCTTCTGTAAGCATACTACGCGAATGTAAGTAAGATAATCCAGTGATGATAATGTAAGCATGTATGACATGGCATGGCACGGAATGTAAGACACGGGCGCGGCGTAGCCGCGCCCAAATGTTCCAACCAACACGGTGCGGTGAAGCCGCATCGTTTTGGTTGAAACTAACCATGTTCATGGCGTGTAACAGTTTTTAATGCATGTTATGCTTAAGCATAATTTTAATATGCTTTTAAGATGAATTATTTCATTCACAGGAGAATACCATTTTTTAAGCATGGTATTTTATGCTTTTTATTTTAAGCAAGTGCATTACTTATGGCGAAGAAAAATGCATAAGAACATGATGTTTAATATTATAATCTTTAAGCTAGCTGCGGCGGCGGAGCCGCCGCAGCTAGTAACTTTTATATTTTACCTCATGAAATATTCGATATTTTACACATTGTGTACAAGTTGTACCGCAAAAATTTTCATATTTTTTTCACCTTTATTTTCACGTGTTGCAAAACTCTGTTTTCCTAGTCTTATTCTACATTCTGTGCTCTACCACATACTTTTTACAGATTTGTCTTTCGTTGGATTTTTGCTGAGTTATGAGCGGCTTTAGACACCATACTTGCCCAAATTTTTAGTAAATTTACGAACTTTTTAGATGAGGTGATTGCAAACTTTGTGTAAGATTTTTTATATTTTCTGATGTGATATATAAAAGTGATATACCAAATGAAAGCAGACAGAATGGGCTTTCGGAGTATATATAAAAACCTATAATATGTTGCAATTTTATTTTTTTAATTTTACAAAGAATAAGAGACTACCGAACTTATGCCGCAACCGATAATTGCATGGGTGGGCACCAGGGTTGCAACCAGTCGGACAAAAACCGGGCCGGATACCGGATAGTGAGAAACACCGGATACCGATTAACCGGATATTAGCCTATCTTCAAAAATTTGACCATTTTTTAAACTTTTTGCCCATTTTTCCGGTTATTTGCTGTTTTGCAACATTTTTGCCTATTTGATTACAATATATGAGCAATTTTAAACAATGTATCAAATTTTGACTTTTTTAGCACTATTTTCTAACAATTTAGCATTTTTTGAGTTTGTCGTGCTTGGTGCTTTTTGAATTTGAGGCACTTTTTTCGGGAAATGCGTCATAAATTTTCGCTATTTATTGACATTTTTACCGAATTGTGGTATGATTGTGCTCTTCTTGACAGTGAACGAAGAAATGGTGTGAAAAAAATTATCATAAACTTAACTCATAAGTAATAAAAATCAGAATGACTGAGCCAGTCAAGTTTTGAAAAATTTGGTTCTTTGGGCAAAAATTTTACCGCCTCCGCCCTTGTCTGACAAAAATTAGTGAATTTTCAATAAATATTAAAAAATTTCAATGTTATAATTTATTTTACTGATTTACTATAGTCAATTTTTAAAGAGAAAGCCAATTTTTTCAAAAATTTTCGAAATAAGCAAAAAAAAAAGCGCCGCAGGCAAAAATTTTTGAAAAAATAGGCTTTCTGTTAAAAAATTGACTATAGTAAATCATTAAAATAAATTATACCATTGAAATTTTTTAATATTTATTGAAAATTTCAAAAATTATTGTGCTAAAATTTTGGAAAAACAGTGACACATACTTCACAGTTAAGGAGATAAAAGCGATTAAAAATAAATAATAAGATAAAAACATTAAGCTTATTTGCCAAAAATTTCTCACAAAAACATTAAAAATTTGAAAGATCAATGTCAATTTTTGGTGTACTATATATTAGGTTGTCAGATAAAAGAGTGCCGTTTTTTAAAATTGTCTTTATTCAGCAAAAAACAATAAAAATGATATAACCTTATGAAATCAAGTAGTCATCACCGTTGTGCTAGATGTCTAGTTATAGTTTTGGCAGGTTTTACTTTACAAGCTTTCAAATTTTCTAGGAGGTCGGGATTTTTTGCCACAAATTTGACTAGGAATTTTACCAAAATTTTCCAAGCACCACAAATTTGTTTTTGGGCCATGATATTTGTATGGAATAGTGCTAAAATGTGAAAGTTGAATCAGGAGTGTAACGGACATTTTTGAAAAAATTTCCCAAAATTTATGAAATTTTGGGGTCAAAAATTCGGATGTGTCATATTTGTCAATTTTTTTATCCCATGAAAATTTGTTGTACTTGTGCAAATGTGGTGTAATTCGATAGGGAATTACTCGAAGATGCTAAATATTTTTAGTTTACAGCAGTATCGGACAACCTTGAAAACATTTTTCTTCAAAAACTGCAAAACAGAGGGCTCCTCATTTGACACATTTCGCGAAAAATGTGAAAATTAAAATTTTTTACAGGGTCCACCTCAACTTTTTTTATTTTTCTTAGATAGCAACTTTTGTCAGCATTCTGAAAATGTATAACACCTCTGAGGTATTTAACAACACCGAAGCGCTAGAATTTTTGAAACACAATCCGTCCATTCAAAATTTTGTATGGGCGGTGTAAAAATTTTTTTTTGATATTTTTCAGTCGACTTTGGGAGGGTGGTTCAATATGAAAATGTTAACCATTTGACCTGATCTTTTTTTAAATATGAAATCTTGAAGTGTCTAGAATATTCTGGAACTATTTAGAACAATGATGAGTAATGATATATCGTAAAAAGCAAATTGGAATAAAAACGGCACTTTTTATCTGACAACCTAATAATTTGTTAACAGGCCTGAACCCAAAAACATCCTGTTAAACAAAAATTTTATAAAAATTGAGTTGTTTGCAAAAAATTGACTTTGAAAATTTTCGTAAATCTTTCGAAAGAATATCTGAAAGTATAGATGGATTAAATTCTAAAAACTAAAACTCCATTACAAAAAAACATATAGAAAAGAACCGGTTTTTGATAAGAATATGAAAAGTTTTTTGTTAAGAAGAAGAATACCGATTTTCTCCAAAATCGGTATTTTTCAAAATCGGACTTTTCCAAAATCGGCTCTAAAATCCATAAAAACTGTCTAAATAATATCCGGTTTTCGCTATAGTGTTCAGAATTTTGTCTAGTTACATCTGCGTATAAAAGTTTTCAAGGCAGAAATCATGTTAACAAAAAAATTTGAAGATTTCTGCAGTTACACCTGTCCAAACCTTGTACACTCGGATTCTGAGGGTGTCTTGATTCGATGCCATACTTCTTAAATTTTAAACAGTTATCGAACAGACATGTTATACATTTTCGGAAGCTAGACAAAATTTGCTACAACTAACACAACTGACACATCGGAACATTATGCCAAAAATATAATTTTTGAATACAATATATTTACTGCCAATAATTAGTTATCACCCGTTAGAATGGAAAAATTAGAAGAAAAATAGCGCCAATTTTTTGAAAAATTACGCTGTTTGCCAAAAATTGACATGAAAATTTTGAAAATTCTTCGAAAATTTTCAAAAATTGCGGCGCTGATTGCATTCTTAGGGTGCTTAATTTTTTGGTCTGCGGACCACCAAAAAAGCCGGATAGTGAAAAACACCGGATACCGATTAACCGGATACCGGTTGCAGCCCTGGTGGGCACCCAGTTTTTTTGCAGAAAAAATGTATAAAAAATTTTGGCCGATTTTTTACATATTTTGGTTTTTTCGTACCGCACCGAAAAATGTCATTTTTGGGCTGGATATTATGCTGGCTGGAAAAAATGCCCTGGGACCATATCTCGAAATAGATGCCACCAATCGTGAAAATTCCTTCGGATTCGTGATCAGCGAGTCCGAAAACCCCTAAAAACACGTTTTCCGGCAAAAATAAAAATTTTGAATTTTTGGATCCGTATCACGGTTTTTTGACAACTTCGAGACTCTCGAAAACCACGTTATATGCCACCTCCGGGGCTGATGAATAACTCCATAGATGCAACAATTTCAGCAAAAAAAACTGGGTGCCCACCCATGCATTTAGAAATCACACTCAAAAAGGTTCCCTTGTTAGCTCGACTTAGTTTGGTTGTCGACATATTCACCTAAAAGTTAACCAGCTCTCTCTAACCAAATATTCTAGAAAAAGATGGAAATACCACTTTTCCCTCAACATCGATTTCATTCCAAAAATTTTGATCCTATCGCACCATAATTTTATTTTACTTATTCCGCTATTATTGGGAGGTCTTGGTACCACTTATTTTTGTGGTAGGCCCTGTCATGACGTCAACATGCCTCACCTTCGACAGGGATTTTAGGGGTATTTTTTAGCCCCCACGGGACTTCAACCCTCAGCTAACCTGAAGGGTGGAAGTCAGAAATCAGGTCACGGAGAATCTGTGACCTGGCCCAATCCGGGATTTTCCGGAAGCCATATCTCCGGATCGGCTGATTTGTCCAACCTGAGATTTGGGCTGTGGATTTGTCTCACCGAGAGCTCTCGTTTGCGCTATCACACGCTCAGAACGGAGGTCCGACGGAGAATCTATGACCTGGCCAAATCCGGGATTTTCATAGGGCCACACTCAAAAATTTTTTGGCTCCTTACATTCTCTTTCTTAAATCGAAATCCTTTACACTTGCTGTGCTTAGAACAGCATATGCATCATATCGATTTGATAACTGTGACTTTTATGACCGCTTTTTGATGTGCGTTCTCGCTTGGTTCTGAAGTGTGGCGATGCGAATCGAAGTGTGCCGTGCGGAGGGCGTTATTTTGCCTACCTTACATTTCGCCTACCCCCCAGAAAACTTACATTTCGCCTACCACGACGGCGCCACAGGCTGAAGGAGGCGACAAAAAGTGTGAAACCAGAAATACAGGCAAAAATAAAGTTCTGAGATATCATTGATATTTTTTGCCAGGGAGCAAGTTCAGGTGTTGCTCTATCATACCTGGTGGGTGAAATATTCGTCCGTGTGATTATTATTTATATTTTGGGCTGTCAAAGTTGGTACACTTTGCGTTTTTCAGTGTTAAATGGGTCAACTTTGAGAGCCCAGATTTTAATTTAAAACAGAAGGATGAATATTGCACTTGTACAGTGTCATCGAGCAACACCTCAAATTTTACTTTTTCATAAAAATTTGGGATATCATGGGAATTTTTCAATTTTTTCAATTTTTTAGATTTTTTTGCCCAAAAATGGCCATTTTCGTGTATTTTCGAGAAAAAGCGAATTATTACATTGGAAATGGAATGGGATTTTTTGGGGGTATACTGTTTTTCGATACGGCGAATCCGAATTTGACCTCAGATCGGGGGTGGTCCCGCCACGAAAATTGAGAAAATTGCGTTTTGTGACGTTTTTGGGCGAAAATTATCACAAAATGGTGCACGAAAATTAGTGTTGTTGGTATTTAATTTTACGGTTCTAAATTTTTAATCAATTGTGGTCCGGTAAACAAGAATTTGTGGTTATTTTTAAGAAAGTTCGGTATTTTTGCGAGAAAAAAATTGATTGACGGACCTGGGGTTAGAACTTGAGACGAAAAACCCCCAACAGATCGTGCGAAAATGGCCATTTTTGACGTGATATGAAAAAAATAAATCAAAATCCATGATATCGAAGATTTTTTTGCCAGGACGCAAGTTCAGGTGTTGCTCTATCATACCCGGTGGGTGAAATATTCATCCTTCTGTTTTAAATTAATATTTGGGCTGTCAAAGTTGGTACACTTTGCGTTTTTCAGTGTTAAATGGGTCAACTTTGAGACCCTAAATAAAAATAATAATCACACGGATGAATATTTCACTTGTCCAGTATGATCGAGCATCACTTCAAATTTTACTTTTTCATAAAATTTCAAACATCTCTCAGAGCTTTTGCTTGTTATGAAATTTTTTAGATTTTTTTCCCAAAAATGACCATTTTCGCGTATTTTGGAGAAAATGCGTATTAGTACGTCAGAAATCGAGTGGGACTTTTTGGGGTATACTGTTTTTCGATACGGCGAATCCGAATTTGACCTCAGATCGTGGGTGGTCCCGCCACGAAAGTTGGGAAAATTGCGTTTTTTGGCGTTTTTGGCCTAGAACAGCCCTAATTTCTCGCGGTATACCATTTTCGGGTACGGGGATTCCGAATTTGACCTCATATCGAGGGTGGTCCCGCCACGAAAGTTGGGAAAATTTCGTTTTTTGACGCTTTTGGGCTGGAAATGACCGGAAATTGAGGTTTTTGGTATGTATACTGCCCGGCACTTGTGCTGAGGCATTTTCCTGGACACGGACTTTTTGTCCGGGGTGTCGGTAACCTTGTCGAGTGATCTCACAAGGCCCCCAGGAACAATTTTTGGAGTTTCAATTCGACTTCGGTCGGGTTTTCTTTACCGTAAATGGCTAAAACTGGCCATTTTCACGTGGATTTCACGTAAGCAAATTGAATTTTAAAATTCTGGCGGTCTGTTTTATGCCAATTGCCTAAGGCATTTTTATTAATTGGCGTTACAATCCCAAAAATGGACATGCAAAGTTCTGTTTGGAAGCTTTTTCAACCTCAGGGGGTGTCTTATTAGAACCCCCATAGTCGAGAGTGGGGTGTTTCACAAAGCGACCCCAGGTAATTTCCTGATCCCGAGGGCACTTTTTGGACCCGGAAAGTTTGATTTTCAACACAATTTCCAGGATCTTGCGGTCGAGATCGCCCAGCCTGAGGACATGGGCTACGACGAACTGATGGCCGCATATCTCGACTTGCAACAGCGGTAAGTTGCCCTGGAGGCCGAGAACGCCCGGCTCCGAGACGAATCCCGGAAGAAGAGCCATGCCGCCTACATGAAAGAATCCCGGAAAATTACCATGCCAATTACAAAAATAAAACAAGAAAAGTTGACTAATAACTTTATTTTAGCTTTCCGCTGGCCGCTGGAACGATGGACAGGAAGATGGAATCGACAATGGAATGGATGTGGCGGCCGGCGGTAAGTTAAAACGAACTTTATGGTACGCGCCGTAATAAATTTTGTTACAGGTAATGATCACAGGGCCCTGGAAAACCTCAAACTTGGTGGAAACGGTCGACTGGAAACGGTCGGTTTCTTACGATTAGGGCCAAAAACTGCAAAAAACGGGAAATTCCCAATTTTCGTGCCAGGACCAAGGCCAAAAAAATCAAAAATTTGAACTCTCCGGGGTCGAAAACCATATCCCCCAAACAAATTTGAGCCAAATCGGCCAAAAACAGACAAAATTAGGAAATTCCCAACTTTCGTGGCGGGACCACCCCAAATCTGAGCTCGGATTTGAATTCCCCGGGGTCGAAAATGGGTACTTGTGCTGTTCCCCCCCCGTCCGACGGGGGGGGCAACAGCACTTTTTTGTACAGGATTTTGTGCTGTTGCCCCCCCCGTCCCGATTTCCGAAAAAAATCCAAGGGGTACCCTATGGTTTAAAAACATTCTTGGAAAAATTTGTGAAAAAAATCAATAGGTCCCCCCTATGGATTTTTGAAAAAAAATTTCCAAAAAAATTTTGTCAAAAAATCCATAGGGGACCTGGTTGAAAAACATTTTTGAAGAAATTTGTGAAAAAAATCAATAGGGTCCCCCTATGGATTTTTTTGAAAAAAAAACTTTTAAAAAAATTGTCAAAAAATCAATAGGGAGGACCCTATGGTTTGAAAAAAAATTTCCTGGAAAATTTTGTGAAAAATCTATAGGGTCCCCCCTATGGATTTTTTTGAAAAAAAATTTCTAAAAAAAAATTTTTGTCAAAAATCCATAGTGGGACCCTATGGTTTGAAAAAGCATTTTTTGGAAAAATTTGTGAAAAAAATCAATAGGGTCCCCCCTATGGATTTTTTTCGGAAATTTCTGGGATGGGGTGGGCAACAGCAGAAAATCCTGTACAAAAAGTGCTGTTGCCCCCCCCCGTCGGACGGGGGGGGGGGAACAGCACAAGTACCCGAAAATGGGTGACCCCCTGCAAAGGGGGAAACTTCTTGGCCAAAAACAGCAAAAAACTGGAGTTTCCCAACTTTCGTGGCGGGACCACCCCGAATCTGAGCTCGGATTCGAGTTCCCCGGGGTCGAAAACCATATACCCAATCCTAATTTAGTGAGAAACCGGCCTAAAACAGCAAAAAACCGGAGTTCCCAACTTTCGTGGCGGGACCACCCCAAATCTGAGCCCGGATTCGAGTTCCCCGGGGTCGATTTAGGGGGTAGGTGTCGACCAGGAAATCCGGGGAGACGATTTCACACAATCTGTCGCGTCCGGCGCCGTTGTGCTACCCCTTATAAATCTTACATTTCGCCTACCTTACATTTCGCCTACCTTACATTTCGCCTACCCGCTATAAAATTGATAGTTCGCTCACAGCAATTGCAGTCGGTATAATTTTAGCTTTTTTCAGCATTCTACTGGTATAATATTAGTCAGAGCAGACATGCAGTGGTACACAGAAAATTCAGAGTCGACTTTTCGCAGTCTGAGATAGTTTATTTTTCTCTATTTCTCATGCCCAGTGCCATACTCTCTCACTTTAGGCTAAAACTACCCTTATAAGGCGCCAAACAAGGATTTAGGCTTGGGTCCCCGAACAACCCTTACACGGGCATACTCTTAGGCTTGCGGCTAAAATGGGACTTTTGCTCCCCCGCGCGGGGGAGCTGCTCCCTTATTTGGGCATCTCGCGCGGGGGAGCAAAAGGCATAGTTGCTTGGCATGCCCTTATAAGCAACTTTGCCTTTTGCTCCCCCCGCGCAAGATGCCCTCCTGCGCGAGATTTGTTCGCGCAGCCCATATAAGGTCTTGTTGCACGGTATTTACTTTTTGCGGTTATTTATTGTTTATTTTCTGTTGTTATTATACTTTTGAATAAAAATCTAGGTAAAATGTCCGTTTTATAAGGAGTAGGCGAAATCAGTAGGCGAAATGTAAGTTTTCTGGGGGTAGGCGAAATGTAAGGTTTATAAGGGGTAGGCGAAATGTAAGATAGGGAAATGTAAGGTAGGCGAAATGTAGTGTTCGCGTGCCGTGACTATATGGACGAGACTCCATTTCTCATTAGATACCTCTTTTTTGCATTATGTAAAACTTTTCTTATTGCATTCATCCATCACTTCCCATTTCACCTATGTTTGGACTTCATTTTGTTAGGCAGAAAAGCCTATTAGTGCTTTTGCCGACCTTAATTCTGTTTTGAAATCATGAGTAATACGTTTCCGAGCAGACGACTTCTTTGCTCCATTTTTTAAAACTACCCGAATTATCTTTCCATCGAATCGCGCTCCGATAAATTTATTTCAGAATTCGGCCCATTACTTTATTTTGTAATCTCTGATGCATTTAGCTAGGGCTACTACTACAACTTTTCCTATTGTAAAATACCTCTTTTCTGCATTTTGTAAAACTTGACATGGCAGATATGCAGAAGTGACCAAACAGACCTTATCTTGTTTTAATTTCAGATTAGAATAGTACCATGACCGAAGAAGGAACATTGGAGCTGAGAATCGACCGATTTTCCGAGTTCGTCGCAAACAATCCTGAAAAGCAACTGTTCAGTGCTCCAACATATATCCATGGTTATTTCTGGAGAATTGTGGTTAAACCGAGCAGTGAACCAGACTCTCGACTAATATTCTTGGAATGTACCGGAGGCGATGATATCCCGAACTGGAGTTGCAAAGTCAGTGCCACACTTCATTTCGTTTCGCAGAAAGAGGGTGCGGATGACCACATTGTCAAAACGGACCATATTTTTTCCAAGGAAAATGATTCCGTACAGTTATCAGGAATGTGTTGTAGCGTAAGTTTGATTTTAAAAGTATAAAAAATATGGCGAAGTATTAAAAATAAATTACAATCTGGATCAAAAATTTGACAATATTTTACAACCTGGAGAAAAAGTTTGACAGAGAATTTTATGATTAGTTTTATTTATGATTATGATGTAAAACTCTGACAGTTTAAGATTTTCCAATTTCCATTTTTGTAAACTTAAAAAATATAAACAATATATTTTAAAATTTCCGTTATTTTTGCAACTTTTTAACTCGATAATTTCATTGGACGAATTGTATTGCGCTTTTTAACGTAATAATTTTCTGCTTGAGATCATTTTTCAGACAGTGCTTGATCCGAATGAGCGTTTCATCAAAGACAACACTGTCATCTTCCGAGTTCATGTGAAAGCTGAGGTACCACAGAGTGTTCGGTAAGTTTATTTTCTTAGCACTGGCCGTCCCTAAGTTCACTTATCAATATCCGATGTTTTACTGTTTTGGTTTTGTCGAGATCGATAGTAATATGGGCGCTTGGTGTTATTAATTTGCTCCGCTTCTTGTTGCCAAAACATGTCGTTCTGAAATAAGACAAATTGTATTTGCTCAATTTCACTTATAGAAATGTCACTTTCATGCGGTGGACAGTATAATGATGGCTAAACTTTCACTAAGCTTTGTTTTGGGACCTTACAATTGACAGAAGCCTATGAACATTTATGTGAATTGGTGCTTATGCACCAGAAGTGCTTTATGCACCAGCACCTTTCAAGTATTGTCGCATTTCGACGTAGAAAAGAATTTTTAATCCAACTTACCGTGTGTTCGGCAAGTTATTAACGTACCAATGGGCCTCTCAAAATTCACATATCTGTTTTTATTCTTGTCGCGATCGATTTCAAAACCAAAAACGTTCAGTTGTTCATAACATTTTGCACTTTTCGGAAACGAATTGCTACTATTTTGCAGATAAACTAATACTTGCCATAGACTTAACCATTACGTTGTCACTTATGTAGTCATTGTAAATTTTTCACTATTCTTGAACAAATTTGATTAGACTCACTTATCATAACATTCATTCCAGGATCGCTAAAATAACATCGTCGATCTCGGATCCAACGGATGTCGATTTGATCGTTGGAACCAATCGGATTCCCATTCACAAAACGGTTTGTATTCAAACTTAAATGGGATTTTTGTGCAAGTGTTCTATTTTAGTATCTGGAGTTTTACTCCGAATACTTCAAAACAATGTTTCAAAGCGAAGTCGTGGAATACGAATTTGTGATTGAGGTCGAATACGAAGAGATGATCGAGTTACTTGCCGTTATTTATCCATCAGCTGCACCAATAAATGGTAAGTCACTTATTTCAGTCTCTTTTTTTCTCCCAATTTGAAAAATACTGATACTAAAGGCGTTTGTCGTCAGCCCTGTCCAGCACGCTATTTTATCAAACATTAATTGAACAATAAATCTAACAAAACGAATTTAACAGAGTCTAAAATTTAGAAATATAATTTGTATCAGAATAAGAAATGTAAATATGAATGCACAGATATATAACCAAATCGGTGAAAAATAGAGGTGACCAGGTGCGATCTATATTAAAATACCTAAATGTAATATTAACAATTCTATTTTTTAAACGGTCGTTATCACCCAAGGATGACCTATCTTATAATACATAAATGTAATATTAACTATTCTCAGCTTTGAACCTCGAAAGCATTCTGAAATTGGCCGATCGATTCAAAATGCCTGCTATATTGGAGCGATGTAAGAAGGAGCTGAGAAACTCGACTCTCAATGACGCCGAGAAATTGCTTTTGGCACAGATGTATAATTTCGAGGACTTGCAGGTAATTTAGGAAAAAAGTTCCTTTAACATTTTGATGAGCTAGCGAAGCGCTTGCAATAACTATGTCGACTTCGGCGTTTGTATGGAAGTGGGGGCCCCAAAATCAATAGGGTCCCCCCTATTGATTTTTTTGTACAAATTTTATCGGAGAAAAGGATAAAGTTTTACTTTCTAGAATTTTCTGTCTGGTTTTATCCTTTTCTCCGATAAAATTTGTACAAAAAAATCAATAGGGGGGACCCTATTGATTTTGGGGCCCCCACTTCCATACAAGCGCCTCGACTTCAGTGTCGTACCCAAGTCTACTCAATTTTTAGTATCAGAATTTGATATGCTCTAAAATACTAATAAATCTATATTTTTAGTGAAACTTGAATATCGTATTCTCTGTAATTGCAGCCCTCTATATTAGACCCCTTGGGGTGGTTGAAAAATCATAGCCACGGTGCTGAATTACAGGGATACAGTAGATTATAAACTATAAAAATATAGCTATGCTTTTAAGATGGTACTCGCGCAGCAATACAGAACCGCTGAGGATGCAAATAAATTGAAATCCGAACAGGAATACAATCAATTGGATTATGAGACGCGTGCCTTGGTTTCCGACAGCATCGATTTTTGAGTTTTACCGTGTTTTTGTGGAAATGAGATGAATTCTTTAATCTAAAGTGTACTTTTGATTTGTTCGATATTGATCGTTTCAGAACTTGTCGCTTTTTGAAAAAGTTGTCATTTTATATTGGAAGAATGTGAAAAGAAATGATAATAAAATATTTGACGTTCAATTCAATACAATTTATACTATTAATATAAAATTTCTGGAAGCTGTTATAATATACCAGTCCTGAATATTTGAAATGGTCTAAATATTATACACAATATAAGAAACACTAACCCTATTGGGTGATCCATTTCGGAATGGGTCCTCACAGTCAGCAGCTGATGCTCAGTGTGCGTTGAATTGGCGGCACATTCCGAAGTGGATCACCCAATATAAGACATTTCTACGCTTGAAATATCTAATGTTGAATTGACACCAAAGTTTCCGACACTAAAAAGCACAGCGGAATGAGTTCCAGGCTATTTCCCACTGCCTCGCTTCATCTCTTTCTATCTCTGGCAGCACTCCAACTTATGATTGATTCTGCCCGCATAGAAGATATAAGAACGAACGCCATCGCTGAAACGTAAGCCTACCTTTTCAATTTTTTTCTAAAAATTTTTAATAATCGGTAGTCCCAACCGGATTTATCTGCAATAAAACTCCTTCAATGGCTCACAAAGCCGTTGAAGTTTCCTGCAACCATGGTCAGAGGCTGTCATCATTGGCCATCAGGTCAGTACAATGAAAAATAACTGAAGTGCTCTCTTAGTGAACTTGGCGTTATGAATATTCCAATACCAAATTTCGGGCTGCAAGAGATTAAAGGCGAAATATTTGTGGAAGTTGAGGTCTTTAAGTTCAGCAGCAAATCTGAACATCAAATTTAGCGGAAATTTGAAAAAAATATTAGCTAACTCACGTTTCAGTGAGTAAACACCAAATCTGATATTGCTAACCCCCTCTAAAATAGTATTTCTCCAGCGTCTCCTCTGTTTGCACACTATAGAAAGTGTCTTTTCAGACGCTTTATCGTTGGAGTCGGAGATTAACGCTGATTTTCATAAAGAGCAAAAATATACAGACAACGTTCATTGTGTTAACCCGCGTTAATCTGAGGTTCCAACGATAAAGCGTCTGAAAAGACACTTTCTCTAACAAAGGAAATAGTGTGCAAACAAAGGAGACGCTGTGTTTAAGCATAGAGATGAAAAATAAATCCGCGTTAATCAGAGACTCGACTGTACCAGATTAAACCGACAGTTGTTCTACTAAATTAATTCCTTCTTTATCCGTACTGCTAGGCTTTACAGTGAACTTCCTATATATATTCGGAAAAAATCCCCCAGTGAATTCAAACAATTTATTAGCATTATGAAAATCCAGATAATTTTATCCCCCAAAGACTTGGCTTGTCATCCGTTGTATTAATTTGCATTGAACTATTCTATGATGTACTTTGCTTGTTTTACCAATGTCATTTGTTGTATGATTGCTGTTTCATTATGCTGCCTCTTCCCTGATAGGATGGCGGTTTTTGCCATTTCCTTTGCTCGCGCCGAAAATCGTTGTCCCGCCGCGATAACCCTGAATACACACTATTTCGTCGTTTTCTTCATATCTTTTCCCACTTTCGCGCCTGAATTTGAAATTTGAAATAGTGAAGAAACCGCCATCCTATCAGGGAACAGGCAGTACGCTATGACGTCCGTCGTCCGAAGAAGGGTATACAGTCAAACCCACTTTTCGCCGCACCTCACTTTTAGCCGCACTTTGGGCTGGAACGGGGAACAAAACGCAAAAATACAAAGGATTTTACCCCGCTTATAGCCGCACATACCTCACTTTTCGCCGCACTTTTGGGCCGACTGGGCGAAAAAAGCATAGGGGTACCACGTGAAAGTTATTCTCCGGCGCCGCCACTGGCGGCGCCGGAGAAAATTTTGAAAGATTTTCTTAGAATTTTCAAATCCGCGTTCCTGGCGAGGCCCTTGGCAGTCCGTTTTTAAACGCTAGCTATGATAATCTAGATAAAAATTAGGTAAATTCAAGGTAAAACAGTGTAATTTTAATGCCTAAATGTGGAAAAGGGCCAAAAACAGCATAAAAACACAAAAAACAGCCTTTTTTTGGCATTTTTTCCCTTTTGAAATGACCGCACCTCACTTTGCGCCGCACCCCAGTTTTAGCCGCACTTTGAGCTGGTCCCGAGGGTGCGGCTAAAAGCGGTGTTCGACTGTATAAATATGAGTAATTATTTATTTCTACAAAGCAAAATAAAATAATCATATTCAAAATAATGTTATAGATTCTGTAAATTGCAAGGAAGTATTACAGAAAAGGAAAAGTATGAAAGAAAAACAGATATGAATGCATTGGGTTATTGTGGTTTTTATTGAAGTTGATTGAGATGAAGTTTGATCCTTGAACGAGCAACGTTGTGGAAGTTGCGTCTGAAAGTGAACATTTTAACGAGTGAAAGAATTTGCGAATATTGAAATTCTCGAATCACTAACCTAAAAATAGCATTCTCGCATGCCAGTGCTGTCTACATATATAAGCTCCATAGAAGCAACACACAACCCATATATGTTTTAGTGGCCAAAAATTAGAAATAAAATGGCAAAGCAGAGATAGCGATAGAGAAAAATTAGAATGCTAATAAACACTGTGATGCAGCACAAGCTTTTAGGGATGTTTGTTTAGGGAACCGGTAAAAATATCCCCGGTGACTGTTTTGGCCGTAAATTTTTACTGGAACATTCTAGAAGGATGAGTAATGGCTTAAAATAAAGCATAGACCCTGGGCTACCGATCGGTATATTGCGCGACGGATCTCGATATAAGGATCTCGAGATTCAAGTCTTTTTGTCTCCAATTCTTTTTTGAAAATTCAAAATTTTGAACAAAAAGACTTATACCTCGAGATCCTTATATCGAGATCTGGCGTGCAATATACTGATCGGGAGCTCAGAGCCTTTACCCTGATTTAACCAATCACTCTTCCTTCTAGAATGTTCCAGTAAAAAGTAATGGCCAAAAAAGTCACCGGAGTATTTTTACCTACACTCTTTTGTTTACAGTTCAAATTTTTGGTCTGTTCTAATGCGATTTTTGGGCAATTTTTTTAGTCCATATGAGAGAGTCGCTGGGTTTTTTGGTACTACCAAATTTTCAATAAAGGGAGTAAAGCAAGGCAAAAACAACAAATTGTACAAACGGGACCATATGGATTTGTCTAATTTTTGGCTCAAAATTTTCGAAAAGCTACATAGATTATTAGTCTTTTTATCAAAATTTTTATTTAAAGAAAAATTTAATCAATAAATAACCAAGCAAAATGCTGCACAAACCTGATAATAAGCGAGATAATCGCTAAGAATTCAAAGTAGCCGTGCAAATGGCGACACAAGCGGCCTGAGCCGCGCGACAACCAACAGTTCCAAGGCCAAAAGTTGTCAGCATAGCAGCAAACACACACGATCCGTATGCTGCGTCACATGCAGCGATGCAGTCGGACATCGGCAGCGCATTGATTTCGGTGGTCGTCACAAAGCAAATCAGGAAAATAAGGCAGATGAGCTTTGCGTGAGCCATAGCAACTGAAACAAACGAAGCACAAACAATTTTGATGCGAACATTTTGTGAATTTAGATCAAAATTCAAAATTTTGGGAAGCCGATCTATACTGAAAACTATTAAAATTACGCATATTCTTAGAATACCACTTATAAAAAGACTTTATTTTACAGATTCCGAAAATTTGGAGAGCTTGTAAGAAAGCAGGTTTTAACACGGCTTCAAGTTATTGGATAGGCCCAAAAGTTTCAGGGCTAACTAGAGTCTAAGACAGAAATAGCATTTAAATGGACCCAAAATTTTTTGTTTTGTATTAAAATTTCGCCTTTATCTATAATTAGGCTATCGCTTTTTTGACATATAAACGCTTACCTTTTGTATTTCAGGAAGAGAGAAATTGATTTATATTGCGTGCGAACGGAATAAGTGATCTAAAAACTGCGGGTTACGACATTGTCACAATATTCTAAACAACTTCGTAGGGGTTCTTTAAAATAGGAGGCTAATCTCATTGTTTAGCATATCAGTTATAATCTCAGCTACATCTCAACTACCTTAGCAGGAACTGTCAAGTTACAAAAAACGGTGAAATGTTTAATCGAAGACACCAAATCAAATGACTGAAGCCTTGACATAAATAAACTCTATAACTACAGGGTGGGCCAAAAAAAGGTCATCAGTTCAGGCTATTGTATTTCATAGATATCAGCGATGCATAAAAGTGTCTAATATCTTAAAAACTGCTACTAAGCTTGAAATTTTATATAGAAAAAAGAATTTGTTCGTAACCTACATATTTCGTCGTTTTTTGGCCCCCGGAAATATGCAAAAAACCAATCAATCAACCATGTGGTACCCCACATGGGTTAAAAAATCGATTTTTCGAAATGTTCTAAAACTTTTAAGCAGTTAGTGTTTTTAGGGATATTTCGATACGCTGATTACGAATCTGCAATTGGTTTTTTCATATCTCACTGAAAAATGTCATTTTTTCAGTGAGATATGAAAAAACCAATTGCAGATTCGTAATCAGCGCATCGAAATACCCCTAAAAACACTAACTACTTAAAAGTTTTAGAACATTTCGAAAAATCGATTTTTTAACCCATGTGGGGGTACCACATGGTAGCGAACAAATGGTCAAAATTTTGTTCTCAGTGAAAATATGTTTTTCGGTTAGCATTCGACTCAAATAATAACTTTGTGGCGAGTCGATTTTCGGCAAGTTTCGGCCAAAAATGTGTCAAAACCGGGCCAAAAAATGGCGAAAAAAATAAAATTTTCGATAGACAACTGTAAAAGTGCCTATCCTACGCAGAATTTCACGGCGGATCTGAATCTGACCTTGGTTTGGACATTTTCTCACTAAAAACAGCCGAAAATGGCCATTGAATTTTATTTTTACATGGGAAAAATTGATTTTTTGCATATTTCCGGGGGCCAAAAAACGACGAAATAAGTAGGTTACGAACAAATCCTTTTTTGTACAGTCGACTCTCGATATACCGCACACATCGGGTCTGGCGATTTTGTGCGGTATATCGAGAGAATTAATCGGGTGTGCGGTATATCGAGAGAATTTTGTATGGAAAAAATCCCTCCGTTGCAAAGTTGTGCGGATAAACGAAATTTCCTATATTTTTTGTCATTTAAAAAAAAATTTTTTTGAATTTTTTACTGAATTTTGGCCGATTTTTGCAAAAATTTTGGTAAATTTGGCAAAATTTTTAAAAAATTTTCGAGAAATTTGATAAAAACAGGAAAATTTTGTATAAAAATTCAAATTTGCGCCAAAAACAGTACCATTTTTCTTTGTGCGGATAAACGAAAAATTTTACATAGAAAATTTCACTTTGGTTTCTCAAAGACCTGTGCGGTATATCGAGTTTAACCGCACAAAATGCGGTATATCGAGAAAATTTTGTATGAAAAAAATCCGTTCCAGCCAGATTTGTGCGGTAAATCGAACGTGCGGCTTATCGTGTGTGCGGTATATCGAGAGTCGACTGTATATAAAATTTCATGCTCAGTAGCAGTTTTTAAGATATTAGACACTTTCATGCATCGCTGATATCTATGAAATACAATAGCCTGAACTGATGACCTTTTTTTTGGCCCACCCTGTACTTTAAAATTTCTGAGGTCTTATCTCAATAAATCAGAAATATTCAAGGATAGCCTCATAGATATAGTTTCGGTTACATCCCAAGCACATTAACTAAATCCATGAAATCATAAAAAGTCGATGACGACCCAAAACTAGTACGCCATAGCTATCGGAATAAATTACTAGAGCCGCTACTTATACTTCTGGAAAAGTTGTTATGCCAATGTTTATTTCCAGATCACATCTACGCCTGTTTTCATTCTGAGCCATGAGATGCGCAGTTACAAGTTCTCTTTTACTCAACCCCAACCCTCTTCCGTGCTGGCTCCGGTCGAATCATCCAAATTTTATTTATGTATATATACGTAAACACGCTGCGGTTCTGTCCAGGGTTTCATAATTTTCAGAAAAACAACTTTGGTACAGAAAATATTATTTAAAGCTTATAAATATTTACAAGCTCTTTTCGGTAAACACGTTTCCGATTTGGGAACTTTTCTACCAGCCGCAAGAATTGTGTGTCAGTTTGAACCGACGAAACATTAACACTTGGAATATTTGCTTGTGCACAGGAATATCAGCGAAAATACACATTACCGTTATAATCACCTAAAATTGAAATCTAACGAAATACACCAAATGTGTACACAAACCTAAAATTGATTCCAAGATTTTCAAAATATGTGGGAAGTTTTATTTAATCTACAAACTAGCATCGGAATACCGATGCTAGTAAAATGGTGATGTCTATATACACGGGAAAGTATAGTATATGGGTGATCGTATATGAGAGAAAATACAGTGTTCAGCGTTCTCCAAGCCGCTAACGCGGCTTGGCCTGCTTCTAGCCCAAACTCGGTTTTCTGTCTCGGTAACGGCTGGGTTGTACGTCCGTTGCGGCCTTCGGCCGCTCCACGCGCTAAAACGGGGTCCGGGGCGTTTTTCGCGCCTCTCCCGGACCTGGGAGTGTACGGGCTATCCCAGTTTAGCCGGGAGTGTACGGGCTATCCCAGTTAAGCCTGGGGCCTATCTTACTAACATAAAATCTTGACATATTGACATTTTTCTCTCTAAGTGAAAATGTCTGGCTCTTCTCCATTGCATTATGCGTCTTTGTGCATCTCTCTTTGACTGCGTTGAAATTCTCTGCCCTTTGAAATTTTGAAATGAAATCTTGACATATTGAAATTTTCGACTTTTAAAGCATAAAATCCAAGCATGAAAAAATCTGAAAAATGTGTCGTAATCCTCATGAAAAGTTGAATCTAGATATCATGTCACATTTATAGCCATCATATACAAAAATTATATTAATTTTATAGAATTAATTCTTGACATTTTGAAGCCCGTCACCTATGCTATCAAAATTTCAATAATAAAAGAAGAGAGACTTTGGTTAATTCACACTCTCTCTTTGGTTATTTCCCATTGCATATGCATTGGAAAATGCATATCAATTCGGTGCTAGTGTGTGGCGTTCCTCTGCGTCTCTCTCTTTGAAGTGAAGTAGGCAGACAAAGACACACAAAGACGCACAATGGAAAGAAGAAGAGCCAGACATTTTCGCTTAGAGATATTTCACGATTTTATGTCAAAATGTCATGATTTCACGTTAGTAAGATAGGCCCCTGGGAGTGTACGGGCCATCCCAGTTTAGCATCGGAGTCTATGGGCATCTGTGTCTCTGGGCATCGGAGTCTATGGGCATCTGTATCGATGGGCATCGGTGCCTATGGGCATCGGAGTCTATGGGCACCTGAGTCAAATTCTGAGCCCGGATTCGGACTCAGCGAGGTCGATTTGCTATAGAGGGACAAAATTTGGGGTCTTGCCCGTGCTTCCCATGCGAGATACAGCCAAATGCCCCCAGGGCTTCTAGAACCTTCTAGAAGCATTTCTGGTCGACCGGACCTGGTTTTCCTGGAAGCCCATCTCTTGGGCTATCGTTTGACACCAAACTCGCCCCAAACGGAGAGGAGCGCGACCTTCTGGCTCCATTTCCAGCCAAATCGCCTCTGGGCTTCTAAAACCTTCTAGAAGCATTTCTGGTCGACCGGATCTGGTTTTCCTGGAAGCCCATCTCTTGGGCTATCGTTTGACACCAAACTCGCTCCAAACGGAGAGGAGCGTGAGAACTTGCCCTTTTACGTAACTCACGTTTCACGTGAAAAATTTTTGCGCCATTCGACTCAGTGTGGCCGATTTAGTGGGGTACCCCCCGACCCTGAGTTCCGGGAGGGTGAAAAAGCGGGAGAAAAATCAACATTGTGGTTGCTTTCTATTAGGGGAATTTCAAGAATGATCGCGTTTTCGCAACCAAAATGCGCAGTAATACTATATACTCAAACATGATAGCATTAGTTACGGTTGCCTTCATGTGGCTAATCGCAATGTGCATTTTATAAATTATAGTCAATTCAATTTCAACGACAAAATAGAATAATTTATTTTACAGAGACAATTTGTGGGCTGCTTTTCGACAGAAATATGACAATTATTCAGAGATGGTATATCATTAAAGTTCAGGTAATATTCGAAAATTTTACTTTTTGCTATTGAAAAATTTACTTATTTTATAATACAGAAAATAATTTTATAAAAATTCCGTATTTGGAACTACAATATACTATCTCTGTAAGCATTGTTTAAAATGATCGTTTGTTAACTGACTTCTGAAAAATGTTCATTTTCCAAATATTTGATAAATTAGGACAGCGGTGCCGGAGGTTGCTCACTTCGCGGGGTTCCAGCCTGAGAGTTGTTCTGCGACGGGCGAGTGGCTCCAGCCAAATGATCAATGCTGGTTGAAGCGGCCATCTTTGCCTAAAATAACAGAACATATTGGTTTGTAACAAAAATTCGGTTATTGCAGAATTTTCGGATATTGGGAGAGCTGAAAATAATTTACGTAAATTAATTTAAATTTAAAAGTTATCGGACAGAGGAACTGGAAATCGATATGGTTAACAAGAATTTAGTTATGAGGACCCAAACGGACCAGTGCTAATATTTCAACATTTTCTTCATAAGGGAGTGTGAATTTATTCGGATGTATTGAATTAGATATGCTTTCGAACACTCACGTTGCTGTACGCGGATCCAAGCTTTGATTCGAAAGATTTAAAGAGCGATGAGTTGCGCATATCGGCCCATTTGTTAGCCACGCTCTCTGCGGTTCCGGTCACTACTTCGCTCGTCTTTTGATATCTGAAAGTAAACGAAAGTAATCTGAGATCTCAGAAAATATTTTACTTTTGCCATTATGAATGAACAGTGCAATGAAAATATCTAATTGTTTTGTGTCCCTTTTGTGGTTAAAAATAATAATAAAAACAAATTTTTACGCAGATAATATTTTCCTCAAATATATACAATAAAGCTCGAAACCGACATTTGTTGTCATTGGGCAATCTACTTTTCAAGTTTGTTCTATTTTGCATTTACATCAATTTTTAAATGATCGATTTAATCGAGTCGCTCTATAAACAATACTAATAAGGTTATATTTGAAATTTCCATAAAATATAGAATATGGCTTTCTTGAATTTTCTAGGACGTTCCAATACCGTATTGATTGTTTTCCAATATTCTACGTTTCAATAAGAACAATAAAGTGAAATTCAAGAGTGCTCTGAATAACGCTTGAGTATTCCACACAGTACTATTAAGCCATATTATATCTCTGATAGTACCACCATTAACCAGTTACTTACTTGCGAAAACTAAATTCAGGTTCAATAATCCAGTCCAATTAACTACCCATAAAAAATCCTATGAAATTTAGTACCAAAGAATTAATACATACGCTGGGGTTTCCTTGACCGTTCTGAGTCCATGCGACACTTCTTCGGTTATTTCAGTGAGCGGCGAAATGCCGAGCTTGCGTTTCAGAGTAGCCTTAATTTTTATGATTAGCCTTTATATCCAATAAGTTAAAGAAAGATAACGCACGACGTGTTTCTGACGAGCGGCCAATAACTGGCGCAACGTGGCGATTTCGTTCTCCGTCTAAAAGAATAAGATAATTTCATCGCAAATATTCCTCGATAATCGTATAAAAATTTTGGGGGAATAAAATTATTCACTCACGAGAGGTAGTTTATAGTAATTTGGAAGTTCGACCGTGATTTGGAACCTCGGGATTTGATCCGTCAAACAAACAAAAATTACAAAAGAAATTTTGCATGATCCAATGTAATTTTGTACGGTTTATACATTTGGCATTGATACGGCCTTCCCTTCAGAAATGTTACTAAAAAATTTGTCTTATATCTAGGAAGTCTAAAGAGAGTATCAAGATTAAGGGTCATTATAACCTCGACTGTTTAAATGGCCTATATGCCAAAATGGTAAAAACTGCCAGCATTTATTGTTGATAGCCCTACACAAACAATCATTTAAGGAAAATGTATATTAACGGTGCTAGGAAAAACAAAAAGTTTACCTTCTTGAGCTCTTCCCGGATCAATTCCTTCTCGGCGTCTGAAATGTCGGCTCCATTTTCTGCGCCGCTGTCCGCAACTAAAGCACTTTTCATTAAGTTTTGAAACAAATTGTGAATAAAAACATACCTTCTATTCCGGGAGTTGCCATTTTGCACTAGACGTCAGGTTTTCGAATAAGATTTCTTCAAGAAATTAGATTCACGGAATATAGCGACCTGAAATTTTATTTTGAGTGAAATAAAGAACGGCATTTGTAACGGACCAATAAATACAACAAAACCACCTAATAAATACGATGAGAAATGGGTCGAGAATATAATTTTCGTATAAGGCTTTAAGATAGAAAAGCAATAAGGATAGAGAAAGGCGGTATTGAGCTCTGGGCTGAAGGTAGAAATTTTAGAAAAATGTCTGGAATCCCTGGATACGGGGTCTCGAATCTGGATCGCAAAAAATTTAATGCCCGGTCTAACATTTTCATCTTTTTCCCCTATTACATAATTCAATCAAACATTTTTATAAGACGAGTTCCAACCTGTTTATCAGAAAATCATGTCCGTTTGTTTTGAAAAATGTATCAACTCATAAAGGATTCCAGAAAATATGTTTCGAAAGCAAGGAATAATTGTAGGGGTTTAACGCAGAAATGAGCCATTTCTGCCGTTTCAATAAACACGTATGAAAATCGGGTTCACTATTTTTGTTTCACTTCTCTCTCGCGCTCCATCTGAACACAATCCCTCACTTCTCAAACACACTCCAATAAATTTCAATCACTTCTCGGTGGTGGGTTGGTCTTTCTCGTCAATTATTTTTTGTCAGCATTGGAAATGTATGAGTTACATAGAAAATTAACTGCGAAGCGCGTAAGCGTTACTCTATTTGATTACCTGTACAAATAATTTGCTCTCACGTAACTAGAGAAAAACCTTCGCTAGAATGTCTAGCAAGCTGCTAGGAACAAAAAAAAGAAAAACGTTTTTTTGAACAATCTGTGAATTGGGTAAAAACTTTTTGAATTTCAATTGTCCCGGAATGTAATTCAGTTTTGGAGAACTCAAGTTAAAAGTCAGTGACCGAAGAAATAAAATCAGTGAGAAATTATGCAGGAATCGATGTTAAAAATTGGAAACCAAAACGGGTTTTAATTTTCTCATTTAATCGATTTCCATTTCGTGACTCATAAAAGTGCGTTTCGAAACCGTTATTTCACTACCTTTCCTGTTTCATCCAAAAATTTTGCAAAGCTCCAGCTCAACCTTTATAAAATGCACTCCAAACCCAAAAATGAAACAAATATCAAATTACATTGCATCAAAATTAGTGCCCAAATGACATCAATTCCAATACAATCGTCGCAAAAGTCACCGAATTGGACTCTTGAAACACTCTTTCACTCACGTCCCCTCCAAGTTGGACGACGCTGGAAGTGTAACAACACTTCCCTTCGCCCCGGAAACACAGCCCCCGGCCGATGTCAATATCAATCCAGCACCGGCCAACTCCATGAAAATGGGCTGTGTGCATGGAAATGCGGCGAGGATGCGCTGGCGACCCTTTGCCAACTCTCTTTTCACTCCATCAAACGTGGATCGCAAAAAGTGCGCCAGGTCATCGCTCGTTGCGAGTTGTATTTGAATGCGAATTTCATTCAAACGCCATTTTGGGTTCGCTTCGGGACAATTCTTTGACTGACGTCGTCTAACCTGGCGATCTATTTATTAAATCGCTGTCCTTTTTTGTTCGCGTTTAGTTTTGTTATTGTGTCGTATGAGATTTGAGTTTGAAAGTGATTGATGGCGTATACATATGCAGATTTTACATTTTTATGGATAATTTGCTGAAGTTTTTGAGATATTTTCTTGGATTGGAAAAAGTTGAGAATTTATTGGGATTGTTTTTATTCGGTTATGAAACGTTGAGTGTATCGTTCAGTAGCTATCGTGTTAACGGAGTTTTATTGGAATTTCAGGAAATTAAACTTGCTAATTTGTTAACTTTTCAGGGCATGTATGAAGTTCAGATGGTTCCATATTTTTCGTATTTCTCTGTGGTAGTTCTCGCCTATCACTATGGTAAGTTAATTTTGATAGAATCGATGGTTTTGGTAGGAATCAATAGTTAGATGGAATTTTAATAATCTTTTCTGTATTACTTGAGAGTACATAGTAATCTCAAGTAATACAGTATAGTAATACAGACAATACACACCATAGGAATAAAATAGAAATTCGAATGATGAATTGAGAAGTTTAGTTGGAATTCGATAGTCATTTTGCTAAAATATTAATGTCTGAGTTGAGAGTTTTCGAGAAACGTTGCCTTTGACACAGATTTTGATATAACAATTTCGAGAGCAACGTCGAAAGCACAGAATCTTTCACATATCCGAATATAAAATTGAACTCTTTATTTTTTATTGTCGATTTTACGCGAATTAACGTATAAAATTTCTCGCTGTAAGATGTACTTTGCGATTATGCTGTTAAGGATAACCGAATAAAAACACTTATGATTAACTCTTTAAAAATGTTCGAGTTATCCAAGTGTGAAGTTAATGGCTGCTAGAATTAATAATCTTGTAACTGTTAAAATAATTCACTTTCAGTTATGGCCGACAACAAACGACAGGAAGTCGAGAAGCATATGGAAATGGGCAAAATGTTCCTTTCGAAAGGTCAGTTCTCAGACGCCCTTCAACATTACCACGCCGCAGCGGAACTCGATCCAAGTGATTATCAGATATTCTACAGGAGAGCAACAGGTATGATTTTCATTGAAAATTTCGAGTTTCTAATTTTATATGGGAACTTTTTAGTACTGCTGGCACAAGGCAAAATGAAGGCCGCTCTTCCAGATTTGCACAGAGTGGTCGAGTTGAAACCGGATTTCATCGCAGTAAGATTTTGTTATTTTATATAGAAGATTTGGTTAAATTTTATTATGTTTAGGGCAGAGTACAACGAGGAAACATTCTTTTCAAGCAGGGACAATTGTCCGATTCCGCCGAGGACTTCAGATTTGCGGTGGGTTTTTAGTAGTTTTTACACTCACAAAGATAAATGTTATTCAGTTCCATTTTCTTAAGATGGTATATTATAAGAGACTTATTTATTTTCTAGCATTTGGCTAAAATTTTTGACAATGTAGCCTAATATCATTTTTCCATGTTGAATTTTTGGAATATGTATTTGAAATATTTACTCTTGTGAAATACGTTATGTTGCAGACTTTCTTTGTTGGAGTTCACTGAAAATTTTGACTAGTACATATTAAAACATAGATTAAATTAAGGTTATATTAAAAATGAGGAGTGCAATTCAGAAAGAATTTGACGTAGAATTACTCTTATAGCGAATTATCTAAGAAACAACACTATAACCTAGTACTCAATAATATTCTATTTTGGTCTTTACGTTAATTTTTTATATGTAAGAAAATTATTATATATTAAGAGATTCATTTCTACCTTGTATGATTTTGGGAAAAAAATGTTCAAAAAGTCGAAGATCCAGGGCTATAGGGAGTACTCAATTAATATTTTTTTCTGCATTTTACGTTAATTTTTGATATGAAAGAAAAAGTTCTTTTTATTAAAACGGAGTTCACTTCTACGTATATATGATCTGAAATGTTTCAACATTCATATCTTACCGTTTTCCAGGTAAAACACGAGCCCGAACACGCAGACGCCAAAGACAAACTCGAAAAGATTTCTCAAGTGCAAGAGTGGATAGACACAGCGACTGACTATTTCGAAAATGACGATTTCCATAGTGCCGAAAAATACTTTGATCAAGTTATTGAGGTTTGAGAAATTTTCTGTTTACGACATAACTAAAGGCTAAAAATTTTAGCATGTCCACTGGGATGCCGATTTGCATCGAAAACGGTCAAAATGCCGTCTCGCTCGAGGCGATGTCCATAATGCGCTTGCCGACATAAGGGCAGTCGCAAAATTAGTGCCGGATTCAACAGAAATATATCTCGAGATGGCCGAAATGTATTATGGCGTTGGAGATGTTGAGAATTCACTTATGTAAGTCTTTCTGTTATGGTTTTAAGTTCATTCTAAAGATAGGGAAATATTTATATTGAGCGAAAACCTAGGATTTCGATAATTTTGGAAATTTTAGACTTATCTTCGACAAATCAATTATTTGTTGAAAGTCATTATTAAACAAATTAAAGTTTTATTAGTTATTAAACTTAATAAAAAACGAACCTGCAAGAAAATATTCTTGTTGAATTTTAATAAGACAGTAATACCCCAGTATATTTTTTATCCTTTTAGATGGCAAAAAGCTATAGCCCTTATGAAATAGGTACAATTTTAGTAAGGCAGAAATCGCTCACGGTAGATTCTGTGCTTTCTAATTACAAAGAATTTCCCCTGAAAAATATTAACGGCTTTGTTCATCTGTTAAGTTTTAGCTGTCAAAATTACCAAAATGTATCTAATCGGAGAGTAGTTTGCTTTTAATAACAACATTATATTTCAGGCAAATTCGGGAGTGCCTCAAACTGAACCCAGACCACAAACTGTGCTTTCCGTTCTACAAGAAAATCAAGAAGCTTGCTAAGATGCGAGAAGCCTTGGAAAAAGCCGCCAAAGCGGAACAATGGGCTGATTGTCTCAAGAAGGGAGAAGAAATCCTGAAACTTGAAAAGAAGATCGACGGAATCCAATACGATGTTTTCCGGCATACTTGCAAGTGCAATATGAAGGTATACGATTATATATTAGGGCATCTATATTGCATAAGGCAAACGATTTACCTAAAGCTCATTTTGTCACACATCTTAATTTTATGCTTAAAAATAGAAGCGCAAAAATTATTAAACGAATAGTAACGATCTATTGTACTATCTGGTGTACAACATTCAGAATTATTATTGTGTAGTGCATAACCACGACACCAATTAGTGTACTGGTTTACCTTGTGTTATCAATAAAATTATTTACTTCAATATTAAGCCTATGAAACGTTGGCAATCGTTTTCATTTGTTGAATAAAAATTGTAGTTTATAGTGAAAATTAGAGTCGAATTAGAGAAGTACCGAAAAGTGAAATCATAGCCACGATAAGCATTTATAGAAAAAGTATAAAATATATAATAAACTCAGTAACGATCTATAACTTTAGCTACAACACATCGCAGAAGCCGTTCAGCAGTGCTCAACAGCCCTAAAATATGGTGATGAAAACGATTTGGATTTGTTGCTGGATCGAGGAGAAGCATATTTACTCGACGAACAATATGACAAAGGTAAAATTCATTATAACAGTTAGAATGCTTTTTGTAGTTACAAATGTATAGGATAATCGTTAACTGAATAGAATTAGACTACTATTAAACAACCAGTATTTCCAATTTGTGCAGAACATTGTCGAGAACACTTTCAGCAACAATACATTATTTCAGTGTTCTGAAACAGTTTGTGTTAAAAATTCCACAATAATTGAACTAGTTTGATGCTTTGAGAATTACTAACGATCGATGTCATTAATTAATATATGATTGACTCGTATTCAATGACATGATAATTGTAATGGTAACAAAACAATGAGTGCGTTAATGGATATTACTTTCCGCTTAATCGTTTTATTATTTCAGCCATTGAGGACTTTCAACAAGCGGCCAAGGCACACGATGATTCTCGCAGAGCCAAAGAAGCACTCAATCGAGCTCAAAAGCTTGCCAAACAAGCGAAAAAGAAGGATTATTACAAAATCCTGGGACTAAGAAGGTAAACCTATTTTATGTTTTAGCTTAAATTCCATTATGTATTTTCAGAAATGCCGACAAGCGAGATGTCATGAAAGCATATCGTAAATTGGCTCAAAAGTGGCATCCAGATAACTTCCAGGTAAACTTTTTGGTCAGATCAATGCCTCAATATTACTGAGACTAAATTTCATTTGACCAACAAATTTAGGTCGAATTCCACAGCTATTTAAATTCGATCAATACCAATTCAGCAGTTTTTGATAAATTTAACCATAGTGGAATTCCTTAAAAGTAATTTATCGGAATAATTTTTTGCAGAGGTAAAATTAAATCTGAGTGCTAACTCTATAGAAGATCATTTATTTACTACAAAAATCGTAGAGTTTGTAGTAAAACCCCGGAATGTGTTTAAGAGTGAAATATTATTTTGTATGAAACATGGTAACATTTGTAATTTCATGCAATTATGGGATTTCCTTATTCCAAGAAGTTACCTAATTTCCTATTGCTGTATTTAAGCTAAAACTGTATTACTTCCTTGGGATCCTGAATAAACCTTCCTACTAATGCCTTCTGAAAGCCTAATTTTTAAAATCCTAACTCATATTATCAATTTCAGGACGACGATGAAAAGAAACGAGCTCAGGACAAATTCATCGATATCGCGAATGCCAAAGATGTGTTGACGGATCCGGAGAAGAGACAACGCTACGACAACGGCGAGGACCCGCTCGACCCGGAATCCCAACACGGCGCTCATCACGGTTGGCATCAACAATGGGGAGACATGCCCTTCGGGTCGCACTTCGGCGGTGGCCAACAAGGATACTCATTCAAATTCAACTTTGGATAATTGTATATATGTTAGATTATTTGTGAAAGAATGCTCGCCGCATATTTGGTTTTCTTAGGCTATCTTGAGCTTTAGGCCAGTAGTATTTATTTTCTTTCGATAATTTGGACAAATTATCCTTGCTCTTAATTTTTCCTCATGTTACTGAATTTTAAAATGGGCTAAAACTTTTTCGTTTTATCGTAAAATCTGCAGCCTTTTCTGGTAAGCATTCTTTCTGACATGTTATTTCCCCTCCAAAGTTCACCTTTGCAATATTGTTATTTCTTTGCAATGTATAGGAATTAAAGCCATGTATCACTAATGGAGTACGTCATCTATCACGGGTTGTCTTGTATACACATTTACTTTTTATGTTGTTCGTTTTGTTCTTTCAATGTTTTGCTGTGAAGGTCTTTAACCAAAGCTTGTCATAAAATGAAAATATTATTTATTCAAATTTGTGCATAGATTGCACTTTGAGCGTTATTTTGCGAATTGTAATTGTGAGTTGTTGTATTTTTTATGTGATAGTAAAGTGCCTCAAGGAATAAATAACTGTTTATGAGTGAGATGGAACATAAAAGGACAGTATTCGCCTTCGCTTCTTTCATTTTTATTTGACACTGCGAATAAATGATTGTTTAAGCCATAAAATGAGCGATCAAAAAGTGAAATCCGAAGACGAACTTGGCGTCAAGTTGGATCGATGCTTCGCCGATACTTTGCTCAAAGTCACCGGTGGACTTGCCATTGGAGTGGTCGCCTCAATGCTTCTGTTCAAAAGTCGAAGCTGGCCGATTTGGTTGGGAACTGGCGTTGGTAAGATTTTGTTGTTATATAACGTAAGCATGACGTATTCTTATTGGGAGTTTTAATCATTGCAACACAATAGTCAATTTTTCATAGGTCTCTTTCGAGAGTCAGAAAGTTGGCTACATATAGGCGCAAGTTATACATTCGATAGGATTTTATTAGGATATTCTGTAGTCTGGTCTTAGACAAGCCGAATAAAATTCTGAGCTTCGAAAACCTTAGAAAAAGCTATTGAGCGATATGAAACGTTAAAGACGCTAGGAGATTTAGAGAGCGTTACAAAACGCTTTATAAAAAGCCATGAGCTTTGCAAATATTAAGAAAAAGCAACAATCGTTAGAAATTGGAATCTTTGACAAATAATTTCCCTGAGTATTAAAGATTGAATAAATTTTACAATACGAAAAGAGAAAAATGTAAGGATCGATTATCGCTGGGCAGAATAGCTAGAATGGTACAATTTCATTTAAGAACCGTAAATGTCTAAATTTTTGACGCATAAGAGAAAGACATTCGAAAAAAGTTTATTAGTTTGTTTGGTGATTTCATATTCTTTGACTACATAATTAAAGACAAGTAATTTGGTTATTTCAAATTAAAAACCTTACCATTACCTTTATTTATTTGGCAAAAAATACTATAAATAATGCTTTACAAAAGATAGGTCAACATTTTTAAAGGCTGATACGTATTGTATACAATATTATCTGCCCAAAAAACTAATAAACTGCAGCAAATACTGAAAAACGTTTGCATATTTCTTAGAAGAAAAAAGAAACCGTATAAACGATAAACCTTACTAGACAGAATTGACAGGCTGAGAAGTGATTTACAATTGCTTTTAACATGCAAAATAAGCACCTTTTATTTCTCTCATTGATATTTTTAGCATATCACGAAGATTCCCGCTCTATTTGTCATTTATCTGTTTCTTTTTCTTACTGAGAAATATGCGGAAGTTTTTCAGTAATTGCACAGATAATAAGCGCCAACCTTTAAAAATCAGAAAGGTATCAAAAGACTTTCAGTACACAAAATTTCTTTATTCTATTCTATTCTTATTATACCCAATTTTAGGTTTGGGAAATGGCTGGAGCAACTGCAGACACGACCTCGAATCGCCATTCCTGCTGCACGGCAAAAAAGTAAAGAGTTCGGAAGCCGGAAAGTCCGCCTATCAAATTGTGCTTCAAAATCCGCCGCCGGCACCCGCACCTAAGTGATTTCCAATAGTAACCGTTTCTCTCCTAGGCCCAGCGTTTTTGTTGTATATGTCTTTTAATAAATGCTTTATCTTTATTGGCTAATTATTTTATTCCATCATGGTATTTTTGTAACTGCATGTAGTTGACAAAATGCTGATCACTGATGGCTTTCGTTGCACTTTTATAGAGCTACAATGTATTCAATACTAAGAATTTCAAACAACATTCCTTACAAGGTAGGAAAATATAGTTATTACGTTGATACGCTCATGACAACATTTTTTGTGAATTAGAGCCAAATTAGACTTTCTGGGATCTAGATGAAAAAACAAAAGCAACCAGTTATTCGGTGAGATCCACGATATATGGAGATCAGGATTATACGCAGACACATCTCGATGGTCAATACCTCGGTAATAAAGAATTTGATTACCGGGGCACTTTTGGTCGGAACGGCATTTTTCCATACAAACTTCGCGATAATTTTTCTGATTGCCTCGATATTCTGGACAAAATATTTCCGGCGTTTTATGTAAATTTTCGATAAAATTTATTTGGTCACTATTTTAGCCACAGAGAAAAGTGTTTTCGGCAAGTTTTCTTCCGTTCTACACCGAACATCGATGTGGTGAACAACTTTTTCTTCAGCCACATGCTCAATTAAGGCGGTCCTCGATTTGTCTAAATTGGCCAAAAATGTGTCCGAAAAATAAAATTTTCGATATAAAGTACACCCCGCTCCCTTGGGCAGTGATCGCTATGCCAAGCTTGCGCCAAAGCCGCGGAAATTTAAACTGTCGCTTTGGAAATAATTTCATGTCGGGGCTTTATATTAACTGGAGTTAATAAACTGCATCACTATCAAAGTGGAGGAGGTTTGAATTTGGCGGTTTTGGCGTTCTGTTAAACGCTCATGCTTCGAATGGCCGCACCAAATTCAAAACTCGCTCACTTTTATCGTGACGCAGTTTTATTTTGTTTACTTAAAGGCGCTGCCATTTGGCATTATCGATCGATTGCGGCATGAATTCTAGGGAGTTTTATTGTGAAAAGTTGAGGATTGGTCTCGCAATATAGCCTCCAGATCTCCTAGCAGCCTTCTAACGATATCGCCAATTGACGGCAACTCCTCTGTGATTTGAATCCGCAATTTTCCCTACTCATTCTCTTTCACACACCACTTTATTTTCTCTGTTTTAGATTCAAGATCCAAGACCGATATGCCACCGAAGCGAAAACGGGACACAACACCGGATGATCTGGAGTCAGAACCGGACGACTTAGAGGCAGAACCGGATGACCTGGAGGCAGAACCAGACGCGATGGAGCCATTGCCGGACGCTGGGGAGACGGTACCAGACTCTGTGGAAAAATTGCCGGACGCTGTGGTCTCTGCTATGACGGCGAAGCAGTTCCATGTTAGTTGGGATTCTATTTTCTCAGTTTTAATAAACTCGCTCTCAGCAAAACTGGCCGGAAAGAAAAATTTAAATTAAATTAAGAATGGTCCTGCACGGTAGACATGTTCACGAAAGACGCTGATATGATTCATAAACATGCTTGCGAATTAGCGTTACAGTGTATGAATGTCTCCCGTGCAGGACCAATATTAATACATTCAAATTTTGCTTTTGGGCCAGTTTTGCTGAGAGGGAGTTTATCTAAGTTTTTCGTTATGAATAAAGACCCCAAAAATATTTTTAAAATAAAAAAAATATTTAAAAAATATTTTGGACTTTTTTTAACTAAAATATTTTTAAAATATTTTTTTTATTTAAAAAATATTTTGCATATTTTGGGAATTTTACTTATATTTTAGTAAATATTTTGGCATTTTTGGACAAATTTTGTGATATTTTGGCAAAATTTTCGCGGCGGCCGACGGCCGCCGCGAAATTTTTTTTGGCGGAGAAATTTTACCAAAAAATTTTGCCGAAAAATGTTTTTTACGAAATTTTTCAAAAAAAATATTTTTTATTTTGCCGTTTTTTTTCCAAAATTTGTTATATTTTGTTGAATTTTAGCTTTTAATTCAGTCTGAAGTAACAATGAAAGCTAAAAAAGCACAATTAAAGTCTAGAATCGGCAAAAAATTGCTAATTAAAAAAATATTTTTTTTTTAATATTTTGCGATTTTTTTAAATATTTTAATTAATTAAAACCGGAATTAAAAAAAATATTTTTGGGGTCTTTAGTTATGAAAGTCAAGTGCTTTTGTAACTAGATCTTTATTGCTACGTTTATGACGCCAATTAAGTTATGTCATAGTGCGTACTTTACTTCTACGTTTTTTTCTATGTTCTAATAATGTTATTATAGTTTTTGACGGCTATTTGAATTTGATCGATACCGATTTTGTAGTTTGTGACAAAGTAAATCGTTGCAGGATTTCGTAAATGTTTCATATCGACTAAATTTTTACTAAGATAGAATTTAGTTTGTGTACTAACTCTGCGGAGAAATTAGTTCGCTATCTGACAATAAAATAACACAATGATAGTTTAAAATTGATGTATTCAATGAAAATGAGGCGAAGTAATTATGGCCCGCCCTATACATTCAGGAAATTTGTCACCAATTTGATTAATATCATTTTTTACAGAAGAGAAATTTGCGCGAACAGCTCGCCATACGCTACCAAATGCTTGCCGTTTTCGAGGCTGGAGATGGGCCGTCTAAAGCTGAAAAAAGCATCAATGCTTTGTTTGGCAAAGGAACCACCACTCAAGCATCGTGCTCGCACTGGTTCAAAGTAACACAATTCATTCTCTGTAGTAATAGGAATATTTAAGTAATAGGGAGGTAAAGATAAATACATATATATGTAAAACCTTTAGATTCAGGCTGAAACACTCATTCTTATATTTAGACTTTAACTTTGATTAAGCTACAGCGTATTGAGCATTAAGGCATAGTCGAGTTTTTTTGTGAGAATTTCAGTTATTTTAGTATTATACTTATGTAGTTATATAATATTATTATTCAGTTTAAGCTAGATTATAGATCAAAAGGTGAGGCCAAAATTGCTTAAAATCGGAGTCAGTATTGCATAAATCGAATTTACTGAAGTCTAAATATAAAAATCTCGGTATATTACTTCCAAAAGGAGTAAATCTTGGAGGAATAGAAATTGCAAACTCTCAAAGAAAAAAACATCTTTAGACATACAGTCATTACAACAGTACTTTTTTCAGAGATTCCGTTCTGGTGATAAGAATTTGGTCAGCGGAAACACGCGTATATGGAGCCAAAGCGAAGTGGATGCGAGCGATGTTTTCCGTAAGTTGGAATGCGAGGCGCAAGGCCTCCGCGAACAAGTGCTGAAGGCTTACGCTGCCAAGAACGAAAACGCCGCGAGAAAAAAGGCCGAAAATGCTCCGAAAAGGAAGAGGAAGTAGAAGGCCGACAAAAAAATAACTGTACACTGGTTCACGCGGTATAAATATTCTTAACTTTATTCTTTTATCGATTGCCGTTATACTCATATTGTTATCAAGCTATTTCCGGAATTCTGATTTTAGCCATTTCCATCGAATATTCTGCACTTTGATAATTTCAGCATTTTTTAATTTGATTTCGTGAAATAAAAGCACGTCGCAAGTGTCGAGCAAACAGTACAAGTCACACATAACCCTTGATCCGTCGTATTTCGGGTATTACAGATATTACAAATTGAGTGTAAATTATTTATTCGTGTTCCTCATTTCTTCCATAATATTTTCATGAGTCCATTATCTAAAGGGTTGTTTATTGAAGGCCACGTCATATGTTTAAGCCTAAACATGGCAACTTTTTTACTGTTTCGATTAATATCTCCTGAGGTTTGGGAACATGAATGCAATATTCGGTAAACATTGTAACTTCTTTCAGTGTCTCAATTTTTGGCAGCAGGAAATTCTTTCGTATGTTTGGATTTTTAAGAATAAAACCGATCCGGTAGCTAGAAATAATTCCGGAATGAGTGGATTTAGGGGCAGAGTTCGCCTTAGGAAAACTAGATAGGCGATCATTTTTGGGGGTGTTTGTCAAATTTCTCCTATATTGTTTTTAATTAATAATTATTTATGTATATTATATTTATGTTATATAATTAATTTTTGATCTTGATAGATATAAAAAGTTTGGTATAGGACCACACATAGCGGTCATTCGAGACAACTCATATCCCTAAATACTTCCCTTTTGCTCTAGGTATTAAAAATAACCTATCTAAAAGGTCAATGGAACTCAATGGCGTATGCAAGCCACTACAATTGTAGAGGAGTCTGCAAGCAGTTGACAATTGCCGAAAGTTGCCGCTAGGTAGTTCTCGCGCAGTGATTGCAAATTTTAGAAATTTGTCAACTAGATCAGTATTATTTTGAAAATTTTTAATTTGTGAAAAAATTCTGAAAATATGACAAATGTGGATCAAAAACTGTCGTGGTCATTTGAATGAAAGGGGAGACACGGAAATGCACATACAAAAATTGTTTACGCAAAGTGGTGTCAAAAATGTTATTCTCCTATTGCCCTCATACCTTCTAGACCCGTAGTGGGAACATTTGCAGAAGATCATTCTAAAACTTAATGCGATCTATTTTTATATGTGAATCGTTGTCCCAGCTCAAGAGGCATATCCAGAATTTTTGCTTGCGGCACTGATTTTTCACCATAGAATGTTTTCGCATCCTTTTCGTTGTAACAAGTTTTCTCGTCCAATCTTTATGGAATCATTTGGGTTCGATTCATACCCCAAGTTCGATTCATACCCAAGCTAGTGGCCAAGACATATCTACTCAAATTCCTAGTTACCTTGTCGTCACTTTTACGTGCGAATAACTTTTTTATGGACATAGTGCTTTCCTTTTGTGTCAACACTCCTTTTTAATGATGTCATATCTCAATGAAAGAACAGAAAAGGTCTTTCGCTTATCATTTTCTGACTCATTTTTCATACAAATTTGGCTTATAAGCGACGTACAGCTTTTCTCTGACTGATTTCCTTTCTAATCTTTCAAATCAGTTCCCTCAAAATGTAATGCGCATTCATTTGTACTCATAGTATTTTCAAAGGTCGAAAACTCTCACCCGTGTGAAATTACGTCGGAAAATTTTGTTACTTTTGGAATTTTAAATGAAGATTTATAATATCGAATTGGATCTTGAGGTACCTAAAAGTATGAGAAAAGGTCAAGAAGATATTAATTCCTCAATGAATTGGTGAATCGTTACTGAGTTTAGTAAATGAACTTGAAACGTTTGCCCGGTCGCGAACTTTTCAGTCAATTTTGAAACTGTCACGACCGAACTCTCATTCAATGTCAAACAATTTGGCACACCTTAAACTCTGTGGATTCTCTCTGGCCTTTTTACGTCATTCACCTAATTTTGCTTGATGACTCACTCTAAACAAATATAGAGAGTTTTCCGCGATACGGTTTTAATTTTTGAACTATTTGAGTTGCGCTAAAATTTGCCTGTTAAATCACCACTATTCCAGTAAATTTCCCACATGCTACAACAGATAATTTTCTACCTGAGAATAATTTTTGCACGAAATTTAAAATTACGGTTGTGTCTTTATTCCACAATCTTTGATTCCAGAACCATTTTTGTTATAACGGCAATCAGAGAGTCTCATACTTGATCCTGGCTGGGTCTTAATTGTCTATTCAATCAATATGGTTCATTTTTAATATTGTTACTCGTATATTTCGTAGAAGTCCTCAACATTTTCTATACATACTTTTTAGGCATCCATGGACCTACCCGATAACAATTCACAACTGACCACACAAGCTGGTCGTTCCGCTAGGCCTGTAAAGCTAGCTGTTATATTAGTTATCATATGCGCCTTTATTCCATATATTACTGTGATTATCGTCAACTGGCAACATTCCTTTGCTACGGGAACTGCGACATTATTCTTCGCAATAATAATCTGCTTAACGTTTATTCCTCTGGTATTGACTTATTTCCGCTTCAAAAATGCCTACAAAGAATGCTATTCTAAACAGTCTTGTCCAACGGATATCCTGAAATATATCGACAAACAGCGAAGAATATTCGTAATTATTAACATTTGCCGATCCATTCTTTTGCTCGGATTCCTGCCTGAATTCCCGCTATATTCGTTTTTCCGGTATACATTTAACGAAGCGCTCAATGAGTACGAAGCTGAGCCCAGAACGGAACAAAATGCAAACAATGGAGTAGCTTTCGTGTTTTTTGCTTCGATCGTCATGATAGCTATGATAATTATTTTCAACGCATTCATGGATCTGTGCATCTTTCGGCAGAGATTTGGAAAACTTTGCAACCCAGATTCATGCCTCAGGTAAGCACTTGCCAATTAGAACGATCTTGGTACAACTTCGTACTGCCCATATAAAGTGGCAACATATCTGCTCTATAAAGTTATACAGCTATCTGGAAATAGAGATAGTTAGATAACTATATCTAGCAATCTATGTTCCAGAAATTTTTAAATTAAAAATGAAGTGGTGAAATGGCAATTATGACCTTAAAATTAACGATTTGACCTGTAGATTTAACCGAAAAATGTTTTTTCGCCAACACGGACTATTGGTAATCCGAATAGCCCTTGGTTGCGAGCAAACATCTAAACAAAAATTACATATTTCCGTCGTATTCTGCTCCTCATGATCAAATTACTCTCAAAACGATATTGCCGCAAAGAAAGTTTTCCTAACAAAATTTTCGAAAAAATTGCTTTTAACATCAAAAATTTGTGGGAAGCCTTTTCCACAGATTTTTAGTGGGATATTTTAGTGTCATACAATCATCCTAACTGTTAATTTCCTATTCAGGTGCGGAAACACAATCGAGGTGGACGTAACAAATCTGTACTGTCTCTATTGTCGCGCCTGCGAGAAACTTCGCAAGGAAGTTGAGAAGGCTCATTTTTTGCCGAATCCTCAACAAAAAACTCTTATCACTTACAACACGAGACTTTTGAAGTATGCCGCCGTATTGCAACATTTTTGCTTTCTCGTATTGTTTGTGAAATTCTTTGTTTGGCACGCACATTTCTTTCTGTTTTGGATTCTCCTATCAACGACCATACTCCTTCTATACATATGTTTTGAATACTGGATTTATAAAAAGTTCTCTTCCACATTCACGAAACTTATCGTATTTCCGTATGAAAATAACTCGATTGTCGGCTTGAGAAAGGCCAAAAGTCTAAGAAATATTGCTATTGTATTTACTATGATCCGCACATCAATTATTTTGTTACTATTTATGCTCACCTGCACATCAAATTGCTGCAGCTGGACTCGGGATTATATGAAATATAAGAACACCGCGACTGTGTTGATTGCTTCTATTGTCTATTTTGCGTTCTTCTATTTGCTTCACTGGATATTCTTCGACATTGCACTTGCAAAAATGGCTGGCCCGAAAATGTGTCCCTGGTGTGCCTGCAGGCCGATTGTAATGCGCCTGGAATGCGGCGAAAAGAGAAGAGAATGTTCCAAAGAAGACGAGATAAGGCGGCAATTCGAAAGTTGCGAGGAATGTTTGAGAATGTAAAAGCAAACTATCGTTTATGTGATTCTTTTGTTAAATCCCTTCTTTTAAGTATTTGGCTTATGTCTGTGGTTCACATCTGTATCTCATGATCCAATGGGTATTTTTTCATGATCTTTTTTTTAAAATGATCCTCATGCAATTCTTAGGTGCACAAAAATATGAAATGATTTTTTGAATATTTGAATTCGCGCCAAAATGCATTTTTCGATTTTCAAGGCTTTTTAAAGGTGGAAAAATTCCAATTCTATTTTTATAAAATTTTTAAGGCTATGGCGGACATCTTTGTTTTTTACATTTTTTAAAATGGCCATTTTTTAAATTTTTTATGCCAAAAAGCCACTTTTTGGCCAAAAAAGTGTTTTTTCGTTCCGATGCATCTGAGACGCTGAAAATTGGTATACAGGGGTTTTCAAACATGCTGAATCCGAATCCGAAGTCAGATTTGAAATTCAAAATTTGAATTCGCGCCAAAATGCATTTTTCGATTTTCAAGGCTTTTTAAAGGTGGAAAAATTCCAATTCTATTTTTATAAAATTTTTAAGGCTATGGCGGACATCTTTGCTTTTTACATTTTTTAAAATGGCCATTTTTTAAATTTTTTATGCCAAAAAGCCACTTTTTGGCCAAAAAAGTGTTCTTTCGTTCCGATGCATCTGAGACGCTGAAAATTGGTATACAGGGGTTTTCAAACATGCTGAATCCGAATCCGAAGTCAGATTTGAAATTCAAAATTTGAATTCGCGCCAAAATTTTCAAGGCTTTTTAACGGTCAAAAAATTCCAATTCTTTTTTATAAAATTTTTAAGGCTATGGCGGACATCTTTGCTTTTTACATTTTTTAAAATGGACATTTTTAAAAATCCTCCATTTTTTGATTCCGAATCAGAAGTCATCATTCTGTTAGCATGTGAATGTAAATATGCGAATGTAAGCGTGATGAAGTAAAGATGATAAAGTAAGCATGATAATGTAAGCATGCAAACGCCGAACTCGCAAGCTTTTGCTATGGTAAGCTTGATTGTAAGCATGCAAACGCCGAACTCGCAAGCTTTCTCTATGGTAAGCTTGATTTTGTAAGCATGATAATGTAAGCATGCAAACGCCGAACTCGCAAGCTTTGGCTATGGTAAGCTAGATTTTGTAAGCATGTGAATGTAAGCATGCAAACGCCGAACTCGCAAGCTTTCTCTATGGTAAGCTAGATTTTGTAAGCATGTGAATGTAAGCATGCAAACGCCGAACTCGCAAGGTTTTGCTATGGTAAGCATGATAATGTAAGCATGCAAACGCCGAACTCGCAAGCTTTCTCTATGGTAAGCTTGATTTTGTAAGCATGTGAATGTAAGCATGCAAACGCCGAACTCGCAAGCTTTTGCTATGGTAAGCTTGATTGTAAGCTTGCAAACGCCGAACTCGCAAGCTTTGGCTATGGTAAGCTTGATTGTAAGCATGTGAATGTAAGCATGCAAACGCCGAACTCGCAAGCTTTTGCTATGGTAAGCTTGATTGTAAGCTTGCAAACGCCGAACTCGCAAGCTTTGGCTATGGTAAGCTTGATTGTAAGCATGCAAACGCCGAACTCGCAAGCTTTGGCTATGGTAAGCTTGATTGTAAGCATGCAAACGCCGAACTCGCAAGCTTTTGCTATGGTAAGCTTGATTGTAAGCATGCAAACGCCGAACTCGCAAGCTTTGGCTATGGTAAGCTTGATTGTAAGCATGCAAACGCCGAACTCGCAAGCTTTTGCTATGGTAAGCTTGATTGTAAGCATGCAAACGCCGAACTCGCAAGCTTTGGCTATGGTAAGCTTGATTGTAAGCATGCAAACGCCGAACTCGCAAGCTTTCTCTATGGTAAGCTTGATTTTGTAAGCATGATAATGTAAGCATGCAAACGCCGAACTCGCAAGCTTTTGCTATGGTAAGCTTGATTGTAAGCATGCAAACGCCGAACTCGCAAGCTTTGGCTATGGTAAGCTTGATTGTAAGCATGCAAACGCCGAACTCGCAAGCTTTCTCTATGGTAAGCTAGATTTTGTAAGCATGTGAATGTAAGCATGCAAACGCCGAACTCGCAAGCTTTTGCTATGGTAAGCTTGATTTTGTAAGCATGATAATGTAAGCATGCAAACGCCGAACTCGCAAGCTTTGGCTATGGTAAGCTAGATTTTGTAAGCATGTGAATGTAAGCATGCAAACGCCGAACTCGCAAGCTTTTGCTATGGTAAGCTTGATTGTAAGCATGCAAACGCCGAACTCGCAAGCTTTGGCTATGGTAAGCTTGATTGTAAGCATGCAAACTCCGAACTCGCAAGCTTTCTCTATGGTAAGCTTGATTTTGTAAGCATGATAATGTAAGCATGCAAACGCCGAACTCGCAAGCTTTGGCTATGGTAAGCTAGATTTTGTAAGCATGTGAATGTAAGCATGCAAACGCCGAACTCGCAAGCTTTTGCTATGGTAAGCTTGATTTTGTAAGCATGATAATGTAAGCATGCAAACGCCGAACTCGCAAGCTTTTGCTATTGTAAGCATGTGAATGTAAACATGGTAATGTAAGCATGTGAATTTAAGCATGCCTTGGTTTTGGTTGAAACTAATCATGTTCATGGCGTGGTTCATACCAATTTTTAAGCATGGTATTTTATGCTATTTATTTTAAGCAAGTGCATTACTTATGGCGAAGAAAAATGCATAAGAACAATTAATATTATAATCTTTAAGCTAGCTGCGGCGGCGGAGCCGCCCAGCAGCTAGTATACTCTATTCGTAATCGTAATTAATTCCTTAATAAAATCATGTATAAAATAAATAAGTGTTTTCCTATTTGTGAGCCGAAGTGTATGTAAAGTGAACTGAACTAGGAGGAAGGCAAATGTGTCCATGGCCTGAAAACGTTTGCCCGGTCGCGAACTTTTCAGTCAATTTTACTTTGAGATGATTTACACTCCGGCATCCCACCTGGATAAGCTGGTGACCAATCCGACCATAACATTTAAGAAGTTTAGAATTTTAAAAGTTTAGTTTTATACGCATTTTGCAACTGTCACCGAACTCTCTCTCTCAATGTCAAACCATTTGGCACACCCTTAACAATGTGGACTATCTCTGGTCCTTTGCGTCATTCGCCTTATCGACCCTTATTTTGTTTGGTGAATCATTTAAGCAAATATATAGTTTTCCCCTTTTAACTTTTTGACTATTCTGCTAACAAATAATAGAAAATAATTGAGTTGCTTTAAAATTTAAAAGAACTCAGAATTTTGGCTTTTAAAAAACGAAACCGTCAATTCCTTTGGCCAACCATACCAGTTAGTTTCCCATGTTATGTGACAGTTTTTGAACTAAGCTTCGGTCGATGTCTGAAAATTTTATATATGCCGATAATATTCACTGTTTTCAGGCATCTCTAAGCCATGGAATTACCGGGAAACAAGGTTCAAGTGGTCACAAAGGTCACTAATCAACTGGTCGCACAAGCCGTTAATCGTTCCACTAGAACGATAAAATTGGCTGTGAATTTAGTGATCATCTGCGCCCTCATTTCATATATTACTGTGATTATTGTCCACTGGGAAGACTCTTTTGTCGCGGAACTTTTTACAATGCACTTCATAATGATAATCTGCTTAACGTTTATTCCTCTGGTATTGACTTATTTCCGCTTCAAAAATGCCTACAAAGAATGCTATTCTAAAGAATTTCTTCCAACCGATATCCTGAAATATATCGACAAACAGCGAAGAATATTCGTAATTATTAACATTTGCCGATCCATTCTTTTTCTCGGATGCTTGCCTGAATTCCCGTTATATTCGTTTTTCCGGTATACATTTAACGAAGCGCTCAATGAGTGCGAAGCTGAGCCCAGAACTGAACAACATTTCAACCGAGCATTAGCTATTATGGTATTGAATTCGACTGTTATGCTGGTATTGATAATAGCTTTCAACGCAATCGTCGACTTGAATGTCTTTCGGCAAAAGTTTGGTAAACTTTTCAACTCAGGTTTATGTGTCAGGTGAGCGGTTAGCATTGGAACGATTTTGTACTTACATATGAGAACGGTTACTGACTCGGGATGGTATCAAAAACTGCGCTCTAACTGTTCTTTTTCTATCGGGAAAAAGGGAGAATCTCTTTTTCCAGATTTGAAGTAATGCGAGAGACCATTCCATTGCCTCAAGCTGTTAGAGACGACATAGATCGAGGTTCTCTAGTCGCTTTTCCTACCAAACTCAATTATAAGGTGGAGGCGTAAAATCTTTTATAGTAAGGACTGATTCTGTGTCGCCTTTTTGGAACTTTTCGGGATCAGCTCCTTTCTGGACGCGCGATACGTCAAAAAATCGTCAAGAAAAAAATTCCGTAGCAGATCACATAATTTTCAAATTTTGGGCCAAAAAGTGCCTTTTTTGCACTTTTCTTCGCTACAAAGGAAATTTTTCGGTATCAGCTCCTTTTTGGACGAACGATATCTCAAAATGCTTCCCTGGGAATTCTAAGAATGATTCCGAAAAAAATTCTGTAGCAGATCACATAATTTTCAAATTTTGGGCCAAAAAGTACCTTTTTGGCCAAAAAATGACATTTTTGAACCCAAAGCATCTACGTGTCAGATTTTTTGCACCTGGGGGTTTTCGATGGTGCTGAATCCGAATCCGGGGTCAAAAAATTATCGGGGTACCCCGGGTACGATATTTTACAAAATTTTTTGCGAGGCACCGTATCCCCCTTCGAGCGGCCGAAGGCCGCGAGTCTCACTGACAAAGCCACTGAGGCGCCAAATCCTAAGGGTTACCGGTGCCTTCGGCACAGGACTTACAGCTAGTGAATATTTACAATTTGAATTTATTATAGTTCTTTGAAAAGATTCAAATACAAATTGCATTGTGTTCATGTACCGCTGATGATCCTAACCGTTAATTTTCCGTTCAGGTGCGGAACCACAATCGAGGTGGACGTCACAAATTTATACTGTATCTACTGTCGCGTCTGCGAGAAACTTCGCAAGGAAATCGAGAAGGCTCACTTTTTGCCGAATCCTCAACAAAAAGCTCTTATCTCTTCTTATATGAAACCTTTGAAATATGCCGCCTTATTGCAACATGTTTGCTTTCTGGTACTGTTTATGAAACTCATTATATGGCACTCAAATTTGTTTATATTTTTGATTTCTACACTCCTTTCATATGCATTTTCTGAATTCCTTGTAGCGAAATATGGAATTTATGACAAATTCTCTTCCACATTCTCCAAACTTATCGTATTTCCTTATGAAAATAACTCGATTGTCGGCCTGAGAAAGGCCAAAAGTTTAAGAAATATTGCTATCGTATTGATTCTGATCCGTGCATCGTTAATTCTGTTAGTTTTAATGCTCTCAGTCAAAACAAATTTGACATGGATTGGTTCTCGTGATTTCCTGATGGATGAAAACAGCGCTTCTATTGTGTGCGTGTCTGTTATGGTGGTTGTATTTGGTATTGGGATTTTCTATTTTCTTCAATGGGCATTCTTCTCCCGCGCACTTATAAAACTCGCTGGTCCGGAACTGTGTCCTTGGTGTGCCCGCAGGCCAATTGTGAAGCAGCTGGAAAGCGATGGTCAATCCAAAGAAGACGAAAGACGGGGGCAATTCAAAAGTTGTGAAGAATGTTTGAGAATGCAAAAGTAAACTATCGTTTGTTTGTTAATTTATTAATTATACTCAACTCGTAATCATAATTAATTCCTTAATAAATTTATGAATCATTATAATAATCATTTATTCGTTATAAGAATTATATAAGATGCCTAAGTTTTGACAGTTTTTGAAATGATTAGCAAAAGTCAGTTTCCGTTCACTTTTGTCTATCTACATCATATTTCTGACGTGTATGAGTTAGTTAGTTTGTTTGCCTGCTTTCATTGGTACTAACAGTTTTTCTAATAACAGCCATATTCGCAGTTATTTTTTGCTCATAAAAGACACAACTTTTTTACGTTTTCGAAAAACGTAACCATGCTTGAAATGAAATTTCAAGATTTCCTGAAATTTAAGACGTCACCACAAATCTCGCTTTCATGACCGCAATTCACCCAAAACATTAAAAAAGGTCTTATATAAATATTTTGCAAACTGTCACCAGCCAAATACTGCCTCACTGACAGATTCGTATTAGCACACCCTAATCCCTGTGGACTCTCTCTCTGCTCTTTTGCTTTTCCTTCCTTATCATCATTCATTTTCTCTGTTGACTCTCAATAAATAAACGTTCAGGGACAAAGTGAGTTTTCTGTTTTACGCTTTTTAACGTTGATTATATAATGCGATATTATAAATCTTTAAACATTCACTATTTTGACGTTAACTTTTGGAATGTTTAAATATTTATAATATCGCATTTGATCTTGGTACCTAAAAGCATTATACAAAGCCAGGAAGATATCAAACAATTTCAAAAATTTTGGCAGTAAACTAATTTTTAGGCGTTCCCTAATACCTCGAATTCTTGAATTCAACACATGGAATACTGTCATCTGCATATGATGTGGCCACAAATTTCACTTTCATGACTTCAATCTTCCCAAACCATTATAGAAGGCTATTAATATTTTGAAAACTGTCACCTCCGAACGCTCACTCAATGAGAGATTGATACTAGCGCACCTTAAACTATGTGGACTCTCTCTGCCCTTTTGCGTCATTCACCTTATCGACCCTTATTCTGTTTGGTGAATCATTTTAAGGAAATATACAGAGTTTTCCATGTTATAGTTTAATTTTTGGACTATTTGAGATGCTTTACAATTTGAAAAAATTCTAAATTTCTACTTTTAAAAAGCGGTAGTGTTAAATACCCATACCAACTACCTCAGTAAATTTCCCAAATGCTATGATAATTTTTAGCCTAGGAATAATTTTTGCGGAAATCCAAAATTTTGGTTGGATCTTTATTCTACATTATGTTTGTAATAATGACAATATGAGGATCCAAGATTTGATCCTGGCTGGGTCCGAAAGTTTCGGAAGTCCTAAACATTGTATATACCCCGATAATATTAACTATTTTCAGGCATCTATAAGCCATGGAACTACCCGAAAACAAATCTCAACTGGTCGCACAAGCCGTTAATCGTTCCACTAGAACGGTAAAATTGGCTATGATTTTAGTGATCATCTGCGCTCAATTAGTTTTTGTTGTTATTCCATGCATTCTCGGAATTATTAAAAACCAGCTAGATTTCAAATTTGTGCAGTTTGTGATCGTCTTCTTCATCTACGAAACCATAACGTTTACTCCTCTGGTATTGACTTATTTTCGCTTCAAAACTGCCTACAGAGAATGTTATTCTACCGATCCTTGCCGAATCGATATCCTGAAACAAATCGACAAACAGAGAAAAATAGTGGTAATTATTAACATTTGCCGATCCATTCTTTTGTTCGGATTCTTGCCCGAATTCCCGTTCGACTGGATCATTCAATATTTATCTGAAGATTTCGACCTGGATTCGGACCTCACTGAACAATATATCAAAATGGCACTTGTTTCGATGATCGTTCTGGGAGTTCTGTTCTTTATCTTCGGCACACTCGGGGACTTGCTCGTTTTTTGGCTTTTGCTTGGAAAAGTTTGTCGATCAGAAAAGAAGCCCAATCCATGTATTAGGTGAGTACGCACCACTTTGAATCATTTTTACTCAAACTGTCACCAAATTAGAGTCCCAGCTATGATATAATTCTAGCCATTGGAAAATGTGGATTGATTTGTCCATTGTCCCAATGGAAATTCCAAAACATTTTATTTATGTTCGAATCCTTGTCGCAAACCCCAATTTTGACGCGCTGGGAAAAATTCAGTTAAAATAATCTTTTTTCGGCCAGAAATGGTGTTTAGACCGTGATACTCAAATTTAAGCCCACTTTCCAGCCGTGTGTACTCAGAAAAATTGACCCCAGTAAAATCTCATCAATACCCTGAAAACGGCCTTCCGTATTTGGAAGAATTTTGAAGTGCCATACCTGGACTCTTCAGATTATCATGTGTCTAAAAACAGGACAGCATGACAGCCAGGTTGTTGCCAAACCCAATAATACCAATGATCCTAACCGTTAATTTCCTATTCAGGTGCGGAAACACAATCGAGGTGGATGACACAAATCTGTATTCTCTCTACTGTCGAGCCTGCGAGAAACTTCGCAAAGAAGTCGAGAAGGCACACTTTTTGCCGAATCCTCAACAAAAAGCTCTTATCTATTCTTATACGAAACCTTTGAAGTATGCCGCTTTTATGCAACATTTGTTCTTTCTCGCATTGTTTATGAAATTTTTTATTTGGCACCCAGCCGATGATTTTCATTTGCATTGGATTCTCATATCAGTTCCTTGTCTCGTGATGTACGGGGTTAGTGAACTTATTATTGTGAAACATGAAATTTATCACCAATTCACTTCCGCATTTACGAATCTGATCTTGTTTTCTAATGACGATGATACATTTATCAGACTGAGAAAGGCTAAGAGGTTGAGAAATATTGAAATTGTTTTGATTATAGTCCGTATCTTATTTACTCTGTTATTATTCGCACTCTTGGTCAAATTCGACTGTTGCACTTGGAATGAATTGGAAACTTTCATGAAAAGTTTCTATAGGGAATTCGTGCTGGTATGTTTCGTGGTTGCGATGTTATCCTACATGTTTTTCTATTTGACCTTCTTCTACAATGCACTTACAAAACTCGCTGGTCCGGAACTGTGCCCTTGGTGTGCCCGCAGGCCAATTGTGAAGCAGCTGGAAAGCGATGGTCAATCCAAAGAAGACGAAAGAAGGCGGCAATTCAAAAGTTGCGAGGAATGTTTGAGAATGTAAATGTAAATTATCAAATTTTTGACGTGTGGATACTTAATTCGTGATAATAGTATTCTCTATCTATCCGTTTGTATCGAAAGTAATGCGACTGCGATTCAAACAAAATTTGGTGGAGACAAAGCAGCCTCGCTGCGGGACCAAGCTTTCATTAGAATCGCATTACTTTCGATACAAACGGATAGGGTAAATCCTCTAATAAGTCCCTCCCCTCAATTAAGTCCCTCCCCTCAAATAAGTCCCCCCTCAAACAGAATGCCAAACGTACTTGCGAGCTCGCCCGACCAAAACTAAGTGCATATTCGTGTAGATCTCGTTGAGTTACGTAAGAAAAACCCCAATGCCAAAACTTTGTCATTGAAAATATCGGAGAAATTTGAGTTTGAAATTTAAAATTTTTTTTGAAAACCCTTACGAAACAATAAGTCCCCCGGGGGACTTATTAGAGGATTTACGGTATTTATATTTCTGATATTTGTTATGTACTAATATAATAAAAAATGCAACACAATACATTGCTGCTAATAAAGTCCTGTTCAAAAATCTTCCTAAAATCAAAAACGCTGAGAGATTTGCAAAGAAAATTATTCCGGCTTCCTTTAAAAGTCACCAAATTTGAAAAAGGATTGATTTCTAGATTGGATTTTATGCCTTATATTATGTGTTCTTCAAATTCTGGCTTCATCTCATTTTTCTGGTTATTCCTTTGAATAAGATATCCAAAAATTAGTTGTCAATGTAGTTTGGAAGTAAAAGAAACGACCCAAGTTGGGTCAGTTAGCACAAACCATTGCAAAAACGACGTTTCTTAACTGTCTTCTTTTCACGAGTCCTACAAGAAAAACCGTGGTTTGGCAATAATAAAAACACAAGTAAAGAAAAACTGAGCATGGATTAACAGAAAATGGATAAAGAATTTGAAATATTAGTGCTAGACAACACGAAAATAACATGCAAATTAGAGATCGGCCAAACGCTTTTTCCGATACCGATACTGGAAACCGATACTGGAAATTTTGACCGATACGATACCGATACCTACCGATACTATCGGTTTTTACCGATACTTTCAAATTTTACCAAAAATGAGTCAAATTTGTCAAAAATTTGCATTTTTGACAAAAAAGTGCATTTCATTACTGTTTCATAGTAAAGAGAGTAATATTTATAATAAACCACACATTTGACTAAACAATATCAACAAAAAAATCAGTACTTTTAGTTATACAAAGGTAAATTTCTTTGAATAAATAGTTGAAAATGATAAAAAATAACAAAAATGGCATAGAAATGAATCAAAACATGAAAATTATGAAAGTTATAAACTGAAAGACTCTATTTGGGCTGAAAAATCGAATAAAAACATAAAACTTTAATTTTTAATGCTCTTATATATCTCAAGATATCTTTCTGGATCTTAAAAAGTAAGAATAAAATGAAAAAAATAACAAAAAGGTAAAGAATAAAATAGCGCCGCAGACGAAATTTTTTGAAAAATTTGAATGTTTGCCGAAAATTGTTCGAAATTTTCGACGGCCGCGCCCTGTCGGGCGCGGACGATTGCATTCTTAGGGGTGCTTACCTGGTATCGGTATCGGTCGGCAGTTTTTCCGATACCGATACTGGAAATTTTTACCGATACGATATTTACCGATACCGATACCAAAGTATCGGTATCGGCCGATCTCTAATGCAAATAACGTGCGATAGACAACAAAATGGTTTAATTTTCTGCCTGGTTGTAAGCTGTTAGCATCTTTTTACCTGATTTAAGTATTGACAATAAAAGTTATGGTCGAGGTTGAAATAATAAATGTCTATTGTCATAGAGTTACAAAGCACCAAAATGAGCGTTTGAATTTTGAATAATAGCTTGAAGCGTACTAAGGGGGTACGAAGGGAGTTTGTATTAATATATGATGAAATCCCTCCAAAGTAAATCGACCCCGCTGAATCCGAATCCGGGATCAGATTTGAACTTTGATTTTTGACCTCGACCATATCAAATGACTTATTATTACAATGCAAATTTTGAAATATCGTCGATTATGCAAAGCCATCACATCTTAGCAAAATATCAGTTTCCCATACGCCGATTCATTCTTTGATCCAACAATGAATCAGTGAATATCCGTTTAACAAATTATGTGAAAGGGACGGATCTACAATGAATCATTTCTGACATATGTTTCACGAATATGAATTCATAAGCAACTTTTTGAACAAGATAATTGTGTATTTACATTCTGTGAAAATATTTTAGGAAGCATATATTGACAGTAATTTCGGATTTTGCATTAGTAATTTTTTGATGTGCCTACGCTTTAAACTGTTAAAATATTTTCTGCTTATGATTTAAATTAGTTATCACATTTCGCATGTTTGACAACAATAAAATCTTACCTGAGTGAGTCCTGCCGTGAGAATTCGATTGCGACAATCAGATTTGTTACCCATTTTAGCAAATCCCTATTTTGGGCATAAGAACAAGCCAAAAATTGATCTGCACTATTGAAGTTGAAAGCGTGATTAGGGATGAGCGCATTGTCCCATGAAAGGGAAATGAAAAGTGAGATCACTTTAAGGGGATCAAAAAGAAATTTTTTTATTGTCATTGCCCGAAAAATTCAAAAGCTTTTTGAATTTTGCTGAGTCAATTTCATGATTTGTGTACACTCTGGAAAACTAGGATATAATATAAAGGCGAAATATTTGTGGAAGTACCGATCTTTAAGAACTGTAGCAAATGCTGCACATCAAATTTGGCGGAAATTTGAAAATAATTATTAGCTAACTCACGTTTCACGTGAGTAAACACCAATTCTGATATTGCTAACCCGCTGTAGAATCGTATTTTAGAGGGGTTAGCAATATCAGAATTGGGGTTTACTCACGTGAAACGTGAGTTATGAATAACTTATTTTCAAATTTCCCGCCAAATTTGATGCGCAGCATTTGTTACTGTTCTTAAAGATCGGTACTTCCACAAATATTTCGCCTTTAGGTTGATTAAATGCTTAATGGCAACATGTTAGAACTTACGTTTCTTTATGTTTCGACGTTTCCACTCAACCTTTAGTTTTAGGCATCTCACGCGCATCTCAGATCGTCAAGCGCCAAGCTCGTCACTTGATTTGGAAAAGGAAAGCTGTGCCTCATTCTGACATAACGATGCAGATTCCATTCCCATGTCTTATTATATTCGCACACATAGCTTCAATCTTTTGCGAAGGCCAACCTACAAATCGAGAAGTAACGGATTGGAAACCTCCTGTGGACAGCTACAAGTTATACAAAGATCACAACAACCATCATATGTGCGAACCGAATGAAACCAAAATTGCGTAAGTTTCAGCATTTCCGGTTGAAAAATGTAAAATGTAATTCCAGTCCCATATTTTGCTATGGCGACATATTGATAGCAGGTTAGTATAATGTTATTTGCTGCGAAATTTAAATTATATAATTCTACATATTTAATTTTCTAGTGAACAAGAAATTCCTATACAAGGACTCAAAAGATTTTGTGGACATGTCTCTGAAGGACTCACCTGGTAACTTTACCGTTTATTTCACACATGCAAATTCGTAGTCAAACGCCGCTCTGTCGTTCTGCAGCGTAGATCATAAAAATAGTATATAATTTGCCCACAGCTTAGCATTTTTATTAGCATAGATCCGAATTATCACGATCTTATAGACACAGCTGGAAATGATATTGGGCCATATCAATAGAAAGTGCGTTTTCGATTCATCATCATCTTCTATCTTGCGAGTTAAACAGATTGGATCCCGCCACGATCTCCCTGATTTACAGTATTTGCATTCAAATCCTATCGTATTGACGAGGAAAAACATTTTTTTGAGACTCAACAAAGAAACTAACTTCAGATTCGGGCACTTCTGCAGTTTACGCCCCACCTCCGATTTTTCATAAAAGCTTTATAAAAACTCACAAATACTTTATTTCTTGTTATATTTATGCCTCCCAATGTTCCTTGAAATGAAAATTTTCACAAATTATTTGGCGGGAATTTAAATTTGTACTGATTTAAAATGCCCAATTTTTCCATGAAAATCACTGTTTTTTGACCCAAAGTGGCTAATTTTAGGCCATTTTTTGTAGAAAATGTCACAAAATAAAGCTGAAAATCAAATTCCCCGCAAAATTCTGCCAATATTAGGCATTTTCCACAAAAATGTTGGAAAAATATTTTTTTCGTGTAAATTTCAGCATTGTCGTAGGTCAATTTTGTCCGGGAATTTCCACGAAAAAATTTATTTTTCCAAAACATTTGTCGAAAATGCCTACTATGGCCAGATTTTCATGAGGAATCTGATTTTCAGCTTTATTTTGGCACTTTCTCTAGAATAAATGGCCATAAAACAGCCATTTTTGGTCAAAAACAGCGATTGTTATTGAATAATCGGGCATTTTAGATAAACAAAAATTTGAATTCCCGCCAAATGATTTTTGAAAATTTTCATTTCAAGGAACATTGGGAGGCATAATATAACTATTTGATATAAAATCTTAAAAATCTTATATATTTTTATGAAAAATCGGAGCTGGGGCGTAAACTGCAGAAGTGCCCAGATTCGTGCTCAGCGCATCGAAGTTGACCATAAAAAGTGTTTTTCAGGATTTCAAAAATTTCGGAAGTCAAATCCATGATACCCTCCCTATGGTTTCGAAATTTTATTTTAACCATAGGGAAGGTATCATGGATTTGACTTCCGAAATTTTTGAAATCCTGAAAAACACTTTTTCTGGCCAATTTCGATGCGCTGCGCACGAATCTGAAGTTAGTTTTTTCGTTGAGTCTCAAAAAAATGTTTTTTCCTCGTCAATACGATTGGATTTGAATGCATATACTGTAAATCAGCGAGATCGTGGCGGGGCCCGGTCTGTTTAACTCGCAAGATAGAAGATGATGATAAATCGAAAACGCACTTTCTATTGATATGGCCCAATATTTTAATGCGTTTATCATTAAAATATTCAGACAATGTGCGGAAAGCATTCCACAAAAGATTCCCCAATATCAAAGATGTGGACCAAATTGACACAGACGAACTAAAAAAATTCATCGCATCTTATTTCGCTCCATATGATAGCGAGCTAAAAAATTGCACTCCGTCTGATCATAAACAACATCCGGGCAAATTAATGACGTAAGTTTTGGAACAGTCTATTTATCCTTCCTAAAGTATTTTTGAATTTTGAATTGATGATTTACAAAGTATCATGTCAACGCTTACTCAATTTAGCATCATGGATCCATATATGAGAAAATGGGCGCTACGATTGAACAACTTATGGATTGACTTGTGCAGAGAGGTATGTTTGGAATTATGTTAATCTTTCTTCAGACAACTTTAAACCAGAAATTTGAGTTAGACGTATATTGCGTTTAACCCATTATTGCCGAGTGTATGCAAAAACGATACGCAAATGGTGACCCCATTCGTTCCTAGTGTATCGTTTTCGATACGCATCGAATTTTGCGCGCGCCCGGCGCGCACATGAGGCGCGCGCCTCGCGCGAGCGTGCGAGGCGCAAGCCAGGGTGGCGCCCGAGGCCCACGCGCCTCGCGCGCCCCGCGCGCGCGCGAGCCTGGCGCGCGCGCAAAGTTGGTGCACTTTTACTACCTTCAAGCAAACCGCCCGGGGCGCGCGCCTCGTGCGCGCGCCCGGCGCGCAAAACGCGCCTAGGGTACCCTCTAGGCACCCCCTAGCCTCGCACGCGCGCCCGGCGCGCGCCTCGCGCGCGCGGGGCGCTCAAAGTTCACTCGGGGCACGCGCGCTTCGAGCGCCCCGCGCAGGCGCGCGTCGCGGCATGACGCGCGCCGCGCGCGCAGGACTCTTGCCAGAGACATACCCAAGGCGCGCGCGCACCTTGCGGGCCCGGATTATGCGCGCGCGCGCTCATACGGGGGCGCGCGTCGGGCATACCCCAAAAACGAAAAATCGCTTTGGCATAGGAAGGTCCCCGCGCGCGCCTCGTGCGCGCGCCCGGCGCGCAAAACGCGCCTGGGGTACCCCTAGGCACCCCCTAGCCTCGCACGCTTCGCGCGCGCGCGCGCGCCTTGCGCGCGCGCGGGACGCTCGAAGTGCACCCACTGTTTTTTGGGGCACGCGCGCTTCGAGCGCCCTGCGCGCGCGCGAGGCGCGCGCCTGACGCGCGCCGCGTGCGCAAGACTTTAGCCAGAGACCTGCCGAACGCGCGCGCGCATCTCGCGCGCCCGGATTATGCGCGCGCGCGCACATACGGCGGCGCGCGCGCATACCCCAAAAAACCCCAAAAACGAAAAATCGCTTCGGCATAGGAGGGTCTCTAACGGTTCGGAAATGATGGGTTAACGCTGGTTATGTAAATATATTAAAGAACCAGATCGAAAAGAAAGTAAAAAAGCAATAACATATAAATGCTAATTATAGTTCTCTATATGTTACGGCCAATTTCGGAAATCGGCCAATTCTGGAAATGGCCGGCCAATTTTGGAAATTCCAAAATTGGTCGGTTTTGGCGGCCAATTCTGGAAAAGGCAGCAAATTTGGGAAATTCTAGAAATGGCCGGCCAATTCTGGAATTGGCCCCCTAAATCGGCCAATTTTGGAAAATGTCGTGTAATATTGGGTATGACTTCAAAAATTATTGATTTAAAAAACGAACACCGTATTGCCCTCTTGATTTGCCCCATGGGTCTAGATTATTCAACTCACTCTCTAGACTGAATTAGAGGTGGACACAGGACTCGCACCTCTTAGGATTCCCACCCCGTAACTCGCCCCTTCTACTCTATGGCATTTAACCACTGTCTGATTTTCATACAGGATTTCTTCGGCAATTTTTCTAACAAAATTTTCTATGAAAAATAGGCGAAACTTTTTGAGCTGTTGCCGGACAAAATGCCATTTAAAATTTCGCCGGGATAAAATCGCGCAGCAGGCGAAAAAAAATTGAAAAATAAGATATAAGAGAAAAATCAAAGAAAAAATAGCGCCGCAGGCGAAAATTTTGAAAAAATGTGTGAGGTTAGAGAAAATTTTCGTTCAAAATTTTCAATGTTGAGGCAAAAGTTTCAAAATTTTTTCCTCGGCCGCGCCCTGTCAGGCACAGCCGAGGGCATTCTTAGGGGGTGCATAAAGTTTGCGGAATGCTTGCTGTAGCTCTGCTATACCATATTTGGTCCATTAAAAAAAGAGCAGAAAATTATGAAAACAAATAAATAGGCATGGAAATCCGTAGGCCGAAATTTTGGGAAAAATGGCGACTTATAATGGAAAATGGAAGAAAAAATAGCGCCGCAGGCGAAAATTTTGAGAAAAATAGTGCTGCCTGCAAAAAAGAACATTGAAAATTTTGTATATTCTTCAAAAAAGTTCAAAAATTTCGCTCGGCCGCGCCCAATGGGCACGACCGAAAATAACCGAGTCCGTCGGACTCGGACCCCCTTTTGCCGAGTCCGTTTTGGACTCGGAAAGACTCGGACTCGCCGATGCCTATATTTTATGCTGTTGTTTTTATGCCTAGCACTAATTATAATCTACCAGGCAAACGCATAATTTCGCGGACTGATATTTGAGCGTTTAAATTCGCGCCATTTCAGTTTAGCCCCTTTAGAAAGGGCTAGCTCAAATCTGATATTGCTAACCCCCTTTAGAATATGATTTTAGATCTGTTACCAATATCAGATTTGAGCTAGCCCCCTTCTAAAGGGGCTGGACTGAATTGGCGCGAACTTAAACGATCAAATATCAGTCCGCGAAATTATGCGTTTGCCTAGTATATGCTAATTATAGTCCAGTCATTTAACTTTAAAAATTGGCTCATACGCCGTCACATTTAAAATGTTGCATTTTCTGCCCAAAAAATTCTCGGGAAAACTTTTCTTAAACCTTATACAAAATTGCCATAATTAGGTGGCTGCCATAACAGCGTGGAATGTTTTGTCGTTTTGTCTTAACTTAGCAGCATTTACTTACATCATTACCTTGATTAATTTGAGTATTTGGCTTTAGATGAAAGAAGAAGTCAAAACGAAGAACGAAAGGTATTCACTAATTTATGTGCCAAATCAGTTCATCGTTCCGGGTGGCAGATTCCGGGAATTCTATTACTGGGATACTTATTGGATCATAAAAGGTACGTAGATTTTATTTCACATCAGGTATCATATGCCATCTAGAACTGCTCCAATAGAACCCCGTTTTAACAAAATAAAGCTCCAAAGGTTTCAATTAATTGTGAAATCGACTAATGTTATACAGGGTGGGCCAATTTTTTGTCACCTATTTTTGACGAACATGATTGGAAAAATTTTTCAATGAATAAAAAACAAATAGGAGACAAAAAATATGGTCGAAAATATTCCAAGAACCCAGCCTTTTAGCTGAGAACAATCGGTCCGCCAATTGCTGCGCATCAAATGCAGCAAGGCGCGAATTTGAATGATTATTTTTCTCTATGTGCGTCCCACTGTGTGCGTCCCTTTTCCTTCTACTCGTTCGTCTTTTCCTTCTATTCCGCGTGCGTTACTGTACTTGCCAAAGCGTTGTGAGACACAAGTAAGCTAAAAGGCTGGGTTCTTGGAATATTTTCGAACACCTTTTTTTATTCGATTTCACCACTAATTGTAACCATTGGAGCTTTATTTTTTTTAGAACGGGGTTCTATTGGAGCCGTTCTAGATGACATATGATACCTGATGTGAAATAAAATTCTCGAGTCTCTTTATAATGCGGATCTCGGGACCGGACAAAATCCGCGTTATACGGGACGCGTTATAAAGGAACTCGACTTACCATATATTTTGCCGATAGCAGAGCCAAAATAAATGTACAAAAAATTCTTCAATTTTAGGGCTTATTGCATCTGAAATGTACAACATGGCCAAGCAGATGATTGATAATTTGGCCAGCATGATTGAAAAGTGAGTGCTGCAGCTCAGCAAAAGCGGCAGCCGGTCTGAAATTTGAGGTTTCGAGCGTCTAATGGATAAACTTCTGAGCTCAAGCCAGGCCGCTTTTTGAGCAGCCGTCTTTAAAAACTTACACCAAATGGCGCGAAACCTTAAATTTTAAACTGCACACCGTTTTTGGGTGCTACGGTTTACTATCCCGTTATAATAACTCTTGCCAATTATTGTGAAATGGATGACTTTCAAAGTTTTACAATTTAGATTTGGTTTCGTTCCAAATGGCGGGCGAGTCTACTACTTGAAGCGCTCTCAACCTCCACTTCTCACTCCTATGCTTTATGAGTACTACCAAAGCAATCAGGCGAATCAGCAGGACGACAAATTTCTCTTTAAAATTCTGGAGCTACTTGACAAAGAAATGCATTTTTGGTACACAAGACGAAGTACCAATTATACGGATTCTGCCACCAAAAAGAGCCACATCGTCTACCAATACCGCGCAGAGAGCAATGTGCCCCGACCGGAGAGCTATAAAGAAGATATGCGCAAGGCGGCAGATTTTCGGGAAAATGATGAAGAGGGAAAGATATTTTTGCAGCAGGTTAGTTTGAACTACCGTTTTCCCTATAATTTAGCCCAATCCCCTCGGCAGAACGCCAAGACCGTTTTCTAGGTTTTTGAATTTGCTAAAAATTCTGAATTTGAAATATGTTGTAGCTAATGACTTAGGCTATAACGTATTTCAAATCCAGAATTTTCTAGAAGCTATAAAGTGGATTGCCAAGCTTCGCTAATTCGAGCGCAATTTGAAGAGAGGTTAAATTACAGGGAATACGGTAGTTAGTAATGTAATCCCCATCATTGTTCCTCGAATGCTTTAACCTGGAGGGTCACTAATCGGGGTGTTACTTTAATACAATTTCGACACTGCTTCTTTAGTCAGAAAATAAATTATCCTTTTCAGAGCATAGCGAGCGCTGCGGAAGCCGGATGGGATTTCAGCACTCGATGGTTTCGCGAAGGCGAAAACATATCCTCGATAGAGACGATCAACATTTTCCCTGTCGATTTGAACGCATATATGTGCTGGAATTTTGATCTACTCTCATTTCTATACGGAACATTGGGTTTGAAATTTGCGAAATTATTGATTAATATTTCAAAATTTAGCCAAAAGAGCAGTCGGAAAAGAGGAACAGTATCGAAACAAGTCAGAAGAGTACCGCCGGAAGAAAATGGATATGATGGATACTATTGAAGAATTGTTTTACAACAGGTAATAAGACTAAGTCGGCTTATAGTTTTGTCTAAAATTTTCTAAAAGATTTTGATTTTATTTTGTTTGACTGATAGTTTTGTTCCAGAATTTGTTGCGCAAGACTATAAATACTTGTTTGTTTCATTACCAAATATTTAGCACGACTGGTGCATGGCATGATTTCAACAATAGAACGAAACGGCACAACACCAAATTTTACGCGTCTGTTGCAGTACCGTTATTCACAAACTGCTACAATGGATTAAATCAAGACAAAGCTAGACGTCTCTTCAAATTTATGAAGGTATTTATTAATAAAAAGAATGAGTTGAAAATTTATTATTTATCAATTTAGGATTCCGAGGCATTAAAGTTCTCAGGCGGAATCCCAACAGGCATGCAACCCAGCATAGAACAATGGGATTTTCCCAACGCATGGCCACCTCTCGTGCACATGATTATCGAGGGGTTGAGGAAATCGCAAGTCCCCGAAATGCAAAACGAAGTTGGCTGCAATTGAAAAAAATCATAACACATAAATATTTTATAGGCTTTCCATTTGGCCAAGAATTGGATACATGCCAACTATAGAGCGTATTTGCCAGATATGCATATGTGGGAAAAGGTATGACTACGTAAAATGTGATGAGGATCTCAATTTAAAAAGTTTATAGTATGATGTGACCTTGAACGCTGGCGGAAAAGGTGGAGAATATGATGCGCAGGTATGATTCATCAATTACATTTTAAACTACGATAGAAATCGGATTTGAAACTGACCTCCGAATTCGAAGTCAGTTTTGGCGTTGCACGATTTTTTGGAACTCTTTAAATAGCAAAAAACGGACAGAAGTTGATACAGCAGTATATCGAATGGCAAAAACGACCTAACTTTCCATTTCGATTAGCGAATTGTCACGATTTCTGGCTTAGTGGGACTTAAGAGTTGTTCTGTTCAGTTTATTTCTATTATTTTTATGTATGGATATACTGTAACATTCTTAGCATTCATTTAATAGTGAAATAAGCACGTAACAAATAAATGTACAAACAAACACCCAGAAGCCCACTGATAAAAAATCTCGTTCAAAATCATTTCCGAAAACAAAACACTGAAGTTTTGAGGGCGCATTTAACTTTATGATAGAAATGTATAAGTCGAACATAATTATCTAGCTCGGCGTTTATCTGTTTTAGAAAGGCTTCGGTTGGACCAACGGAGTGATTTTGGACTTGCTTGTCACCTATAACGATCGCATCACTTGGACTGCTGCTGAAGAAAATCTTGCTCTGACTTTGAAGCACAACTGTTATTTGGGATTAATTATTCTGACTTTGTGGAAACTTTTGCTTTCACATTTTCTCAATTATACTTTCTGACAAGCATAACAATACATATGTATAATGTGGTTCATCAATATTTAAGACAGTGCATTTATTCCATAAAAATTTACCACATTTATTTTCTCAAACTTTTTTACAGTCGTATTCCTCTCACAAGAAGTCTTCCGAAGTGACAGGTCAGATATCCCCAATTATGTTAATATAAAAATGTAGCCGATATTCCACTAATATGGAATTTTTTTCATTCACTTAAAATCGATTTTTTGTGTTTTATATGGTCTCCCCCTGTTTTATATGGTCCGAAAAAATCCCAATAAATCCAATTTTTGGGAATTTCCATTTTTGGTCTGTTTTTCGATACGCTGATCACGAATTTGTCAGTGTAAACTTCTTCCTTATCTATCTCCACTATCTACAAACGTTACCAGTAAATGGACAGACACTTTTCTGTAAACTCATTTCATTTGCGAAAAAAATATAATCATGAAATTTTTATCGCAATTGATGTTGGAGATTATTCCAAGAAAGAATATGATTGAGATCAAAGTTTTATTTAACTAACTGCAATGCATTTCACAACATAATTATGTAACAGTTAATAGTTATTAACATTGTAATGTACAGTCTAGGAAAATCTTTGTACTATCAATTCAAGATCAAGAGCTTGGCAGTAGATTTGATGGATCTGAAATTAGTAGTAAATCACAGCTTATATTTTGTAAAATTATCGTTTAATCCATTACATTTGTCCATTTAATAAAATAAACTAACATTTTGCAAAAGAGACGTGAAATAGAATTTTAGAATTACTTTATCACATACTCTTGGTTTCCTTTGCCTATTTCCACACTATTACTTAGAATGATGCTACCAAGTCAAAATTCCATACTATTAATAATTTTACTTTTACTCAGAAATGAACTTTTTAATTTAAAATAAAAGTGGTTTGCTACATTTCAATTATAGGTCCAAATAAGAATTAATTTCAGTTTTAACAATCATTAATTGTAAACAGAATAGCGTACTTTAGTAAATTTTAACACTAACTTTAAGCAGGTCCGTAATGTAAACAATGTTCACACCCTTGCACCTTCCAAATAAAATATGTGCCATAGCTCTTAGCCGGAAATTTTGAAAATGGTGGAAAATTGGGAGGCACATATTTTTCTCCTAGGAAATTCCGAAAACGTTTGAAAAATTCCTAGCTATGAGCTCAATACTCAGACCTAAGTTTCAATTAAAAGATTAAAATTTACCTTATAATCATAATCAGTTTCGATGATCAATGCGAAGTTGAGTGCAATTCCTGGCAAATTCTTTCAAACTTTCCTTGCTGATGACATTTTCTCCAATACAGCTCACAAACAATTCGCCGCCATCTTCCCATAAATGCTGGATTGATTTGAACCAATTGAGCGGAAAGGTTCGATTGAAGTAGAAAATGGATACAGCGAAGCGCAGAAATTTGTACATTGGCACTTTTATGCCGGCCTCGTATGGAATGGCGTTATAATTCGTGGGACCATCGAGAGGACAGCTGATGTCCCAGTGATTGGGATGGTGATAACGGACTTTGCTTAGGAGCAAGTTGGGAGGAGTGCTGTTGAATTCTTGATCAATAACTGAGTTAAAGCGTTGACTGATGGGGCATAGGGACATAAGTTGGCGACGATCCAAGAATAGGCCAATTCTGATTAGCAGTTCTGATGGAATTGGCTCGGTAGGAGCGGATTTTGCCTGAAAAATAATAGCAGTATGAAATATTGAACCTATCATTTGATATTAGAAATTTATATTTAGATTCGCTTATATTCAGATTCAAATTTCCCTAGTGTTTACCTTTTGGAGTGGTCTGACAAACGCTCTTGAGTTATTCAAAGGCAAAATTAAAGTGGAAGAGCAACGCTTTTGAGGAGGCATGCTCTTGGACTCGGATTAATGTTCCTGGTTTTTTAATAAAAACGAATTGAAGAACGAAATAAAAAATGACTGCATAGCAGGCATTGTTGTGAAATACGTTTCCCCACGGCAAATATTCTAGCAAAGTGTCAATCAGTTATAATAAGAGCCTCTTCCAGATTAAAAGCAAAATGAGCGAATGGAAAGGGACGCCCATTTCTTGTCATGTTGGTCAAAATTGGTTTGATCCCTTCGAAGATTGTATATTTATTAAATCCCTACTCTAACTGAAAAACCAGAGCATTTGAATGCGCGCCGGAGAGGAGGCAGAAGGTTAGACATGGACATACTTACTCAAGCTGCTTGCTGCTGCCAAAATGGCGCGAATTCAAATGCATACCCATGTTTACCTAATGCATACCCATGTTTTTCGTCAGGGTGTAGACATCCAACCAAATTTTGAATCAATCTTCAAAATGGGACTTCTGTAAAGCAAAAAAGTTCTCATTTTATCAAAGTGTTAAACGTGGTAGGAAAGGCAAACCACTCATCGGGCAAAATTCCATCCAAAAAATCACTAATAGATCCTGATAAACGATAAAAATGTTGCAAAAACAAAATGCGCAAATCAAAAATTCTTTGAGATCAAGATTTCTAATGAGTTCTATAAATTTATTTCGAGAACCTTATGAAATACATGCTGCTCATGGACTGGCTCCGGAGTTGGAATTTGGTTCTTTTTAACGGTTTGAAAAGAAATCGGCACATCTGAAAATTTGGAAAGAATTCTTTCGAGAGCATTCCAGTCAACATTCTTCGGCACATTCTTTTTCCTAACGAGCAGAGAAACGAGCTTTGTCGGCGAGGTTGGAGTAGGCGACTTGAGTCGAGCGGTCGTATGGCGTCCTGCGAAATAATTACGTCCCATCAAGTATGAAATATAGATCGATATAAGAATATACAATATAGATAAAGATAGAAGACAGCCAAGTGTATCTAAAAATATATGTCAATCGGCTAAATTATTATCACTCTGCACTGCGCGAAACAGTAAAAACTGCGATACAGCAAACACAGCGCAAATTTCGCGTAAAAACCAAAATAAATAATTTTCGAGTGTTCTTATAGATTTAACTACCGTATTTTATTTAAGTAAGCCCCTGGAGGCTTAATTATTCAATATCCCTCTAGGGGAGGGTTTATTATAAGGGGGCTTGATGATGGGAGTGTGCTTAATTAGAGAAAATACGGTATGCACATTCAAAGATTGCCAAAATTTTATTCAAGAGTGTCACTTACACAACACATTGGAAGACGTATAAATAAAGCATAAATTTTAGTAAAATAAAGCAAAGTCATCGATATATATGATTTTATTTGGTGTAGAACAAGCAAAATTTATTTTATTCACAAAGACTTGTTGTCTGCACCATGACTCATCCTTTTCATTGCACATTGAAGAAGGAATAGGGATCTGCTTCTTTATTATACGTTCTGTTTTGTATCAGTTTAATTTGGGTATAAATTTTTATGGAGTACGCTTATAACAACATGGAATTTCCTTTACCAAAAATACAAGCTTTATTTTACTGATTAACTTTCATTAAGTGTCGAAAATTTATGTGTAGAGCACAAAAAACTACGAAACATACTGGAACGTAGAGAATGGGATTTCTAACAACTCTACGGTCAATAATTCAACGAAAGAGTGTAACACAATATATAAAGTGAATAATAAAGGTCGTGTCTCATAATAATTTTATTAAATGCCATGCTGAATATCGCAAATGTAAATGGGCGTAAACGATTGAAAACATTTATATAACATAAAAAAGATCTGTTAATTAACTAAGAAGTTGTTGTTGCTCTTATGACAAATAAAAGATCAAGAGCGATTGAAAACATCCTTTGTTTCACACCGCATGTCAGCCCGGTTTGTTTGATAGCTCACACCCAAAAACTGAAATGATACAATCTGAAACTTTGACTACCGCAGAATTTTAATGCTACAAAGTTCTGGTTTTTATCTAGAAAAAAGGGTTCATAAGGATTCAACTTCCTTTCAGTATCTAGTCGATTGATCTGGTCTATTTTTGTGGAGTTTGAGAAGAAGACCGGAATCTGATAAGGAGAAACTTTATACTATGTTTTTCGTAGTCCGTGTTTAGTAGCTCTTTACAATGTTTTAAGTCCCCAGCTTCTCGATGGAGTTATGATCAGCCCCATAAACAAGGCGTTGAAATATAATAACCAAAAGTTTAATATAGCATAATCCGGTCATTTTCACCAGTTCACGTCTAAAAGTAATCAACTTTTTAAGATACCAATTCTCCGAAAAAATCATAATTCCTACAAATTGCAACAAGGCTCGTTTTTTTGGAATATTTGTATTGAATACTCACGGTTTTCCAGCTCGAAGCCAACCATATTGCCACTTCTCCGATTGCCACTTTTCCCACGCATTTGGTCGAGACGAAATTGTATTCTTAAGTCGAAGCCATTTGTGTTGCGTCGATAAGTGCCCGCAAAAGCCACCCTGGTATTGTACCTCAACGATGGGATGTTCCTCTTTAGGAAATTTACTCTGTTGTCGATCACTTTCGTCAATTTCGTCGACCACTTGACAAATTTTTCCGTAGAAATCTGAGTAGTCAAATGACAAAACAACAGATCTGATGCTCTAAAATTTAGAAGTTGGAGTGTGGTAGTGGATTTTTATAATATTTCCTAAATTTCAGTTCTGATCTCATTGTAAAGAAGCTGAGAACTAAAAACAAACCCAAACTTTGTAAAGAGCTACTAAATACGGACTTTGAAAAATTTACAGTATAATCTAATTTCTGTTCTCATTCTAACTTTTCACGTACTGTTCTAGTTTTGGATTAAAAGTCCGCTGTGAGCAGTAAAATTAAACGTAAATCCTATTGTCCCTGTGTTTAATATCTACTTTTAATAAAACAATTCAGTTTTTGTGGGAAAAAAGTTTAAGACATTGTAATGTATTTTTAATTTCTGATACGTTTCAAAAATGATCAAAATGTTATCTGTGCTTTTTGCAAAGAGCAGTCAGACACCTGTAGCGGTGCACTATTAAATAATTAAAACATTTACCTTGCAGCGGCGAAGCATATCAAACAGAATTTCCGGTTCAAGTGGAGCTTTTGAGATTTGCAGTCTTATGTACTATAATAGAATCATGGAACTACTACAGAATATAATCATCATACAATTTTTGAATGATTGGTTAATATAATATTTTTTCATAAAAAATTTTAAAATTCATTTGATTCAAACAGCTATACCTGAAGTTTGCCATTGCCGATTAACTAATTCAGTGGTTTGTTCTTTCGGATAACTGGATGCCCAAATAGCCAAAGAGCAAAAATTAGGGAGAGAAGCCACTCGCAGTAAATTTGCATGGTCTTTGGGACTGATGTCATCTGTGTCAAGGTGTAAATGTTCCAACTTCTCGCAATATCGCGCGATTGCTGCGCTCACCTGAAGCAATTTATTGTCGCTATATCAAATATCTTTAATTCGTTATTTCTTTTACAGTCGAACCTCTTTATAAAGGCGGTCTCGGGACCGGACAAAATCGCCGTTATATGGAGAACGCCGTTATATGTAGACTGCCATTTTTACGGCGTAAACCCTCCTAAAAACGGTTTTTATGTACATTTTATTCATCTCAGACGATTGTATTTTCAAAATATATTATGCAAATCCCCGTTATATGGAGAGAATTTGTCCATTTTCCCCATTTTTTGCTAGTAAAATCCACGGTACCGGACAATGTTGCCGTATATAGAGAATGCCATTATATAGAGAGCCGTTCCAAATAGGTTCGGCTGTATATAAAATCGTAACCTGAATTACCTTTACATCCACAGTATCGATCTTGAGGGCTCGTAATTCGATCAACGCTTCAAAAACATATCCGATGTCGAAGTTATCAGCACGGTCTATTGGCAAATCCAAGTATGTAAGGCTAGAAGATAGCCAAAATATATGTATAGGTAGCAAAGGCATAAAAAACTTTACTTTTTCATCTGAGATATTGCCTGAAATCCGCTCTCATTTATCCTGCCATACACTCCTGATACACACAGTGCTTTGAGATCTTTGCATCCTTTTGCTACCCAATTGAGAATCTGATCTGTATTTTTTATACCATTCAGCGAAAAGAATTTGAGATTTGGTGGAAACTGAACGAATGAGTGTTGATGGAGCAAGACACCATCATCGATTATATATAAGTATTCGAGGCATGTCATCATTTTGAAGCATTCCATTAGGCCATGGCCGATGTTCCGCTGAAATAAATATAAGAGATGGATTACAAAGTTTGTCACCGCGACACAAATTGGCAATGCGACATGCATTTACATGTTTTCACTTTCATTAGAAAATTGACACTATTTCCTCAAAAATTCTTGAAATTCTTCTTCCTGATTTTTATGTGAAATCTTGAAAAATAAGAAAAGTGAGGTATGCTGTAGTAAATAAAAAATTATAAGCAGACCTCAGCCCGCCTAAGTGAGCCTTCAAACCCCAATGATTTCAAATTTGGCACAATTTGAGCTAACATCTTCAAAGATTCATCGTTCAGCTCGACGTCGCAAAATTTCAGATGCTGCACATTTGGAGCCGTTCTAATAAAAGATAGAACTGTTTCGGATGACCAGCCGTGGAATTGCAAATGGCGAAGGTGGCGGCCGCAGCGATCAAAAAATGGCTTGATCTAAATTTTTAAGATTTAGTCTTTAACGGATCAAAGTTTATCTCCATTGTATAATGAATGAATATAATTTACGTGTCGTTTCCAACACTCATTTATTTAGAAACCTATATTAGTGAATTTTCACATAACGGATTTCTAATTAACTATTGGAAAGATGTACCTCCGTAACACGTTCTTCTGTCCAATCGCGATATTTGTAATTGTTGAAGATGCGAAAATTTGTCCAGCTGTGATGTTTGCCAGCATTGTGCCATTTTTTGCACACTTGTTCGACTTCTAGGCGCTCTTGCCATGGAAGTTTTACGAAGATTTGCGCCTGAAATCAATAAATACTAGGGTTTTCCCAGATTGGCTACGCCAATCAGCCAACGTGCCCTTGCCAGTTCCTCGGGCCTTCGGCCCTCGTCTAGTTCTAATTCTCAAATTTAAAAAAATTTGAAAAAAAATTTTGAAAAAAATTTTTTCGAACCCCGGGGTACCCCGGAAATTTTTTTGATCCGGGATTCGGATTCCCCACACCCGAAAACCCCTGGGTGCAAAAAATCAGCACCACAACCGCTCAGAAATGGCAGAAGCGAAAAAATGACCCAAAAACCCGGTTTTTCACATAAATGGCCATAACTCTCGATTCAAATTTGGATTCGACTCTGAAATTAACAAATTCGGAATCAGCATCATGAGGGCTTTCCAAAAAAACCAAAATTAGCCAAAACTAACGGGGGCAAGGTGATTAGTTCGTTTTTGTAGGTATCAGCACTGTAATACTAGTTAGAGGGATAACAGACCTAAACGTTAAGACATACCAAAATCATATCAGGCAGTTCGTTGATGTTGGTTCCGCATTGCATTTTGTGCTGAAAAGTGGCAACATGGTTGGCAAAATATGCGACGCAAAGGGAGACTTCGCTTCAAGTTTGCTTCTCCAATTCCTTTGAAAGTAGAAGAGTTGGCTCTTCATTCGAGTCAACTCTTCTACTTTCAACGGAATTGGAGAAGCAAAACTGAAGCAGTGGCTTCTTTTTGCGTTGTATCTTTTGCCAACCACGAGTAGCAAACCAATTAAAACTAAATGGATAGGAGAACAACATAGAATAAATACTATTCAATTGCTTTAAAAATGCCATATAAGTATAGTGAAGCAGTAAAACCGGAGATCCGTTGCGGAAATTAACCTTACTCTCTCACCCGGGATCCTGAGCTCTTTCCTTTTAACCGTGGCCTCCCGCGGAGGATATTAGTGTGAATGCCTTATATAGGCCTAAATTCACTACATACGTTTTAGGATACACATACTTAATAATCTTAACTTTTTTCTCTATTTGCTAAGTCGCTATTCGAAGATTTATTGCCACATCATTAAGTAGTTTTTAATAGTGCTAAAAACTGGGGGTCGTCGTACCCTCTCGTCAAGTCCTTGCCATTGTTTGCTTTTTCTTTTTTAAATATCAGATTCTGAAAAAATAAAAAACGTTAACATAGAAAATTTCATACATTAAAGATTTAACAAATTTCAAATTTTTATTTTTTATCCGCTGTGAGAGAGGGGTGATTAAAGCGGCCAAATCAGAAGCGTAGAAAGTGCAAATTAACTTGATAGAAACGACAACAACTACCACTGACTACGACGACTGAAGATTTAGCCATGAACCGTTGTATGGTGCTATCCGGAACCCCTGTAACCGGATACACCAGTGGTTGGAATGTTGTGCTGAAAGCGTGTCCAAATATTGCCGGAAATTAGTAATGGGCCCTGTTTTGAAATAAATTTGGCCCAAAAGCATGATTTGATGGAAAGTTGGGTAGTTTTATGTAAAAGGTCAAAGAAACCGTCAGCAGTAATAGTATTACTCAGAAATTTCATGACATTGGAGAACCGAAAAATAGGAATACTTTTCACCTTAGCAATATAAAGTACAAGCAGAGGTGAAAAGATAGTTGGTTGGTTTTGAAAAAGGACAAGAAACGGTCTTCACAAACAAGTATTACTCATGAATTTTATAGCATTGGGAAGAGAACTGCAAAAATATGAAGGCTGTTCAGCCTAGCAAAAATAAAGTACAGATATAAGTGCAATGGGAAGGTTGACGCGCTCTTTCATAAGAAAAATTACACATTTCCAGCCAATCGGAAACAGAAAATTCAGTAAATATTCAAATTTTCGTAAACTCGTTAACACATTGCTCAGCACTCCTTCAGTTATATACAGATCATCGCATAATAATATGTATTGAAATTATTTGACGAGTCATATTAAGTCAAAGGGAAAGGTGAGATAAGAAATTTTTATGCCAATTGAGGCAAGAAAATGAATAGAAGTTTGGACAAGTGTGTCTCGAGCGACAAAGTGCATATTTATTTTTATCGATCGAAAGTAGAGATCGGCCAAACCGTTTTACCGATACCGATATATCGGTCGAACCGATATTTTCAGAAAATTGAAGAACCGATACCGATATATCGGTATCTGTTTTTACCGATATTTTCAAATTTTACTAAAAATGAGTCAAATTTGTCAAAAAATTTGCATTTTTGCCCTTATTTTGCCATTTTTTCGGGTTTTAGTTCATTCTTTTGCACTTTTTGGTTATTTTTTCATGTTTTTGTTCATTTTTTAGAGTTTAGTCATGTTTTTGTTCATTTTTTCGCAATTTTGATGAATTTTTACTGTTTCTGTTGGGCCGGGGTTCCTAGCCGAAAAATCGAGGGTCCGGAAATTTGCCGATTTCACCTATATAGGGGTTTTTCGATGCGGGGAATCCGAATATGAGGTCAGATTTTGGGTGGTCCCGCCACGAAAATTGAGAAAACCGCTATTTTCTTCAAAAAATGGCCATTTTTGGTCAAAAATGGTCATTTTTGGCGCGATACGAAAAAATCAATTGCAGATTCGGAATCAGCGCATTAAAATACCCCTAAAAACATGTTTTGCGAAAAATCTGAAAAAATTTGGTTTTTTTCCATAGGGGGGACCACATGGTTTTGCCAAAAAATCGATTTTTGAACAATGGCTTTTTTTTTCTCTTTTAAAATTCGGTCTCGGTTTCGACCATTTTTTAGTCGCAAGTATTTTCCGCGTCTAAATGTTTTTGGGGTTACTTCGATGCACTAATCACAAATCTTGCATTAATCACATTCACAAAATATTGACCAAAATATTAACCAAAATAGCGCCGCAGGCGAAATTTATGTAAAAAATATGGCTAGTTTGGTAAAAATTTCAATGAAAATTCTGACTATTTTCCGATATTCTCGTAAAATTTTCTAACCGATACCGATATAAAAATATCGGTATCGGTTGCCAGTTTTACCGATACCGATATATCGGTCGAACCGATATTTTCGAAAAATTGAAAAACCGATACCGATATAACCGATATTATCGGCGATATATCGGTATCGGCCGATCTCTAATCGAAAGCACGAAATGTCAGGTAAAGATGAAGAAGGGCTCGGCGATTTGGTTGAATCATTTGATTGATTGATTAGATTACGAGTAGGACGACGATAACATGATTCGACGTGATTTGCTACAAAATTGTGATCAATGTGCATAGCCGTTGCCATAGCACCGGTTGGCAATAATAGTAAATTTGTTTTTAGATGTTTTTGGTGGATATAATTAGTGTAAAATATTAAGGAGACTTTTTGTGGAAAATTGTAATGGGAGAACTTTTTGATGAGTGAAATGGTGAATTCATTGTTTCGCCTAATTTCTGTACATTCTATCCTTTATTGTCCAAATGGGAATATAAATTTTGCGAAACTGGTTCCCTATTTACGTAACTATATTAAGCGGAGTGGCATTTGTGTGAATCGTTGGCCAATAAATCTTGTGTGTAAAAGAAAAGTCTCAAGTTTGGTTTCAACAATGACATAAGTTCAGTCAATGTAAAAGAAACGAATCAATTTCAGTCATTTATTTTGCAAAAAACGATCAGCAGGACAAAAGAATCAATTTTGCTCGAAATGAAATCATCAATCGTGATTTTTTGACAAAGGTTTCGATAAATATAAAATAATTGCATAAAAATTTTATATATCATATTTACTGGATAACATCTTAGACACAAAACAATCTTTGACAAAAGTCACATTTTATCAAATTTTTGGTGTTCAAAACATTATATCAAACGGATGCTGACTCTTTAGAAATCATTTTTAATATAGTAGTAGTAATTTCAAATATCTGTATATTGAACTCCTTTAAGTAAAATGTTGCAATACTGGAAACTTTTAAAGTTTTCAGGATATCAGAACAATTTTTGCTCGGCATGGAAACGTTCATTCGCTCCATTTATACAGACCACTGATCACACATCACAGTTTAAAAACATCGGCTTTGACTCCCACGGATCAACCACAAGATATAATTTATTGACGTCAATAACATTTTGCCAATTCGTGATATTTTACTAGTCGAAATAAGACAATATGATGATTCATAATTTGTTTTTGAATTCTATTCGAGCATTTTGTGGCCGTTAAATTTTTCGTTTTAACCTTTATTCATTCATAACAACAGTTTTCCAACAGAAACATTACAATAGAAAGAATTTTACGCCTCACCGATCGCCGATTTTTGAATGTATGAAAGCAATGCGAGCAAGAAAAATGTTTGTATAAATATGGAAGGTGAAAATGAGAAATACGTTTCAAATATCAAGAAGCCAGCGATAAAAATAATGCTGTCTATTTTGCCTGTAGCTCTGTTCCTATATTTGCTTCATGTATTATGTGGAAGTCTGTTCGCATTAGACAATCATCCGAAGTGTGGCGTCAGTTTCTTCAAGCCTCAACAAGGACAAGACAGCCATCGGGTAGGCTCCTTTTCAGGGTCGAATTGAACCGGGTCCAATTAAGCCGTGAAAAAAACTGGTTTGGATTCCGCTCACAACCGGGTGTCATTTGTAATAGATTGAGCAAAGCTATTTTGAGACCGCGATACAAATCAAAGTATGCAAAATATTCTGCAAAAATATTGAATTTAGATCTACCACGGAAAAGAGGTACCACTTGGCAAATGGCCTTGGATGGCTGCTATCGTGCACCACAATGATTACGAGGAGCCACACCATTGTACTGGTACCGTGATATCAAATGAATACATTCTCACTGCTGCGCATTGTGTAAACAAAACAAGGTAAGCCAAAAAAAACAATTGTTATGAATAAGAAAACCGATGTTTCAATAAAAAATTGATTAAAGTTTGATTGCATTTTCAGCTTTGATAAAATTTCCAAATAATTGTTGGACAACTCAACATAGTGTCAAGAAAAACAAAACGACTCGAGATCGCCGGTCACGTCCAGCATCCAGACTATGTTCTTGAAAAGGATGCTGGAGGATATGTTTTGAAAATGGACAATGATATTGCAGTAGTCAAGGTGAGCATAAACAACCCCAAGTGCACCATCACAAAGCTATGTTTGATTTTTTAGCTTGCAACTCCATTGAAATTTTCCAAAAACGTCCAGCCAATATGCCTACCAAGTTTATTTGAAGAGGATGCAACCTCCAAGAAAGAAAATGCTGTTATTGCCGGATGGGGTTATAACATTTTTACCATTTCCATTAGTTTGATTTTATTATTACAGGAATTCGAGAATTTCCAGGAGTCCTACCAGACGTGTTGCTAGAAGGAACTGAAGCATTTAAAGATTTTAAAGAGTGTCAATCGTAAGCTCCTTTTAGTCTACCAGATTTTGAATGCCCAAAGTGAATTTTTTTCGAAATTCCATACTAATGAATGTAACAATATTTTTAGACAAAGTGATGTTCCTTTGGTAAAGAAAATGCAACTTTGCACGCAGGGAACAAGCACTTTTACTCTAGAGGTAGGTGTCCTATGATTCGTCTTTATTTCCAGTCATAAGTGACAGTATAGCGTTTTCTCAACTTAGGCAGGTTTTCAAGTGCAAAATACATTTTCAATATTCATACCGAAAAATATTTCTTTTTGCGGTGCATAAAACGTAATCTAATATTTAATTCACTTTTAAGAAAAGTGCAAAAAGATATAAGAATCTAAAGTTGAAATTATAAAATTTTGTTCAACGGTTATACGATCGATGTATGTATGCTTTAGGGTGATAGCGGAGGTCCACTATTTGTGAAGTCAGGTCTGGTGGACGAACAAGGGCGGCCACGTTGGATAGAAGTTGGCGTAACAAGCATGGGAAGCAATGACGGCGCAGGTTTTGGATAACTTTATTGTACGTCTTTTAAAACTATCTTTTCAGATGTTTTTGCACGTGTTTCATCCTATTGCGGTTTCATCGAGAATGCGACTGAAGGCAAAGTAAAATGCTTGTCCTGAATTCCTTCCAAATTCAAAAAGTTTTGTTGAATAAATCAATCCATGGACCATTAAAAAGATGTGTCAATTATTTTCACTTCAAAAATTACTATCATACCAAAAATTTTGAGGAGAATCCGAACCATATTTTATTTTTGCCACTTTTATAGCAAAATGTTGAATAACCGGCATAATTTTGAGCGACGTGTGTGGTCCTGCTGACCGTGATTCCGAAAATTACAAACTGGCGGCTACTTTCCAATTTTGGCAATTAGTGCAGAATGATTGAAAAAATGGGAAGTTTTTCTTCGCCAAAAAAGACAGTTTGTGTAATTTCCCGGTAATCGGACATGGTTGATGAAACGGTATTTTGGTAGATGAAACCAGCTACTCAGAGTAGCTGGATTGTAAGTTAACATTTTTGGAAAAATATAAAACTAACGGTAGCATCTGACGTAAACAACAAAAATTAAATTTTGTGTAAAAAATAAACCATAATTTTTTTCAAATAAAACTACATTTTTATAAACTGCTCAATTTTTTGTTAAAATTGGTTATGCTGGGTATAATAACTTCTCTATCTTAATCCGAGTCTATCTGTATGTCACTAATAAGATTATTCTCGGAAACATAATATGTATTTCTCACTCAAATAACAAATCTTCGCTTTATTCGGATTGTGAATCACAAAAATCATTTCACATTGTCATAAAATTAAAATGCAGTTACATCTCAGGATTTACTGTCATTCCACTTTTGTTGATCACAGTTTTGGTGATTGATACAATGTAATCGCAAAACTCCAGCCTTTAAAGAGTGGATGAGGAGCGGAGAGACGTATGCTATAAAATCATTAAACTATCATAGCAATTCACTGCCTGTCTGTCCGTTGAAATTGTTCCGGACGACCTAGGGCGCATGAGCTGTCATTCGACAGCTCTCAGTGCGACAGGCTTTGGAAATTGTAAAATTGAAATTTAAAAATTTTGAACAAAAGCTTGATGCGTAAAACTACCCAAAAACTCGGCTTTGATAGTCTAATTGTACAGTTTATGGCCAACAAAATACTTTTTACAGAATAGTTTTTTGTTTGAATATTGGCGAGAATGGGCATTTTTACGCATCACGCTTTCCCGAAATTTCAGCAGTTTTGCGAACTTTTCATACGAGGTGGTTGCAAACTTGGTGTGAAATTCCCAGTATTTTTTGCGGTGATATATCAAAGTTATATACCAAATGAAAGTAGACAGAATGGGCTTTCCACACATGGGCTGACCACAGAGTCTAGGTAAACCCCCCCCCCCCCCGGTAAACCCCCCCCGCGGCCATTTTTGCCATAACTTTTTACTGGAACCTTCTAGAAGGATGAGTAATAGCTTAAATGGAAGCTAAGACTCTGGGCTACAAATCGGTATATTACTTGCCACATCTCGATTCAAGATTCTCGAGATTTAATTATTTTTGTCTCAAATTCTCGAATTTGCAAAAAAAGTTGAAATTTTGAGACAAAAATAATTAAATCTCGAGAATCTTGAATCGAGATGTGACAAGTAATATACCGATTTGTATCCCAGAGTCTTAGCTTCCATTTAAGCTATTACTCATCCTTCTAGAAGGTTCCAGTAAAAAGTTATGGCAAAAATGGCGAGCGGGGGGGGGTTTACCGGGGGGGGGGTTTTACCGGTTCCCCTGACCACACAGTAGACATCCCTATTTTTAAATGTTTCAATTTGGGCCACGGCTCCATTAAAAGATGCACATTTTTGGACAAACTGCCACTATTAAATCCATCCGGACTTTTCCACCACGAACCGAGGCCACTTTTTTTACTGTGATTCCATTCAGATGTTTTTGTGACTGACATTTAGAACATTTATAAAGGTTCCCAAAATGAACAACCGAAGCGACTCTCGGTTGTTGCCAGTCACATAATGCACTTTTTCGGACAAATGTTTTACCACGAACGATGTTACTTACTATGTGTTAGTCGTCCAGCTAGTGCGTAGGTTATAATCACCCCCCGCGACGCAACTCCATTGTGGGTTTCCATTCATAAACGATTTCAAAATATTTTCACACAATTCAGCATACTCAGGGATGTCGTAGTTTTTTGCTTCGTACCTAAATGAAACATACAATAATTATCGTTATCTCGTCGACTGTCGAAATCATTACTATTAGTTAGGGAAGAAAGTTTCAAGGCTAACTGACCTCTCCCGGAGGTGTCGGTATATCGAGGGTCATTTTGTATGTAAATCCTTATATTTTGGCAGGGACGGGGCAAAACTGTCGGTTTATCGAGGGTGTCGGTTTATCGAGGTTTGACTGTATACGTTTTCAAGATAAAAAAATCTCACTGGTTATAAGCGACTTCTGCGCATTTCTGAGCTTTGTTCGCCAAATCTTTTGGTGTCTTACCGGTGGCTTTCCAATCAACGATAACTTTAACTTCTGCAGACTAAACAAATCCGTTTTATTATCAGGCGATAATAATTTTTCATTAAAAATAACTTACAATTTGATTGAGAAAAGATCCAACAATCAAACCCAAAAAAATCAAATGTAGCAACATTTCTTCAGTAGGTAACTAAATTTATTTCGTTATTAGCTCTATGTTTCAGTAACTATATTAGGGTTCAGCCTGGGGCAAAATTCTACTGTGATACGCAGGAAAGTCGATACACCTTAAGCCTAAGCCGCAGGCGAGCCGTGTTCAAAAATTGTTCATTCCGCCCTTGCAAACTTACAGAATATTTGAATGGCCTTTTTAAACTAAGGATATTGTTCCCATCAGTATAATGTATAACGCGCTAAAAGTCAAATATTTTACTAACACTGTATCGCATAAAAATTAGTTTGCGATTTCATTTGATTAAATCCATTTTTCTTTTCATTTACAATTTATACCCCTTTTTCCTTGTGAAAATTTTAGAACAATAATTTGTAACATTCACCTCAGATATATAAGACATAATGCTACATAAAAACAAGAACGTTTTTCCTGGTATTTATTAAAGCCTATAAATATGTGCCGATCTTAACAAATTATTCTACCCGAAACAACGCAATAAATGCCCTTACCCTATAGCGCCAGAGTGTGCGCGTAACCCCCTTTGTCCCTATGGTCGGGACTAAAGTAACTTGGGCAAGTTGCTGGGTTTGGTGAGTATAGGTTCCCAGAATTAGTGCAGCTCGATCCTACCATTCTATTGAAAGTTACGGGACTGAGTATCCCCTGTGGGTGGGAGCGGCGCTAACACAGGGAAGGAGCCGATGCGCAGCGGAAAGTGTCGAAAGGAGTAAACAGCCTGCCTGCCTCCCTCTCATTTCGTAATCGTAAACATGTTTATGTAAACACCGCGTGGAAAGGAGAGGCGAGGTTGTGGCGGGGGGGGGCCGAAGGCCGCCCCCCGCCGCAACCTCGCGGCGCCGAATGGCGCCGCACACACCGCTCGTAATACATAACGATGAGATATGTTTTCAAACAAGAAGACATGGTTAAAGAAAAACTTATAAATTAAAGAAATGGAGCAATCATACATATGCAGTCGAGAAAATGAAAACTGTGCGGAAAAACCGTCTTGATCACTATTTAAAGCTGTGTCGTACGTCGCCTAACGCGAACCTGCGCAACCAACGACTTACACATGCATGTACACCTGGACTATGCGCACACTATCACTAAATTATGTTTTTGTGCCTAAACTTGCAGCGCGTTATCTTTTTTCAATCTCTTGCAGATCTTGTAGAGACAGTTCTTGCACAAACTCAAATTGGGTACCTTTACCTGAGACGATCAATACTTTGCTTCAAAGTGTCTGTTTTCCTGGTGTACAGGATTGACTGTGTGTTTTAATATGGCCCACAAGCACACTATCACTAAATTATGTTTTTGTGCCTAAACTTGCAGCGCGTTATCTTTTTTCAATTTCTTGCAGTTCTTGTACAGACAGTTCGAAATCAGATCAAAATCGGTTTTGACCAATTTGATAGTCTAATTGTACAGTTTATGGCCAACAAAATACTTTATACAGAATAGTTTTTTGTTTGAATATTGGCGAGATATGGGCATTTTTACGCATCACGCTTTCCCGAAATTTCAGAAGTTTTGCGAATTTTTCATACGAGGTGGTTGCAAACTTGGTGTGAAATTCCCAGTATTTTGTGAGATGAGATATCAGACTTAGATACGAAATGAAAGCAGACTGAATGGGTTTCCCAAAAACAGATGCTTTTTAAGGTGTTTAAGATGATATTGAGACATCTAAATATGTCACATAACCAAAATAAAGCTGAAATAAAGCCAATAATGGTAAACGACATAAAAATCAAAGTAAAATTCATTCAGATCGTCGTCAAATCAATCATCTTGAGGATATTTTTATGTCGTTTACCATTTTTGGCTTTATTTCAGCTTTATTATGATTATGTCACTTATTTAGCTATCTCAATATCATCTTAAACACCTTAAAAAGCATCGAGACTGCTTTACCTCACTTCCGTTTGCTAAAAAATATAAGAGAAACGAAACGCCAACGAGCGGCAAAATTCAAAATTAAAAAATCTCTTTCTCAACATTTATGTCCGCACCTGATAGATGTCAACTTTTGTTTCGGATACGTATAAGAGAAATTCGGATAAGAGGAATTTGCACGAAAATATCCGTTCCGGTTCGGATATATGCAAGAGATTCGGATAAGAGAGGAACAACTGCTTGTGGCTAAAATATATATTCGCCGACATGTGTAATAAACGTGTGTTTCCAAAAAAGTGCCAAAAAGCCAGTTTTTTTGGTAAAAATGTGAAATTTTCGGTTGGTGTGCTAACTGGCACTTACGGATTCGTATACTAACTTTCCAAGACCTACAAAATAAGCTATCATACAGCTCTGTAGCGGGCCGGCATCCAATTTCTCGGAATCACGTCGCTGTAATACTTGTTAGGGGATAGAAGAGACACATCTCGTTCCTTAGCTCTCGTTCTATATCTAACCGGTCTTTTGGCCGATGGATGCGTACGCCCAGGTCTATGAACGTGACCTGGCGTCGACCAGCCGTGGGCGGTGTACGGCGTGCCCACATATGCCCAAAAACTGAAATATTGAAGGTGAGGTAAAATATTTTATTTTGATATAATTGGACAGAAGTCTGCAAAAATAGGAAGGCTTTTCAGCTAGGCATAAATAAAGTACAGACAGAGGTGCAATGGGATGGTAATTGAAAACCAAAAATGGGAAAACATAAATTTAATAATAAACGAAAAAAGGAGATCAAAATTGGGAATAATTGAGTCGCGGTCCGCGACAGAAATGATTCCTTAAAGGATTATGAATATCTGGAACCCAAAATACAGACCGTTTGTAAGAAAGATTCCGGAACGAAGAACGAATAAGACTTAGTGGGAAAATGCATTTTCAGACAACCAATTTTTTAGGAAAAAGAATTTCGAAGATCCCTTTTAGCCATCTTGGAATCATCGCTTTTGACGAATTTAACAATATTATTGGTTTGGTAAGAAAGTATCCGGCGTTTTTCAAAGCCAATTTTTATTAATCTAAAGTAATGTTTATTCTTGGGTGTTACGATAGTAGATATAGATCTTATGATAGCCGAGATATAGGTCTTGGCTTTATGATAGTTCACAGGAAACACGCCAAAAAAATTGTTTTTGCTTATTTTTACCAAATTTCATGGATAAAGTTCTTTACATTGTGGCACTACATTGCGGCGTTAGTAGGCAAGATCTAGCTCTACAACATACTTAATATGCCCGGTACATTGAACCTTCTTGCTTCTTGGAAATGTCCCTGGGGATTTAGGGGGAGAAAACTGCGATACGACTCTATCGAAAACTGCTAGCTTTTACACTAGAGTCTCCGCTTGAACTCCCGAGGAGTCTCAAGCAATCACTGCAAAAATCGGGGAACTCTGAAATTTAGTAAGCTTAGACCAGAGTATTGGTCAAAGCTAACAAAAATATGCACAACAGTAAAATAAACAGTCAATAAATTAGCAAAGCAAATGATGAAAGGTGTGTGTTTTGTAGCTTAGTTTGAGGGAGGCTGCCTCAACCCTAATTGTGTAATAAATGCCTGCTTTAGAGAATGAAACAAAACTAAAGAGTGAAAATTTACTGGTTGTAAGCAAAGTTAAACTAATAAAGTCAAACAGAAATGATAACACTAACAAAGGGAAAAGTGTCGAAACCTTGAAATCGGGAAAACATTTCCTGGGAGCTTAGCAAAGGGGTATGCTTAGTCAAACTCGGGAATCGCGCTTTCTGTAAAAGGGATACGCTTTAGAGTGGTCCTCCGTAAAAAATGCCCATTGTTGGCCAAAATGGCACCTTTGAAACCAAAGCGTCTTCGAGGCTGTTTTTCGCACCCGGAAAATTGTACGATCATTCAAGATGGCCGAGATTTGGTACGCCTTATAGGTGTTCGACCCCATTGATTCCGAATCTGAAGGTAGTTTTGGCATTAGGTCACTTTAGTACCACTTTCAGGTATTATGCCCATTTTGGCCTTTGAAATTGGCAGAACGCCATAAAATGGTACGCCAAAACTGTCTTCAGATTCGGAAATAGCGGGATTGAAAACATATAAGGGTTCGGGAGGGAGGACAGCATTTTCTGACAATTTTCACAATAGCATCTTTATATATTAGACTATCTTCAGACAATAGTTCTTTTTTGAAACTGTGTCACTCCTTGTGTTTCATTTGAATAAAATTTATTGTGAAAATTGTCTGAAAATGCTGGGCCGCGCCGAACTAAACAAGTACCATAAATTTGGGGCTTTGCGCATGATGCTCTCTTCCTAATTCGCAGGGTCCGGAAGTGGTTTCACGCATCGTGCTGGATTTTGATATGACACATTGTCGTTAAATTACAGCGATTGATGAGATAAAGAAATTGTCACATATTGTACAAATTCCATTGTACCTGCGGGTCCGAACTCTTCGAGACCCGCCTGCAGATCTGTGTGCCTGGGATCCGATATACAGGCAAGTTGATCCACCTACGTATTGTTCACACTTTCCAATTTGTGAAGGGCAAGCCGGCGCTGCAGACACTCGAGAGCCATGTTCAACTGTAGTTCATTCCACCATTGCATACTCAAGGGTGGACGCGGACCGACTTTTTACCCGGTCCGGACCGGAAGTAAATTTTTCTCAAAAAATCTGAAAAAATTTTCCGAAGTCAAATTTCTTAAAAATTGTAGTTTTTATTAGTTTTCGGCATTTTAAGCTTAATTAGAACATTTTTTGCAGTCTTAGGCTTAATTTGCAAGTTGTAGAACTTTAGATGTTTTCCTTGAATTTTTGCCAACTTGTCATAAAAAGTCATATTTTCTGGTGAAATTGTAAATATTTTTCAAAATTAGCGTAAAGTGTAAATGCCTCAAATATTCAGAAGTCTCAAATATTCAATAGGTGTAATATGTCACAAAAATTTAAGGTAGAACATTTTTGAAAAAATTTGACTTCCTTTGTCAAAATTCCCTCTACTTTCAGAAATTATCATAAAATTTTATAACCGGGGCAAATTCTGTCGGAAAAGTTCGAGTAACCAAAATTGGCTAATTTTATCTGCGCCTTCAAGAATGCACTCGGCCGTGCCCGATAGGGCGCGGCGGAGCGAAAAATTTTGAATATTTTGCCTCAACATTGAAAATTTTCAAAGGAAATTTTCTCCAACCTCACAAAATTTTTCAAAAATTTTCGCAAAAAATTTGGCAAACAGCATATTTATTTTTAATTTTCGCCTGCGGCACAATGATTAGTACTAGTATATACGGTGTCTATGAAATCATTATTGTTTATAAATTATGCTTGAAATTTGCATCTAAAATTGCGCCGCTGTCTAAAATTACAGCAAAAACTGAAGGATAAAATCGCGCCGCAGGCGAAAAATTTTTAAAAACCTCTAAGATACAATGTAAAGAGCAAAGAAAAAAGTTTTTAATATGTGAGGTTGGAGATGAAAATTTTCAGTGTTGAGGTAATGTTTAATATATAATTTCGGTAATTTTTTTCGAAAATTTCTCAAAAATTTGCACCAAATTAGGCACCTTTAAAAAAATTTTTCGTCGTGCCCGGTCCGGTCCGAAAACGGACCGGACCGGGGGGGTCGGTCCGGTCCGGTCCGGACCGGCTCAGGGGTCGGTCCGGTCCGGTCCGGACCAGGGTTGTGCCGAGTCGACGAAAAGATCGAGTCGAGTTTCGAGTCGAGTCGGCCGAAAATTCTTCGAGTCGAGTTTCGAGTCGACGAAAAAGTCGAGTTTCGAATTTCGAGTTTCGAGTCATTTTCGAGTCAAATTTCCTGATGCTTCAAAAAGTCAAAATTTTCGGTTTTTAAAGCAATTTTTTGCTAAAATTTGCTGTTAATTGTTATTTATTAGTACTACTATTCAATTTATGTCTAAAAAGGGGTGGTTTTTGGCTATTTTTGAGCTATTCTTGGCTATTTTTCAGCTATTTTTGAGCTAATTTTTGTTATTTTGAACAAAAAATGTCCCAAATTTTGATTATTTCATCTCTGAAATTGGTACTAATTTTTGGAAATAGTTATTAACTTCATAGCCTAATTTTGGCCTAAAACGCAAAAATAGCATAATGTTGCAATAAATTTAGCCGAGAAAAATTGTGATTGATAAAGAGCAATTTTTCAAAATTTCGAGGAGATAATCGGCTTCGGAGATCCGTGCTTATTGCTCGTACCAATTATTGCTCGTGCCAATTATTATATCAGATTCTTCAGAACCAAGTGGAGATGCATTGAATTTTACAGTCTTCCGCTGGCAAAACTTTCTTGAAATTTTCAATAAAGATTGTAATTTTTGAAAAAAATTCGCCTGCGGCGCTATTTTTGACAGTTTCCGCATTAATTAATCAGTTGAAAATTCGCGGAAAAAATAGCGCCGCAGGCAAAATTTTTTGAAAAATAACTCTGTTTGCGGAAAATTGACATTAAAATTTTGTATATTCTCGAAAATGATCAACAAAAAACGTCAAAAATTGACCAAAATTTATCATTGAAATAAATTCTAAAGGACAGATCTGATCTAGACTTGAAGTTGTAAAACGATGACAAATGAAAAAGTGACGCGCGCGCGAATTCAAATGGACGTTTTGGATTGATTTTTTCGCTATATATCGCCAGGATCGTCTCAGACACCCATGGTACTTTTGTAAAAGGTGTTCAGCTCATCGAGCTGTACACGATAGTATACTTTTTACAGGGGGTACCCTATGTGTGTTAACCCCCAAAAATTCCATTTGAATTCGCGCGCGAATTTTATGACGCCTCTTTTTGACGCAACTCCTATTTTGCTGTCCCAACTTCAAGTCTAGCTCAGATCTGTCCTTTAACATTGAAATTATTGAATATTTATTGAAAATTTAATAAATTTTCGGCCCAAGGTTGGCGATAAACAATGAGACATAATACAAAGTGGGAGAAAAAAATAGCGCCGCAGGCGAAAATTTTTTGAAATATTAAGCCCGTTTGCCAAAAATACCGCTTAAAATACATTGAAAATTTACAAAAAAAAAAGTGTCCAAAATTTCGAGTTTCGAGTCGAGTCGGCCGAAATTCTTCGAGTCGAGTTTCGAGTTTCGAGTCGGCGAAAAAGTCGAGTTTCGAGTTACGAGTTTCGAGTCACTCGGCACAACCCTGGTCCGGACCGGACCGGTCCGGTCCGCTCGTCCACCCCTGTGCATACTTACAGTGTTCACCTTTTCACAGTATATTTGAAGGGGCATCGAGACATCTGCCACCCGACAAGTGCCACCCCGACATCTGCCACCCCGACAGCTGCCACCTCATACTAGAGAACAGCCTCTGCGTGCGATAGTGACTACGAAATAGTGTGTATTATTTAGGTAAGTGGATCTAACCGTCTGCCGACATTTGGTCCTATATCTTTTTTGACCCAGCCATTTGATAAGAGTCTGAAGGAAAAGTGGCAGATGTCGGGGTGGCACTTGTCGGGTGGCAGATGTTACGTTGCCATTAGAAGGGTCCCAAATGTTTAAACTAATGGTACGCTTAGGCCTATCCTTATATAAGCGTGTGGGTGCATCCATGCTGGCCCCATTTGGATCTCCGCTCGCTCCAACCCAGACGGAGCCTTGTCATCGTCAAGACACAAGGTTTTGACACTGCTGTTTAAAATGATATTTTCTATGGCTAAATTGCAAATTGGTATTGAATGAAATACAAAACAGTGAACAAATGATATTTATTGTGAGTAAAATTTCAAGACAAATATTATATTTCGTAAAGGATAAAACAATGCAAAGTTCAAAAATGGGCTAAATTGAAATGACAATAAAACTTGATTAAAAATTTGCAACAATATGATATTCTTCCTGGCTAGGCGTTCACTCGCAGCGCTTTGAGGAATTGAGTCAATTCGTAGGAGAGCTCCTGCGACAGCGTGGAGTAAGTGTGATTCTGCACTTGCTCCGGTGATACAGTCCTAAAATTGGAACTGTTAAAAGGCAACAAGGAACAATGGTGTTTACGAACATATATTTCAGCTCTGAGCAAATGAGGTAAAAGCAGCCTAGAGAAAAGATTGCAATACAGAGTAACCGGGAGAAATAGTTTTCTTTCATACAACCAAAAAGATCATATTCAGTGAATAACTCAGTCAAATTTTTGGAAATGAAAATTTTGTCCCAGGAGCAATTTTTCGTAAAATGTTTAGACTGCATACTTTAAGGTACGCTTTAAGGCATTAACCTTTTGAATTTTCACTATAAGGATAATTTTACATAAAACTCAGCAATATTTCATTGTCACAAAGTTAGCGCGAAACAATGAAAATTTTTAGTCAGTAGAGTAACTTCTCAAGATAAAAATTCCTCCTACTTTTTCTCTATACATCTGACCTATCCACAATCTCAAGACTCGGATATTAAAAATTGATCATAACACTCACTCAATCCATCTGGAGTACAAATTGTATCCACGCTTCGCATAAAGCTCGGCGATGTAGACCGGCGATGGCAGCGAAGTGGGCTAAAATTTTCATTGTTTATGAGTAAAGAGAAACGTATAAAGTGCTTACCAAGTACACAATCTGATGGCCGAAGCAAAGATGGTACGTCATGGACTGAAGTTGGTCCATCGTCAAACCGTTGTCGTCGTAGAGCACGGTGTACTTCGGAGTTCTCGCGGTTCCCTAAAAAAAGTTCACATGCAATAAGTATCCGTTTGTCAAGAACCTAACTTTATATGTTTGAATTCACGGCGCGGATATTTCAGTTTTGGCGTTCTGCCGATATATCGTCCTGGGTTTCAGGCTCGATTTAGACCCCAAGTTTTTTCTGTAACATGTATTTTTTAGCAAATACGTCAAAATTCGCAAATAGTTCGCTCAGCTTGGTTAAAATTTAACAATTTTGACGTATTTATCTCAAAAATGCATGATTTTCAGAAATTTAAACAGCTTGGGGAACTAACTCGACCCTGGAAAGCATGAATTACTGGTAAAAAATGCCGAATTAGGCGAATTCGCTGTTAGGACAATATGTGGGCAGAACTCCGACACTGAAATATCCGCACCGTGAATTCAAAAGTATAAAGTTAGGTTCCTGACAAACGGATATATTCCAACGTTGGATTTCAACGTTATTGAGACTAGTCTATCTGTTAATCTGAGCCACGATTCTGAATTCAGTTTTGCCCAAGAATTTGTGTTTTTGTCAAAGCCATTTCAGATCAAAATGACTATTCAGAAATCATTTTTCAAAAGGGATTTAAAAAGCCAATTCTGGCTCTGCGCAAAAATTGTTTAACCCTAATTATTCTTATGATACACAAACTAAAAATGAGTTACAAACCTGGATAGCGCGATGAGAATTCAAAAAGAATTCCACGTAAGTCGGATGGACCGCCATGGTGTCGACAATAGTTCCAGGCTTTATGTTCTGCTCCGGTGGCTTGGCTCCAGGGTTGATCTGCAATTACAAAATTGTAAAACTTTAAACTGGATTTTTGGCAATACCTGCGCGGCGAAGAATCGCACGTTCTGCAACTTGTTGGACACGATCAAGGTTACGCGAGCATCACACCCGATCTTCTCCAGCGCGTTGCGAATCAGCGGGATCTCGTACTTCAAGACCTGAAATTAGCATACGTTAAATTAAAGAAAACAATTACAAAAAAGCCAAGAAAACTTACCGCCGGGAACTGCCCCTCAGAGCATCCGTTGCGGTAGATAATGACGCGCTGAAATAAGAAGACTTAAAATTGAGTATTCTCTGCGACAAAATTATAAGCGAGACAAAGTTTAATTTTTGCTTAACTTTAACTGACCGAATTTTCTGGCCTTCTGAACTATTCTTTTCGTGAAAATAAATACCTTGGCCAAAATTTCTTATTATGATTCGCTTGGCATCGCAAAAATTTTCTGCGAGCATTTCAGTATACAAATTAGGCTAATTAAAATTTTTGTAATGTCTCAGCAATTTAACTTTCAAAAATCTAAAACCTTACCTTCGGAAAAGTGTCATTGCTCAGCTTGTAATTATCCGCACAAAGCTTAATTATGTTGCGGATAATGTCGGTCTTCTCATCCCGTCGAGCAACCTGAAGAAAAAACAATAAATATTATTGAAAAAACTCAACTTTCTCAAAAGCAAACCTGGTACTTAAAGTCGCCGATGAATTCGAAGCGATTGTTCTTGCCCGTGTTTGCGCAAAACTAAAAATTTGTAAAATAAAGTAACCATTACTTCAAAATAAGCGATATGATTCCCTATTTTCGCCAAAAAGGAGAACCTTCGAATTAGAATCAATCGAAATTTTTGTACCAACTTTTCGCGATACATACATATTTTATGGGATCATTTTAATTTAAAAACTAAGGACTCACGCCAATGACAGAAGGCGGTCCGTTGGAAATTTTATCGGATGTGCTACCGTTCCCGTTGCTTCCATGATCGCTGCTGGGCTCATGGCTTCCATTGCCGTTTCTATTCGCATGCCCATTTCCGTGACCATTGCCGTTCTCGCCATTCTCGCCTCCCATTCCAAGGCCTCCAGCGGGATGTGCCATACCAAGTCCGACGAACAACGTTTCACTGGCGACGATTTCCTTTGTACTAAAACAATGCAGTAATAATATGGTGTTCTCTGAGTGATCAGTAGTCTGAGCTTACAAGGAACACTCACCTGGCGCCGCGCGAGTTTCGGGAAACCAACCATACAGGGTTGTAGATCTCGATGAGAGGAGTCCAACGGTACCAGACTTACTTTCCCCATGCACCTTGAGAAAAAAAAAGTTCACAAATACCTGAAAATGGCCATTTTTGGCTAAAAATGGCTGTTTTTGGCCGAAAAATGGCGTTTTTCGAGGCGATCGGAAAAAACTACTTGCAGATTCGTGATCAGCGCATCAAAATGCCCCTAAAAACGCTCAATGCGAAAAAATGTTTCACATTTTCAAAAAATCGGTTTTTTCGAGCACCATGTGGTCCCCCCTTTGCTCCAAAAATCGAGATTTTTCAAGATTTTCAGAATTTTTCTTTGAAATGTGTTTTTAGGGGTAATTCGATGCGCTGATCACGAATCTGCAGTTAGTTTTTTGTATCGCCTCGAAATATGCCATTTTTTGGCCAAAAATGGTCATTTTTAGCCAAAAATGGCCATTTTTGACTTTCAGGTATTTGTGAACTTTTTTTCAAGGTGCATGGGGAAAAAGCCTGGTGCCGGTGGACTCCTCTCATCGAGATCTACAACCCTGTATGGTTGGTTTCCCGAAACTCGCGCGGCGCTAGGTGAGTGTTCCTTGTTAGTTTGATTGTTCAATTTGAAATAGGTCTAGTAATTTCGGTACATAATGGTCAAAGATCAGGAATACCATTTCCTTTTTTAAAAACGCAATCAAAAGCGTCATGGATTTTAACAAAAATTTAGAAACAGAACTTACGCCATGTCACCGAGCGATAGCGAGTAATTGAGTCCGCCAAGCTAAAAATCACATTTTAATCAATAAAAACGTAAAACAAAATGTGTAAATACCTTGATGTTGGTCTTCTGGACAATATTTTGCACAGTCTGTGGCTGACCCCTCTCGAGTACGTTGCGAACGGTGCCCAACTTCAAGCCTGAAAATAAAAGATTTGAACGAAGAATGAATGAAAGGCTTTAAAGATATTCATAAAAGCGTAAATTTTCCACAAAAGTATGGTATCTTTTGTTCCCTAAAACCTCTATACAAATAACTCTATACAAGCGAAATTATACTGTAAAATTCAATTTCCTTCAGTGCAAAATTCAATTTTCCATATAGAAAAACTTTTATATACCTTGTGTGACGACTTCCGTTCGGCGCTCCATCAACTTCATCTCGTCTGAAAGCGCAATAAATTAATGAAATCTCGAAAATGAATCGTAAATTTGAATCGTAAATTTTACGACTGAGCATAGTTTTTCGATCAAATCAAATTTTTTCTTCATTAAACAGACAACCGTGTTTGGTCAATTTTTCATTCATTTAAACAAGTTTCTTGATAGCCTAAACATTTTTTCTTAAACTTACGGTGCATTTCATCTTCGCGGTCCAAATGGACGATCAATGCGAATTCGACCCCGTCATTTGCCGCCGATACAATCTCATCCCGGAGTTTCTCCCAGTCGTTCGTTCCAATTTTGACCAAAGCCGGTTCCGGCATTGCAATACCGCGACTACGAGCCTCATCCACGTATCGGCGCAGGAACTGACTAAAAGTAAAAAAATATAGATAATACGCTTGGATTTGTAAGCACAAACTTACCGATATTGATCCTCACGGAGACTGTCTCGAGCAGAACCACCAAAGAGATACGCGCTCCACTTGTTGATTTGAGCTGGAATGATGAATTGTCGACCCTGCCAGGTGAGCACGTCAGGTTTCGGCTTCGATTGGAAATTGCTTGCAAATTGCAAAGTCGCCGCAGGCAGTTCGCGAGCCTTCTGAAAAGAAAGATGGTTATCTCTGATCAACGCCTATCTGATAAAAATTCAATGATGATCAAAAGGGGCAAAAATTGATTTGTCAACTAGTGGGTTGACATGATTTAGCGTAATTACCGTGATTTGAAACAAAAAATAAACAAAAATAATTTTCCACAATCCACGTCCTTAGCTGTTTTCATCCCCACTTGACCTCTTATAGCATATAAATTCTCACGAAAATTTTTGTTCTTAAGCATATGAAAATTTTAACCTATCAACTTTTGAGCAAAAATAAAAAACATACCACGTTCAGATGCTGCGATACAAATTCCACGCCACTCTGCTGCAGATAATTGCTGTTCGACAAGTGAAGAGAATCCTTTACGATGTCCGTGTGACGACGCTGAATTGCTGGTGGAGCAGCGCATTTCTAAACAGAAACTTTCCTTAAAATCAAGAAATTTTTTCTATTTCCCATTCAATATTTGGTAAAATACAAAATGCGTACCTTGATCATCTGTTGGACTTGCATTGGAGTCTGCTGCAACCCTTTGACACGCTGGTTGTCAGAAATGATGCAAACCTCGAGAGGAAAGAAACTCTTCTCGCGATCGCGTCCCAATGCTTCAATCATCACAGCGTCGGGGAACCTAAAACAATTCAATCACAGGAAAGATTCCAACAGTAGGAAAAGTAAAGGCCAAAACAATTTTTGACAATTTGTTAACGATAATTTTGTCAAAGTATCCAAAATTTATGTAAAATTACTGTCTACATCGAATTTGGCAATAAACTCGTGACCGTTTTACTATTGCGTAATGGGCTGGCGTACAAAAAAACGCGGCCTTATTTTCAGATACAGATAATATTAAAGATACTATATTGACTTACTGCAGTGTCAAGTTGTATCGACGACGCAGGTACTCCTCAATCGTGACCATCTCACCATCTAAGTCCATTTGCTTCTGGCGAGGAGAGAATCGCGAAATGCCTACCACTTTATGGCTTCGAACTTGTTCGCCGTAATGTGTTTCAAACTGCAGACCTGAAATTTGATGAACTATAAATCAATGACGAGGGACGGGCTGCGGCAGACGCCGCAGCGATGGGGAACGTAAAAAACACCACTTTCCCCGGCCAAAACCCTTAAAAACACGTTTTTGCATTTTGGCGCGAATTCAAACTTTCAAATTTCAAATATTTTTCGCGTCCCTGGTACTAACTTTTCGAGACCTATCGATTGAGCTATCACTCGCCTCTGGGTAACGGCTAGATCGCGAGATCTGAGTGTTCCGTACAGGCGACAGTCCACAGTAACAGCGCTTTAATTAAGGGGTTGTTCGAAATTGTAACGAGCAACTTTTTTGAAGCAAATCATTTTTAGATGTTAGTTTTAAATATTCTTCTTTATAAGGAATTTTGTTTGACCCGATTTTCATCTCCAAAATTATGAAAATATAACAAAATTTGGACCACAGGAAAACGTTTTTCATGGGTATGGTAAACTTATGGAATTTCTCATCACATAAAAATGAATGGATGGGTCAGACTTAAAACTTTTATAGGAAAAGCAAACCTTTAAGCATTTTGAGCATCTTGTCGTGATCTCCGTTCTGCGGCATTCGTGTCGGGTCACGCACAACATACCTGGCCTTGTCCAAGGCGGTTTCTCCAGGAACGTGGAACGGCGTCTTTTTGGCTTCGATGACCAACGCAGGCGCGCTATTTCCCGGTCCTACAGGACCTTCGATGTAGTGGACTCCTTTGTGGGCTCCAATGGCTAAGTATGAACCGTTATCCGTGAACGGAGGCGTGTCATCCTCGCGAAAGCCGTAATGTTGCGGGTTCATCATGTAGCTGCGCGATGTTGAGAAGGTGATGTGCTTCTCGTCAGGTGCCCTAAAAATTAGAAATGTTGCATCCTTAAGCTTAAATCCAAGGAAAATTGTAATGCAAACATATTTGCAAATAAAGCGGAAATAGGAAAGTACATACAAACTAACGAAACCAATCTCCTATTATACTACTAACCAGCGGGACTCCCTACGGGAGACCGAGTAAAAATTTTGTCTCCATGTGTATCCATATGCTCTAAGTTCCCTCACATTCCAAGGGGAAGGTCGGGCGCTCCGCGCCCGACCACAGGACTGGCTCGTCTCCTCGCAATGTTTATGGGGTAAGATAATTAGCACTGGATAGAATGACCCTAGAAAATTTCGTAACAGAAAATAATGCATCAAAGATCAAATTGTCACGCTTTTCTCAGGGAGACTTTTTGTCTAAAATTTTGTCTATATTTTGATCTAAATTTTTTGAAAAACATACTCAGCAGATCTGTACGAACATTTTAAGCTATCACTTGCCCAAAAAACCACGGCGCAAGGAGTCTAACGGCCAGGTCACGGACGGATGACCGGCCTAGCTTACTGGGGGATAGACTAACTCACGTCACGAAAAGTGGGACTAAATCGGTAACTTTCTCAATTCCGCTCCTTTTTGGACGCATGATAGCTCAAAATGCTCGGCTGGCAATTCTGAGTAGGGAATGTGTAAAAATGTTTTAATGCAGATCTCAAAAATGTGCACTTTTTTGCAAAAAAAGTGGCAAAAACGGCATTTTTTGGAAAGCCACAGTGTTCGCGAGTCTCACTGACAAAGCCACTGGGCACCTGATTAACAAGACTAAACCCGTATGCACCGAAGGCACCTGATTGCAGCTAGTAATTATCTATTTTCACTGATCATCTATACAATTATATTGTTTCTCTTTTAAACTTACTGATGATCGAACATGATTTGCTGAGAAGAGGCAATGTTGAGGAACTGTTGAAAGGTTTTGTCGACCGTATCCAGGCTGGTAGTATCGTTGGCTTGCGGAACAGCCCAACGCCCTTGGACGTCGTCCTTCACGTGCTTCAACGTCAAAACGCAGTGATTGAAAGGTGCCTCGAAGTCCTGCGGCAGTTGCTCTCGACCGATCACGAATTTCTGTTCTCCGCGCTAAAATGTTTAAAAGAAATTGAAACTGTTTACAGACAATTTTATTGAAGGAGTTGGTCCCGCGGGTGTCACTATGTTGGAACTTGACTGTTGTTTTGTAATTCTACATTCAGGTTTTTAAAAAAATTTACAAACTTACAATGCGCAAGGGCTTGGTCGAGTAGAGCGTCGACTGAAGATCGTAGTACAACACAGCGCCGTTCAACAAAGCAGCGTTTTCGCGTTCGAAAGCACTGAATACGTCGCGACATTTGTCGCGTCGGTCGACGACCATCGCGCTAAAATAGACTTACTAGGCCGGGACATATGTTCCTGCACTGATATTTGTGGGTTTAAATTCGCGCCATTTAAGTTTAACCCTTTTAGAAGGGGGCTAGCTCAAATCTGGTTTTGCTAACCCCATCTAAAATCGTATTCTAGTGAGGGTTAGCAATATCAGATTTGTGCTAGCCCCTATATAGGGGTTAAACTGAAATGGCGCGAATTTAAACCCACAAATATCAGTGCACGAACATATGTCCCGGCCTGGTATTAGATTTTCGAGAATAGATATGCTTAAGATTTTCGTCATATTCCGTTTTCTCTTATTACTCATTTACAGTAAAAGATCTCTTTAAAGACACATAAGAGTAAGGCTCCAAGTATCCTTACAAGGGTTGGGAAAAAATCGTCTAAAAGTGGATCTTTTCTTCATCTTATAAAACTACACTAATTTACGCATAGTTTACCTTTACTTACATACTGTCGTCTAATATGACATATCTGATGATAGGTTAGCGTTCAGATAAACTCCCAAAAGAGTGTCATTTTTAATGGGAATTTCGAAAGACCATATTTTTTGTTCTCCCGACCAAAATTACCCAAATTTTCCAACTTTCCAAACAACTAAAAGACTTACTCGCCACGAATCGTCTTTGTGAATTCAGCTTCCGCGCCCGAGTTGAAGACGCCACAGATTTTGACGTCATAAAGGCTGATTGCAACGTGGCCGATTTTTGCCTAAAAGTATAAAATTAATCTCGTATAAAATACCGTAGATAAGAGTTCCGCGTAGGCAAATGGCGATTTGAATTTGCGCCAAAACATAATTGCATGCCAAAGGGGTTAAAAGAGGCCGCTGAAAATTTTTAACGAGGGGGATTACTCGGCAAGGGTCTCCTCTAGAGATTGGTAAAAAAATTCGAGTGGGGCCTTATCAGAGTAAAAATTTTCACAGTCTACACTTTTCCCTATTGGAGGAGGCTCTTTTCCTGGTGCTGAACAGAACCTCCTCTGATAGGGAAAAGTGTTGACTGTGAAAATTTTACTCTAATAAGGCCCCACTCAAATTTTTTTTTACCAATCTCTAGAGGAGACCCCTGCCGAGTAATCCCCCTCATTAAAAATTTTCAGCGGCCTCTTTTAACCCCTTTGGCATGCAATTATGTTTTGGCGCAAATTCAAATCGCCATTTGCCTACGCGGAACTCTTATCTAGGGCATTTTATTAACCGGTGAACTATGCTTACCTTCAAACCGTAAATGTTAGTCGACAGCGCCGTAGCGACTACTTTCGAGTTGATCGTTCCGGGAGCCTTCTTCGTCGCCATAATCGCATTTCCCTTCGGAATCTGAAAAAAATAAATTTAGAAAATAAATTCGATATTCAGAAGCGTAGTTTTATTTAGAGCAGTCACAAATCGAAATTAATAAAAATAGGCAAAATAATTTCGTTTGCAAAGATCCCGAATTATAGCAAATTAAATTTCGAATTCACAAACAATTTTTTGATACGGTTTTTTATTGTTTCAATTTTATTTTTATTTTCAGCTTTGTTCCAAGTTAGGTGCAAAGTATTCTCAAACAAATTGCTCAATATGTTCCACAAAACCGGAAATTTTTTGAAAACTTATTGGAATACGCAGCACAAATACAAACAATGTGGCTTGGCCACCAATTTTTGTCATTCGCATTCTAATCGAGGAGTATTTAGCCCATACATTGAAAAAATAAAATAACTTACTCCTTCGTCAGCGAGCAGCTTCTCTGCCTCTTTCTCCAGGCGCGTTCCGGTGCGAAGCGGTTGATTTGGCTGTGCCATATCTTTGCTTGACAGTTGTTAGAACTAAACAAAATCAGTTAATAAATCACAAAAATCGGTGTAATTAATTTGTAAAAGCAATCACGCACGCAACGAGTTACAGTAAATTATAGGAATATAGTTATGATGTCATAGATAATAATTGAAAATGCTGCGCGGAAAATGCTGAACAATAGGAAATGATCAGAGCTTGGCTGTTGACACATAAGAACATATGGAAAAAGGAAAATCTAAAACTCTTAAAGGACACTAAAAATATTACAGATGACAGATTATTTCCTAGTTTTTGAAGTGGCGCGATACGATTTAGTTAAATATTCTGGGATCTCATTTTACATCTCAAAGAGGCATGTCCCAAAAGGTAACCCGATCCTATAGACAAGAATACCGACCAGTTCTAGAATCCTGAGGACTAAGTTTTAGAATTGGTAATGCAGCGGGAAAGGGATACGGTATATAGGGAGGGAATAGAGGAAGGATGTTTGAATAGAAAATAAATTTATAATGAGCATAACAATAGAAAATTTAAAGCGGGTTCGCTCTCCAACCCCAGACTGAAGCTAACTGCTTTTTCGCCGACATTTTATATGCGCAAAATCTCAGACAGTTCCAGAAGTTTCTGTTTTGTAAACACAGAAAATTTTTGAGAGTAATACCGTACCTTGACTGGAACGCAAAACAAAGCCGAAATCTGAAGAGGCAATCTGTGTTGATTGCTAAAGCTGTAGCGCCCGCCGCGCAGCAGCACAAGTTTTGGGCCGTTCTCTGAATCAATGCAGTTAGTTTTCGCCGAAATGTGCAGAGAAACGCTGCCCCAGAAAACGCATTGCACATAAAATTTTTGTACACACAACTGCCTGGGCGGTCTTATTTACACATTTTGGGCGCGCGCGCGCAAAAATTTCAGACGGTTTTTTTGTCCACTCAATTTTACAGATAGCTATCAGTTATGTAAACAGCAATTGGCGGGGCGAAGCCGAACCTTGTGGGTGGCAATGGAGCAGTGATAGGTTTAGAAGCCCAACCTAACCGAAGGCAAGGCCTTAATTGTAGACGGTTTTCAAATTTCTTCGTCTGCACAATTCGGTGATAGCTGACTTCTTCATAACAGAAAATTGGCGGGAGAAGCCAAACCTAACTGGTAGCAGGGTCAGTCCGGCTTATCGAAGGAGCTCCTTCAGCAGAAAAGGAGAAGCAGGGCTAAGCCCACCATGAAGCAAGAGATGTGAAGATAGGAGAGAGAAGACCAAAACAGGAGAATATCACAATTCAAATTCTGGCTCTGTTCAAACTTTGTAAGGAAACGGAATTTGTTTTAATGAAAAGCAGACAAAGAACATTCTTGCCTAACCTCTCAGCAACCACACAAATATTGAATCAACTGTCACAAATAAACAATACCTTGATAGAATCTAATTTTGGGTTGGATGGATCGCTTGACAAAAAATAGAATTAATGCAGAACAAAATTTAAAAGGAAGCAAACTTTCCCAGTTTTGTCAAAACCAATTTTGATAAAAATGGTATTATCAGATTTTTAATTTTTGCTAAATTTTCCAACTTTTTGGTAAAAATGTCACACGGTAATATGAGAAGGGAATAGCGGATGTGTAGATTGACAAATGCACTCTAATTGGTGAGTGTATTTGTCAAAGACTGTTCTCAATCTGCTCGTCGTAAGAATCTAAGAGTCTGAAACTTTTGCGCGATACTGCATTGAAGTTTCTTGAGCTGAAATATTTCCGAAAACGAGGCCAGAAAAATGGGCGCAACGCAAATATTTTCCACTTTGCGAAAAGTCGTAAACATTCATTAGTTTTTGTGCCGATTTTACGCTTTTTTGTAAACGATTTGTTATGTTTGTAAACTGAAAACAAATTTTTGCTAGCAAGGAATAGGAATAGCATAATCAAAACGCAAAAATTTGAATTTTTACAAAAAAAGTGAGATAAGAAAAACGACAAGTTCGAGTTTTTGCTTATTTCATAGAAGCTAAGGATTTGGTTTATGTTTTACTCACTATTTAATGTTTTACTCAACAAAAATCACTCACTTGTGTCAAACGGATTTCTTCCTGTCTCTCTCTTTTTTAATAAGTAGTATTACAAAATAGGTTTTACTAGCTCGCTATAAAGCGAAAATTATTTAATTTTTTTCAGTATCCGAAGTATATGACGACAATGCACCCAAAAGCAAATTGCATTGGCATTCAGACGTCTTGGAAACATAAGGGAGCGATCTTACTATGAGAGTCCCACCGCGAAAACTCTCATAGTAGAGTGCAGTGTAAGCGTGCGAAAGTGCCCACGAAAAAGTGTGTATCTCTAACCGTCTGCCGTCCCTCAACCCTATCCGCACGCACCCACAGCTTTTAATAAGAGTCTGGTTTGAAAGTTGAAGGCGGAAATTGTCGCGGTGGGAGTTGTCACGGTGCCTAGATAGGTCACCATTAGGGTAGTAAAGAGTAAGAGTATCCTGCGCTTTAGATTAGAGTGGATAAAGAATAGCAGAACATTCAACAAAAAGAATGAGAAATCGTCTTCGAAGAACTAAAACAGCCACAGGAACGACAAGCGCACAAGAGGGGGAGCTTTCGGGGTAGTTACAATTCGGGGGGATCATTTGGGGTTGTGTAATTCAGTTTAGAGAGCCCAAAGTCTAGAAAATTCTCCTTACTCTGTCACTTACACGTAATTTATGGATACATAAATTTATCCAAAAATTAAACACTGGCACAACTCGCCTTGCGCTCATAGCTTGGTTTCAAACACAAGTTTTATGCTAATAGACATCTTATGCAATCTATGTCGTCGTGATGCGATGACAAGAGAGGACGCTGTTGTATTTGCCAGACGCAGGAACCGAGAAAAATCCGGAACACATTCAATTTCACTTCAAAAATCGGCAAGCCAAAAAACGCACGCAAGATGGATGTGTGCAATTCTGACGGGGCATGTGTTGGTTTGGAAAAAATTTCGTCTCTTTTCCCATCATCCAATTTTCTTCTCCGCTCTCATCTTAAAACTGATTTTCTGTAATTTTGCACCAGCTGCACAGGGGTCTTGTTATCTTGAAAAAATGGGTGTCCGTTTTATTGCATTTTATTAATCTATGGGCGACCCTGATTAATAATCACCAAAACTTTTTTTCATTTGATATTTGCTTGTGGGCAAAAAACTCAATTGTTTCCGGGCACTCAGGATGCTAATTTTTCTCGGACTGCTTGCCTTTGGGACCTTTTTTCTTACTTGCTTTGTATTTGTCATATGCATGTTATATACCAATCGACGCAGGAGGACTAGCTCTTGCCTACAGCCTAAAAAGGTTTGAATGTTATTAATAAAATTTTTAAAATTTTTGAATTTTTCGTAAATTTTTGCAATTTTCGGCCCTCGGATTTTTGTCAAACACGGTAAGTCAAACTAAAAAAAGTCTCACTGTGTATAAAAATTTTTTTACGAATTCGAGAACCGGACTCAATTGTGCATATTATTTACCAAAAAGAAAAATGGCGGTCACATGTGATCAGGTTTTTAGAGCGAGAAATAGGCGAAAAAACGTGTTTTTTCCAGATTTTTCCCTTATTTTAAATTTCGTACTTTTTCATATGCGACTGAATTTGTTTTACGTTATTTGTATGTAACTACTTATCCCCAACAAATATAGCTCATAAGAATTTTTTGCTTCCTTACAAAATATGGCACTTTAGTAGTGAGCTGGGTCTTAGATTTTTTTAACTGCCAAATTCTAAGTCCCGCTAGTCCCTAAACCCATATACTTTTGACGCGAGGGCAAAATTCTAACTACCCATAGTTATTTAACTTTGTGTGCTGAATAACTATGGGTAGTTAGAATTTTGCCCTCGCGTCAAAAGTATATGGGTTTAGGGACTAGCGGGACTTAGAATTTGGCACGTGTTACATACCGTTCGGTAGCACATTCATTCCTCTTTCAAACCGTATATAGCAAGCCTTACCGTTACATGTAACTATTACTTTATGATAGTTCTGGAAGCACACCCAAAATATTGAGTTTTGGTTGTTTTTAGCAACTTTCATGGATAAAATACTTTACCTTTTGGCACTATTGGCATTGCGGCATTTGTAGGCAAGGTCTAGCTCTACAACATACTTTTACAGTAAAATTATAAAAATAATTCATTCACTAAAAGTATCATATCCCTGGAACCACCGAATGAAAAAATGTTCTGTAAAAGGTATTAGAGCTGAAAATTGCTCTTCAATATTGCATGATAGAATTTAGAATAACAAAGTTTTTCATGGATAAAACTTATAAGTCTCTAAAATCGGTGATTTCGGTTTGTGTCAAGTAATGATAAATATAAATTCATTTTTTATGAAGCAAAAATAAAACCTTAGCGTCACGGGACAGACACAAGTCTTGGCTATAAAATAGGGTTGGATTCATTTCCCTCCATAACAGCCTCGGCGTTTAACGCTGTCTCTCTTTGTGGTGCAATGATAAACAAAATCTCTACCAAAAATCATCATGGTAAATCATCATCTTTTACACAGCTCAGCTTGGGAATCTGTCTTTGTCCTGTCTTTCTTCATTGTGTCAAGACAGCGAATTGGGTGCAGGGTATATAATTCGCCGTCTGGAACAAAGAGGAAATATTCTATCGATTGAAAATAACAAGCTGAGCTGTGTAAAAGATGATGATTTAGAGATTTTGTTTATCATTGCACCACAAAGAGAGACAGCGTTAAACGCCGAGGCTGTTATGGAGAGAACAAAATCCAACCCTACTATAAAACCGTATATCCTTATAGTAAGTTAAAGCGCTGAGTACGTCATCTGGGAAATTCAAATTTGAATTCCCGCCTTGGCATTCTGTATGTCGGTAAGGTTTTTGTCCCGAATTTTGTCGGTAAGGTTTTTGTCCCGAATTTTCGGAAGGGTCATTCTTACCAGTGCTTATTTTGTCGGTAAGGTTTTTGTCCCGAATTTTGTCGGTAAGGTTTTTGTCCCGAATTTTCGGAAGGGTCATTCTTACCAGTGCTTATTTTGTCGGTAAGGTTTTTGTCCCGAATTTTCAGAAGGGTCATTCTTACCAGTGCTTATTTTGTCGGTAAGGTTTTTGTCCCGAATTTTCGGAAGGGTCATTCTTACCAGTGCTTATTTTGTCGGTAAGGTTTTTGTCCCGAATTTTGTCGGTAAGGTTTTTGTCCCGAATTTTGTCGGTAAGGTTTTTGTCCCGAATTTTCGGAAGGGTCATTCTTACCAGTGCTTATTTTGTCGGTAAGGTTTTTGTCCCGAATTTTGTCGGTAAGGTTTTTGTCCCGAATTTTCGGAAGGGTCATTCTTACCAGTGCTTATTTTGTCGGTAAGGTTTTTGTCCCGAATTTTCAGAAGGGTCATTCTTACCAGTGCTTATTTTGTCGGTAAGGTTTTTGTCCCGAATTTTCGGAAGGGTCATTCTTACCAGTGCTTATTTTGTCGGTAAGGTTTTTGTCCCGAATTTTGTGTAATTCCTTCTTACACTTAGTCAGAGACACAAGTCTCTGCCGCACATTAGTCAGAAGGAGCGGCCGAATGCCGCGACTGTCGACCTCACGCTGACCATATCTTGCCCCATATAGATTGCGAGGCGCCGGAGGCGGCGAGCCAGTCCTGTGGTCGGGCGCGGAGCGCCCGACCTTCTCCCTTGGAATGTGAGGGAACTTAGAACATATACTCCCGAACAACCCTTACTCCCGAACAACAGCTGCTTGAGGGCCGAAGGCCCGAAATAGTCTCATGCTGCTCTACTCCCGAACAACCCAATCTGACCGCAGATGGCGGTGCGCGAAGCGCCGCTGTGCACGCTAACCGCTTCCTAGCGAAGTGAGGGCCGCGAAGCGGCCCCACTTCGCTAGTCTTTTATAATACGCGGCTTATGTCACTGTGTTTGTATGTCACAAAATATTTAGTTGAATTCTTAGGGGTGCTTATTTTCTCTGTCAGTAACGCTTTTTTGACTACAAACTACAAATTTTTCTCTGTCTGTAACGCTTTTTAAGGGCCCGAGCCCCATTTTTCTCTGTCTGTAACGCTTTTTGGGGTCTCCCAGCAAAATAAGCAAACACGAACATAAATAAACATGTGTTTTTACATAAACGCACTAATAATAAATTATTAATGGAAAAATAATAAAAATAAATTAGCAAAATAGAACCAAGTGTCGCATAATGATTTATTTTTCACTACGTAAATAGCCCATTTTGGAATGATTGTGTATTATGAATGGATTATTTAAACAACAGCAACTATAGCGTAGTTAAAACTGTTTATATTCTTCCTTCAAATAAAATTACGAAATTTACTCCTTGCAGTAAATGAAGAAAAATATAAAACCAGACACATTACAAAACGAAACCATAATTCCGTTCCGATGTAAAATCAACGTTTCGTTTAAATACATAAACTGATCCGTACTATGAAACATCAAAAGTTTAAAAGGGCACATAATCAAATGACTATTTATAATGAAAAAAGTTCGCATGCCTGCTGTCGCTGACGTTAAATCATTCAAACTCCCACAATGAGTTGGGGGAGTTTGGGATTTTCCCATTCGAGATTCAAGATTCGAGATTGCGAATAAATTTCGAGAAACGAGATTCGAGACGCCAAAAACCTCGAGACTCGTCTCGAATTCGAGATTATTATCTTTTTTGTGCGCTGAATGTGCTTGTGCTTGTTGGCAAATCGCAACATTTTGAGCTGATGCTCAGTTTGCGAGAGAGTGTGTATCTCTAACGCACTCGCTTCCCTCCAACCCATAATTAAATAAATTTACTGGCTCCAGCCAGTAAAAAGAGCTCTTCACTGGCTGCAGCCAGTAAAAGCTCTTTTTACTGGGCCAAGGCGGCTAGAACACTCTCTTTCTCATGCTTACCATACAAATCCTCTGCGTCGCTGGCGCAAAGACATGTGGCGAGTGTTGTTTAGCACTGCAGACGTTTACCCCCCCCCCCCCCCCCCCAACTGGGCTGATGTCACGATGAAGTTCAGTTCCGCGCGGGTGAAATCATTTTTTGACAGCGGGATTTGTTGTATCCGGGGGTTTTCAGAGGTCCTGAATCCAGAAAGAAAATATTATTTTTGGGGTGGGGGTATGCCTGGGGGTGAAAATTTTATCATTTTTGAGTGACGCATATATTCTCAGTAGTTTTTGTGCTGATTCCGAATTTTTGACCCACGGGTGTTGCCATGTGTGGCTCGCGGCGAAGCCCGCGGGTGTCCCTTCTTGTCGAGTCCCTCTAAGGCGCACTCTGTCACCTTCAACAGAACTAACTTTCTAATAGGCGCTCGGATCCGGGCGTGTGATACGTCAATCGCTTCCTCTCGACGAGACAAGACGATTGGCACCGGTCTCGCCGACAAGATTTGCGAGTACCGGGATTTATGGCTTCCGGAAATCCGGAAAATCCTGGATTTGGGGCGTGGTCCGCGGCGCAGCCGCGGGTGGTCCGCGGCGGAGGCCGCGGGTGCGTCCTATGGAATATATACTATAGTGTAAATCCTCAAATTAATCCGTCGGGGATTTATTATTTCGTAAGCTCTAACATTGCTGCAGCAGGCAGAATTTTTATCTTTTTTGTGCGCTGAATAGCACAAAGCGTTATTTGTTTGCCAAAACCAATTTGCTTTGTCTGCTCTGTTTCTTCAGAATAAACATGTTTTCATTTTTGTGATTAGATAGGGAAGTCATTGTGTAAAATGCATTGCAGATTAAATAGGTTTTCCTTTCTTTTTGTACATGGGGGATTTATTGTGGGGAGGATTAATTTGGGGATTGACGGTATCTGAGAAGTAGAGATTGTCTGGTTTTTAAATATATCGCATTTTAATTTACATCAAAAAAGCGGAAATTTTGAAAAATTTATGTAGTCCTGGTACTTATGGATTTCATCCTGAAACTTTGGCGCCCAGTTTATCATTAACCCTTCATTGCCGAGTGTATCCGATCGGATACGTTTTTGATTTGCTAAAGACTTCACAAAAAGAAAGAAACGAATGAGTGTTGGAAATCAGTTAATTCCAGAATTAACTGAATTGGCCAGTTAATTCCGGAATTAACTGGAAAGTTCAGTTAATTTTGGAAATTCCCAAATTAACTAGTTAATTCTGGAAATCCACTGTCTTTTTTTCTCTAGCTCGAGAGAGTGTGTTAGAAAGTGTTACTTGAATACAATGGTGTTATTACAATGTACCCTATGCTTAACCACACAAAACTGTTTTAGGCTAAAACTGTTTTAGGCTTGCGGCCTGAACAACCTGGGGCTTAAAGGGGCTTAGTTTTAGGCTTAAGCCCCTGAACAACCCTTATTTGGCACTGATTGCACGAAAAGTTCTCAAGAAAGATCGTTACACTAGGGCTACGCACGTGGGGAATCCCCCGGGGGATTTTGTATTTTTCTTATAGTTTAATCACAGCGCTGTACTCCCTCATCCAATCCCCCGAAGAGAAAGCGTTGTAAAGCAGACATAAAACATGTCTTTGTCGACATACACAATGGCATACACAACCAAAATTTGATGTCTGTGCGAAAATGCTCTGTACAGAGAAGACAATTTCATTTTTGTTATTCCAAAACAAACTCCTTTGTTCTAGAAAATCAAATCGATTTGATTTTTCACAATTACACAAAGCGAATCCGCCGGGGGATTGGCCGGGGGATTGAGAGAGTATTTGTGTGCAGTAAAAGCGATAGAAAAATACAAAATCCCCTCCCCTTTCCCCACGTGCGTACACGAAGCATTAGAAGGCCGGGTTTCCGAATTGTCATAATTTTTTGCGCGCAAATAGTGTGGGCAGAAACATGGGAAAGGGTCGATCAGCCTTCTGCTGTGTAGGCGTCTGCGCGAGATGCGCAAATATGGGAGATCTCGATTCTGGGGCTAAAAACCACCAGAATTGAGGGGAAAATCGTACTTAGCCTGTCTCTTTTAGCCGGAAAAGGCCGATTTAGTACCAGTTTAGTCTGGAACTTTTTTTGTATTATTTTCTGCCACAATTTTTGTGTGGTGAGGGTACTCTCTCCCTTTTTTGCCGGCTAAGTGGGATCTTGGGTTTTTACCCCCAGAATTGGGAACTTCCATATTTGGCCATCTCGCGCAGGGGTCCCAAAGGCAAAGTTGCTTGGCATGGGCTTATAAGCAACTTTGCCCTTGGGACCCCACCCAACTCGCGCACCTGGGTTGTTCAAAAGTAACACTTTCTAACACACTCTCTCGAGCTAGAGAAAAAAGACAGCGAATTTCCAGAATTAACTAGTTAATTTGGGAATTTCCAAAATTAACTGAATTGGCCAGTTAATTCCAGAATTAACTGATTTCCAAAATTAACTGTAACACATACAAAGAGTGTGTCTGTAAATAGATCACATAGAAAAGAGAAATAAACCACGGCGGCCATCATATTTTGATAAAGACAGCTCACCAAAAGGAAAGCTAATGGTAACGCAGACATTCTGCCTTTTGTCTATAGCTCCGGCAATGAACGGTTAACTCGTTAAGCGTTAGCTAGATTGCGCTGACGGCTTTTGGTTGTATCCATTATAATATATATTGATTACTAGCAGCGAAGCTGCTTGTAAAAAAATTAAATGGGGTATAGATTTGTGGGTTTTTATGGAAAGCGGTTATTGTTCTTGAAGCCGCTGACGCGGCTTAGCCTGCTTCTAGACCAAACACGGTTTTGTGTTTGTGGGCATATGTGTCTGTAGGATATCCAGGAAGCTTAACCTGGAAGTATACGGGCTATCCCAGTTTCATCTGGGAGTATACGGGCTTTCCCAGGTTAACCTGGGAGTGTACGGGCTATCCCAGTTTAGCCTGGGAGTATACGGGCTATCCCAGGTTTACCTGGGGATCTCCCAGTTTTGGTTAATGGTAATGCAGACATTTGCCTTTTGTCTATGGCTCCGGCAATGAAGGGTTAAAATGACATTGGGAAATTGTTATTTGTGCGTTCTAAAAAAATGTTTTTGTATAAAATATTGTTGTTTTTTGCCAGTCTTATTCTCGGGCCTTCGACCCTTGTTTGGGTACTAAAGGCGGAAATCTCAGTAAAGGCATGAAAATTAACGCGTCGCCAATTGCAGATCAAATGCGGACCGGCGCGAATTTGAATGATAATTTGCGATAACATTCTTTTCCTTTCTTCTCCTTCTCAATCCCAAACATCTTTTTTCCTTTCTAAAGCAAAAATATCGTTCAAATTTCCGCCTAAATTACTGTAGCGCCAAAGCGCGGAGGGGGACATTTCGCCAAAAGGATTTTTCGCCAAAGCACTATAAAAAGGATTTTTCGCCAAAGCCCTATAAAACGGATTTTTCGCCAAACGGATTTTTCGCCAAAAGGATTTTTCGCCAAAGCACTATAAAAAGGATTTTTCGCCAAAGCCCTATAAAACGGATTTTTCGCCAAAAGGATTTTTCGCCAAAAAGAGTTTTCGCCAAATCCTTGTAAAAATTAATTTTTAGCTCTGTATTCGATGTTTTCGTTCTTTTTCGTCCAAGAGTGTAATGTTGCGAACAAATCACATGACTTTTTCATGTAAATATTGCACTTTCCGCTGATTCATCCTCTAATTTTCATCTTCTAATTGTTTCTATGCTTAACCCTTCATTGCCGGAGCCAGAGAAAAAAGGCAGAATGTCTGCATTACCATTAGCTTTATTTTAGATGAGCTGTCTTTGTGAAAAACAACATGGCCGCCACGGCTTTTTCATAGACGCTCTCTTTCTTTGTGTAATAAACAGTCATTCATTTTTATTTTACCAGCTTTATAATAGATCGTACTTTTTGAAAAGCTCGAGGCTCAAAAAATTCTTGGACTACTTGACCTGACGACAGAGAAGGAATAAAGGTGAAATAAAATCGTAAAAACATTGAGCAAGACCATTTTTTAAATGCTATCAGAATCGAATAAAATCCACTCTTACCTAAACCGCAGTGTCCGTGTCACGGCCCCCCAAATTTTATTTCCGTCAGATCGGGCTGAAATTTGGTATACCCCCCTTTTAGGGTAGGTTTATGATGTGAAATTTTTTTTCAGACCCCCCGGCATACACCAAAAGGGGGTAAACGACCCCCTTTACCCCCCAGGGGTAAAAAACGTAACTTTCCGAGTTCCCTCGCTACAGGGACGCATGATAGCTCAAAATGCTCCCCAGAGACTTCTAAGAACGAATCCGGAAAAATTTTTTTCGGGAGATCTCAAAAAGTGGCTTTTTGGCCAAAAAGTGTCATTTTTCAGGTTTTTCTGGAAATGCTCATATCTTTTCGAGTTCCCTCGCTACAGGGACGCATGATAGCTCAAAATGCTCCCCAGAGAATTCTAAGAACGAATCCGTAAAAATGTTTTTCGGGAGATCTCAAAAAGTGGCTTTTTTTGGCCAAAAAGTGTCATTTTTCGAGTTTTTTGCAAATGCTCATAACTTTTCGAGTTCCCTCGCTACAGGGACGCATGATAGCTCAAAATGCTCCCCAGAGAATTCTAAGAACGAATCCGTAAAAATGTTTTTCGGGAGATCTCAAAAAGTGGCTTTTTTTGGCCAAAAAGTGTCATTTTTCGAGTTTTTTGCAAATGCTCATAACTTTTCGAGTTCCCTCGCTACAGGGACGCATGATAGCTCAAAATGCTCCCCAGAGAATTCTAAGAACGAATCCGTAAAAATTTTTTTCGGGAGATCTCAAAAAGTGGCTTTTTTTGGCCAAAAAGTGTCATTTTTCGAGTTTTTTGCAAATGCTCATAACTTTTCGAGTTCCCTCGCTACAGGGACGCATGATAGCTCAAAATGCTCCCCAGAGAATTCTAAGAACGAATCCGTAAAAATGTTTTTCGGGAGATCTCAAAAAATGGCTTTTTTTTGGGGCCAAAAAGTGTCATTTTTCGAGTTTTTTGCAAATGCTCATAACTTTTCGAGTTCCCTCGCTACAGGGACGCATGATAGCTCAAAATGCTCCCCAGAGAATTCTAAGAACGAATCCGTAAAAATTTTTTTCGGGAGATCTCAAAAAAGTGTAACACAATCTGACCGCTGATGGCGGTGCGCGAAGCGATGAAGAACCCAATCTCCCGAATAACTCACGCTCCACCATTTTTACAAGCAGATTGCGGCGAAGCCGCAATCTGCTGGAAAAAAGTATCACTTGTTTCCTTTTCCTGTTCCCATTTAATCCGTTAGCTTTACCTAGCTTCGTCCGGTTCTCGCTTGTTCTTTTTTATATTTCTCGATATGCCGATCGTTCATCGTAAAGAATCGTATGGTTTCCTCAAGTTCTTTGAGATCTGAGGAAATCTCACTCGGAAATGAAGGGTTAACCACAGGAAATTGCTTTAGGCTAAACAACCCTTATTGGGGGAATGGGTCAAAATGCCCCCCCGGGTCAAAATGCCCCCCCCGATCAAAATGCCCCCATTTTCAGAAAATCATATAAAAATGGCCAAAAAGCATGAAAATGCTCATTTTTTTTCGCTGAATTCCCACTCACGAACAACCCTTACATTAGGCTAAACAACCCTTATAAGGCGCCAAACAAGCCATTAGGCTTGGGGTCCTGCTGTATGGGGCCTAAGGGACTTAGTCTTAGGCTCAAGCTCCCGTACAACCCTTATAAGGCGCCAATGAAGGATTTAGGCTTGGGGCCCCGAACAACATGGCGCCTAAGGACTTAATCTTAGGCTTAAAATGCCCGAACAACCCTTATAAGGACATACTGAAGGATTTAGGCTTGGGGCGTCTACTTTAAAAGGATTTGGCGAAAATAGTTGGCGAAAAATCCTTTTTATAGGGATTTGGCGAAAAATCCTTTTTATAAGGATTTGGCGAAAAATTCTTTTTATAGGGGTTTGGCGAAAAATCCTTTTTATAAGGATTTGGCGAAAAATCCTTTTTATAGGGCTTTGGCGAAAAATCCTTTTGGCAAAAAATCCTTTTGGCGAAAAATCCTTTTGGCGAAAAATCCTGTTCCCGCCAAAGCGTTGTGAGAGTCAAACAATAACTTTCCTGCCTTTATTGAGATTTTCGCCTTTATTACCTACTATTTTGTAGGTAGAACGGCCCATTCACTCACTGCTTAGGGATTAGGGCAAAATTTCATACAGATAATCTTTCCTCCTTTGTCTTTTATTCTTCTCGCTTAAAATTAACACGATAATCACGCTCACTCTTTATCGCCTCTGACCGTCTGCTACAATGGAAATGCTCTCTCGCTGAATAGAGTGGTTGGACAGTAGAAATCGACATCCTTCAAATTGCCGCGTAAACAAAACGCTAATGCTCCTTCTTCCTCCTCACGTAATCGTAAACACGCCGCGGGTTGTTTACGATTACGTGAGGCGGAAGAAGGAGCATTGGCGTTTTGTTTACGCGGCAATTTGAAGGATGTCGATTTCTACTGTCCAACCACTCTAGAAAATCCGGGAAAGAAGGACTGTTGAATGGCGTGCCGCATTCAGAACGTAGATTTAATTCCGCGCCAATTGTCCTGTCATATCAATGTCCGATTTTCGTCTTGGAGGATCCATATTTGAATGACATCTTTTCCTATCCTTATCTTTTGATTAAAAATCTTATCGCTGCCAAATTTTTCCGTGATTGTTAATTGCGAAATTGAGTAAGCTGCCATACTTTTTTCTTGTCAATAAAGTTTCATTTTGTACATAATTCAATGTGATTAATTTCGCAACAATCTAATATTGTATGTGATTGCCAATGCCACCTCTGACGATCTCAATTAGACTGAGGTGAATATACCAAATCATATTCTCAGATATGTCATCTGTTGCGCAGCGAGCATACAACTCGCTATGCATAACTTTGTTTTATCCTGGTCATATCCTTTCTAGTAAAAAGTGCCTTCTCTGTCTGTCCATCCAAATAGTTTTTTACCTCGCCTAATCTTTATTGGAGTTGAGAAGTAGCCTAAAAGATAAAACAAGCGCTGGCGAAAGATCGATGGCATCTATGGAATGTCCTCGAGAAAATGCAAAAATGCGCAGTTGAATGTGTTTCAATGCATTTTTTTTTCAGCAAAATTCACAGTTCTATAACTCATTCTCTGAAATTTTCACTAATTTCGTAACAACCAAACATATTACCTGATGACCTGTCTATAGGATCATTACATGATGTCAAGTGCATAGCGAGTTGCCAATGCCACTTCAGCCATTTTTTTGTATTTCATTTTCAGGTGTAAAACTCACGTGAATCTCAAAGTTTTTTGACGGTAAACTGAAATGGTAAACGAGAATGAGGCAAACGAGCGAGCGATGGCACAGCTCAACCAAATAGTGGAAGAGCTCATAAAGGAGCACGACAGTCTCATGAAGAATTTATCGTAAGCTGATCTCGAACTTTAAGCAACCTTTTCTAACGTTCTCGTTGCAGATACCAAATTTCTGAGTTGAACGAGAGAAACAAGAAAGTGAAACAGGAGAACGAGATCCTGAAAGCGACGTACAAAGGTAATTTTTTGGCTCACTTAATATTAAACGAAAATTCGTGGACTAAAAGTAACTTTTGTCGAAAACGAATTCAGTCCGTAAAAAACAAAAGTCGTAGATTAGAAAAAATTTTAAGAAGATTAATTTTATTAAGATTGTAAGAAATTTCGAATGAAAAATCAAAATTAATAACTTAAAATAAATCACTTTACTTTATTCCAATGAGATATTCCTAAAAACTGCGTACAAACGCTTTCTCTATTAGCTTATGAAAGTCTTACTGACGAGTTGCATTCACAGCCTAATATCTAAGCTTATAGCCGACGAGACTTAGCAGCGATATTTAGATTATCATTATTACAATACTTTTCCTTTCTTCTGCGTTTCTTAACGCTATATTATTATAAGCGGAATCTCTTTTTTAAATACAAAGTTGAATGTTTTGAACTTCACTTTTGGAATTCATTCTTCCAAAAAATGATAACCGTTGAACGGATATGGGGTAAAACGCTGACAGTAAAAGAGAAGCGTTTTTATGCTTTTTTGTTTAGTTTTTGAGTAAAAGAGGAAGAGAAATTTTAAAGTGATTTTATATATAAACGTTTTAGTTCACTCAACTGTAATTTCAGCTAGTGATACGGAACAGCTCAAGTCCGACCTGGCTACTAGCCGTGCCCAATTGAAAAGTTGCAGTGCGGAGCTACAGCAATTAAACCAGAAGGTGACGACAGCTGAGGGCAAAAATTCCGAGCTCACGCAACAATTGCGTGAAGCTAATGAAAAGTTGCAAGAAACTGAGCATCGCCTGGGTCGTGCTGTCGTTTACAACCAGACTATGACTTGCAAGACACATCTGTAAGCTTACTCATTCTTTCTCACATGTTTCTCATTTTTTCCAGCTCACAAATTTCCGATCTCGAAGCTCAGAATAAGAAACTCAAGGATGTGAACGAAAATTTGAAACAGGAGTGCGAAGGTAAAATTTGTTTTGGAGGAGAATGAAATGTAACGAGCCAATTACACAATTCCTTGTTTCTGCACATAAAAATATTTTTTGGATTAATAATTTCATAATAACATCAGCGCAGCTGATAGAATCGGGGGTCTAACCAATACAATTTCTTTGAAGTGAAACCGGGCCCGGAAAAAATCGCCGTTATTCCGGGGTGCGACTGTATTAACTTTATTTTAGATCTAGATCGCTCCAGAAGAGAATTGGGATTGGAGAAGACCAAGTTGGATCAATTGCAAGCTAAATTTCTTAATCTTGTAGCCGAACAGAAAGAAGCAAACCTGAAGTTGAGGAAAGTTGAAGATGAAAATTCTGAGCTAGCGCGAAAATTGGAGACAGAAAAATCGACTACCAATCAATTGCAGGCTGATTTGGAGAGCCAAGCTGCTGAGTTGCAGACAGCACGAGAAGAAAGGAATGATATTGTTGCGGAAAATGATTGCCTTAAAACAGATTTGACGACAGCAAATGAGACTATAAAGGTTTCCGTGGATAGGTGCGCGATATTTCGTCTTAAGCTCAGAAAGCGAGAAAACAAATGCAAAGAACTCATCGCGGAAATCGAAAAATTGAAGCAGGATTCAGGTAATCGCTTTATTTCATAATTTCGATAAGTGTGCGGATAAATAGGGGATGTTAAGCCGAATTCCTAGGATTTCCGAGATCCTGAGCATTAGTGCTCAGGAATCAGTAATTTGAGATAAATGCCCACTTTGAGACTTTCTCTCATCACACAAAAATGTTAGCGATATTGATTGATATAGAAATCAATTCAAAAACGTCAGCATATGTCTAGGAAAGGTATTTTCATGACCAGAAAGAGAAAATTAAGAAAAAATTCTCTTAAAACAGTAAAAAACTGGTTTGGGGTTAATCGTACCAGGGTCAATCGTCCTGCTCCGATTGCTTCCCGGAACATTATTTCACACAGAGAAAAATTTGTACAGGAATAATGTTTTAAAATTATTTAGAAAGCGCCAATGAAGCATCAAAGTCACTGATAGAAAAGCTGCAGACTGAATTGGATAATCGTGAAGCCGAACTACAGCAGATAAATCAGAAACTGGTAAAAGCTGAAGTCAAAAATTCTGAGCTGATGCAAGAACTTGACGAAGCAAAGTGGATTTCTGAGCTCAAGCCACAGCTGGACGAAGCAAAGTCCAATTCTGAAAGGTTGCAATCAAGCATCTCGGAACTGAGCGATAAAAACAAGGAACTCAAAGAGGAAAACGAAACGCTGAAAGCCAATCACAAAGGTAACTTTTTGCTGAAATCGCCTGAGATAAAATCGGTGACTTATTATTTCAAAAAGTTTAGACATCCGTTTTTAGGAAATCGCACGCTATAATAGCGCTGATTCTCGAACAAAATTTTGTAATAGTAATTAGCTTAGTTACTATTTAGTAATTGATTACTAAATTACTTATATAGTTTTAAATTTACACCAATTTTCACTGGCACAAAGTGTTTTGAAAAATATTTGAAAACAATGTTTAAACCTGGTTTAGATTGCGCGAATGAATTGGAAGCATCAAAGTCAACGGCCGAAAAGCTGCACAATGAATTGGAATGCAAAGAAGCTGAATTACAGCAATTGAGCCAGAAGTTGGGGAAATCCGAAGACAGAAATTCTGAGCTGATGCAACAATTGGACAAAGCAAAGACGATTTCTGAACAGTTGCAATCTGAATTGGATGATCGAAATGCTGAACTTGGAAATTACAAGGACCGGCTGAATAAAGCATATGAAAAAAATTACGAGTTGGGTTTTCAAATCGAGAATCAGTTAGATGAGCTGGATGAAATGGAGAAAGAGAAGCTGAGATTGTTGGAATCAGGTAGGAATTATAAAAAGCAGAAATTTTAAACAATCTAATTTTTTCATGCAAGGAGAAAATCAAAATTTAGATGATCTCAATGGAATGCTCAACGTTTTCCCAAAGCTCACATTTCTGTCTAGTTTTTACTCCATATCACTTATTCCTAATTTTTCTATTCGTTCAATGAGAGTCTTTACCGGGCCGCAATTATCCTCTCATTTGTTTGAACTGAAAAAAAAAATTCCAGAAGGGTTTTTTGATTTTTAATTTTTTTAAGTCACAGATTCAAGTATCGCTTTCATCTTCAATATTTAATGTTAAAGTATTTCATATTGTAACGCATCATTTCAGTCAAACAGATGAAGGCTGAGTTGGAAGGAAAAAGGGATAATCTAAATGCGCAATGTAATGACAATTTCGAGACTGCTATGGAACGAATTACTAAACTGGAGCTCAGACTAAAAATTCAACAGGAGAAATATACAACAGAAACCGATAAATTGAAGGAGGAATCGGGTAAATTTTTGTTTTTCTAATTACTAAAAGAAACTTTGGTCATGGGCACCGACTGAAATAAGCATTAGCAAACTGTTTAGACTCTCACATATTTGACCTTTTATTGTTTTAGCCACTGTAAAAAATTATTAAAACAAAAAGGAATTAGTTGGAATGTCTTAGGGAGATGTTTGGTTATGTGGATACATTTACAGTGAACGCTTTTGATTTTTAGCTAATTCTCGACAAATCAAAGCTGAACTGGTGTCGTCAATTGAAGAGCTGACGGCCAAGAATGAGAAACTCGCGGCAGAGTTGAGTGTTAAGTCAGCAGAGTGCGAAAGAGTCTCTCTTCTGTACAAGAAATATCTTATTGCTCAACCACGAAATGTCCGCAAAGCTTTCATGAACTTTCCGTGTCCAAGTTCAGGCATCACTTCATCAACATGCAACACTGTCGATCTCAACGCCACTATTGATCTGACAAAGATTGATTCAGACGACGAAATGAGTCCGTCATGCTCGAAGAAGAAAAGGAAATCAAAATAGAATTTATATTTGTCACAAATTGAACTTTGCTCGATCTTTATTGATTATTTTGTTAGTAAATCGAAAAACTTTCAAAATTATTGTGTACTTCAATTCATCATGTCAAACATATGCTGACAGAAACACATTTTATTCTCAGATTCAAACATAAATTTTACTCTCACGACATTTGTATGAATCATGGACCAAGAAATCTTTTTTGTAAAAGTAAAGCTCAGTACAGGTTTCAGAAAGACAACATACAAAGTTCAGTCAAAAGTAAAAGAAACGATTCAATTTAGTCATTCTTATATATATAGCAAAAAAACGATCAGTTGGACGAAACATTCTTTTGCTAGTTTATTTAGTCCAGATAATTTTCTGTGTTCAAAATCTCAAATATTATCACTGATCGTATGTTTTCACATTTAGTTATCATCAATGTGACATGAACGTGTTGAATCCGATGTTAATCTGAAAGTTTACTGTGTATAATTTTCAATTTTTATTAGCCATTGCTAGGTATGCCAACGTCGCTCTGCATGTTTTGTTCAACAAACGTAAGTGCCGTAATCCATGATCCATAATCAATGATGTGTTATTGTGATACATTTGCCGGAATATACAATTCATTGCCAGATTCGAGGCAATGTAATATCCAACAAAGGGGATTTAAATATCAGGGTTTACCCACCAAAAGGTTGGGTTGCCCACAAGACGGCCGGCTGGCTGGTTAGATCTTATCGTTTCTCTGGTGTAAGAGACATGCTAGAACAATGCTAAACCCAGCCTTTTGGTGGGTAAACCCTGATATTTAAATCTCCTTTGTTGGATATTACATTGCCTCGAATCTAGCAATGAATTGTATAACAAAATATTATGAAACGGAGTTTAAACAAATTTTCGAACATTGGAACCATTTAAAATTTATTCAAATATCTTTCTGTTTGTTGCCATCTTCGTTGTTCATCAGCATTGAATCGATTCTTAACAGAGTGCCCATTTCTTTATCTTCCATATGTTCTCGCAATTTCGGATCACCTTCGAGTCCGAGAAGCCAAAATGTTTCCATTACGCCTTTTCCCTGAAATCAAACAACAGTAACTGAAAACTCTTCTTCAAAATAACAACCTACCTTGATAATGACCTCCCCGCGACTTTGAGTGACAAATCCGCCAATACTATTGGTCAGAAAATGGTTAGTCGACGCCGATATATGTATCATCATGGCTAAATTTGTAAACAAATATAAGTGTTACAGTCGAAAATAATTTCGACTTCCAAATTCGTAAGCGAGATTCAAGTCTTTTTGTCTCAAAATTTCGATTTCATTTCCAGAATGTTCCAGTAAAAAGTTATGGCGAAAACCGTCACTGGGGGATTATGACCGGGGGAGATTTTTCCGACTATGGCCCCAAAACTCTGGATTGAGCACATTAGATAGAAAATCATCGGTTTTTAAAACGATAAATCCGTATTATTCATTCAGTATAATAACTCACGTTTCGAATTTGATTCCATTCGGCTGGCCGTGTTCACCGAGTCACCAAACAGGCAATAGCGAGGCATCGAAAGACCTAAATTGGCCATGTATTATTTTCTCTTTGCGAGATTTGGCAATTTTCGATGTATCAGGTATTCTATTCCTTTGTCAAAAATATTATCTAAAAGCCGGAGCTACTAATAGACAAGCATATATCAAAGATCATCAGATCATTCCAAGATTAGTTGTTTAAGATTAATGTTACACATCCCGTGTTATATCCAAAGTATACCGTAAATAGAGACTACCCATTTATCTGGATATGACCTGTGAAATTACAGCGTAATTTCCACTAGAATACATTTCTACTGAACTCACCGACTACGCCCGACACAACCGGTCCTGTATGGAGACCGATCCTAAGTTTCAACTTTTCACCCGGCAAATGTGAGATAGTAAAGTGCACCAAACTTCTCCTACAAACAGTGTAAAATTAGACGCATTCCATATTCCGCAATTTATTCTTCCTTTGTAACTTACATAATAGCCAAAGACATGTTAGCCGCGTGACGAGCGTGTTCATCGCCATTCCGATGAGGTAATCCAGAAACACATAAGTATCCGTCACCTAAACATCTCAAATTAGATTCTATAAAATTAAAATATGTATCAACTCAGAAATTAATAAAATGGACTTTCCCTTACAGGTTAGAAAAGTATAAATTTTAGAGTCCTATATGAATGAAGCACATTCTTTTTTTGAAACATTCAATTTTTCTCGCAGTTCCATGATTCATAAACTTTTCAAAAAATTCACTATTCGCCTGCTAGAAAAAGATATAATCACCCAGTCCATGACTAAATGTGAAAAAGGTTAATCTAGAAAATTTAAAAAAATCTTAAGTTCACCTTTCCCGGGGTCAACACAGTGCGCCCTTATTTATTTTCCAAGCAGCAACAATTGCTTTGATTTGACAAAGATAAGGAAAATCTACCTATAGTTTCGACTTTATAGACGTCGTATTCACCAATAATTGAGTCCAATAACGTGTATAAATTATTCAGCAAATTGACAACTTGCAAAGGCGTGCATTTGCTCGCCAGTGTTGTGAAAGATACGACGTCGGAGAAAAATATTGTAACGCAGTCGAAACTTTCAGGTTCGACCACCTGTCCTATCTTTAGCTTCTCCGCAACTTGTCTAAAGGCAATAGTTATAATTAGCGAAATACTTTTTAATTCCATTACATAAGCCTTTCATATCATATCGAAACCTACTTTGGCAACATTCGATGCAGCAGAATGTCGGACTTCTTCTTTTCTTCGACCAATTGCTTCGTTCTCTCCTCTATTTCTTCCTCCAGCGAACCCGCATATTGCTCCATAAGATTGAACACATGGTCCATCAAATTCGAGCTCCTTATAAACCAAATATAGAAAGCAATTTAGGAAGTCAATTATTACTTTGCAGTGTTCATGGAAGTCAATAGGGAACGAACAGTGCCGATTTTTGGTCTTTCCAACGGGTTCTCATTCCAACAGTCTTTCACCAAATGGGTCTAAATGTAAAATCAGCACAATGTGTTAAATTTTCAGAGTAAATAAGAACAGATTACCAATGCAGGACTGATGTCTTGAGTGGCTGGCTCAATCCGTGGCCGAAAAGGCTGGCGTCCTCCTTTTTTAAGCAGAAAGATCACTTCTACAAAATGATTCTCATAAGTTGCAGAGTAATTTTTTAAATCTTAATTAGGGTTTAATCCTGCAGTTTTAAGCTATTTTTAACGTATTAGTGGCGAATGAACGTTATTAGAAAAATGATTGGAGGAGAGTCTCAGGTTTAATTTGAATCATTATTCAAGATTTGCTTGAGCTAATCTAAAGAGACCAAAACAGGTTCCAACTAAACCATAAATTCTCCTACAAAATAGCACTTGTTGAAACAAAACAAATGATGATGTGGCAAGATGATACCGTAAATTATCTGCATCATTTTTTTGTTTTCGACAATTTTGCTTTAAGAACAATTTTCTTTAAAGATTATAGAATACATACCTTCAGCATTCCCTTTGGCGTCACTGGCGTCCCATATGGGCTAAAAGCGATTTTAGAATTTAGGTAGTGTAAACAATGTTTTAATCTCGGAAATAATTTATTCTACACTTCTTCCGGGGGATCTACACTTGAAGTTTTTTAAGCCAAAACTGTAGTCTGGCCTAAACTTAACGGTGTAGCCTAAGGTGGAGTTCAAGCGTTGTCTTAATTTTCGGACCAGATGCTGACTCCAAATGTTATCTCCTCCCTCCACAGAGGTCATAACTTAAAAGTATATAATTTTTAATTATAAAATAGTTAAATTATAAAAAGTATTTAAAAAATTAACAGAGCAGTCTATACAGAGACTGAGATATTTTACAGTACCAACCTTCATATTGATTACTTCTGCGCAGGTGACCGCTAAACTAAATATATCGCCCTCTTTCGTGCCCACATAGCTTTTCTCACGAAGCAGCTCCGGGGCTGTCCATATCAGATCTGAAAAATATGGAAACGTTATATTTTAGTCATAATTAACGTTCATAATCACCTCTAGGCTCCTTCTGTTCCACAGCTTTGAAGAATTTCAGCCCAAACTCTGACAATTTTACCTGCCATCTAAAAAAATTATTCTTACGCTCAGCATGTTTCATCACACTTAAAACGAGAATTTTCACGAAAAGAGAAGGGCGTGATCCTCAGGTAATTCATTGCAGAATGGATTTTTTCAGATGTTTTCACTTTTAATTTTCAAGGTCGCTCACATGCAATCTTTTCATGTAAAAGTGCAAACAGTGGAAGGACACATATGGTCTGTAAAATCTAATATTTCCATTCGAAATGCCAGAGAAATTGATAAACTAAAACTGCGCTAGCAAATTTAGAGCCTGTCTGCAGCCAATTGCCTCTACTGATTGACTCTGCTGAAGAGTCATTCTGTGTTTTATGAGAAACACTTTTCATTTTCAACCTGTTCCATTAACGTAAAAAATTATGTTTGCCTGAAAATTATCCTATATCTCTTAAATATAAAAGATGCGTTGTGCAAAGTGTATCATAAGACATTTGTCTTTTCAATTTAACGAAATTTTTATGTTTAACAAGTCACATATGAATACTCACCTGTCATCGACAAGACAGTTCGTAGAGCGCAAATTACCGTGCCACCCAATCACCGATGCATGCAGAAAGCAAAGACCCTAAAATTGTACCTTAACACAATTCTAACTGGACTTCCGATTTTGTATTAAATGCCGCAAATATTAAAAAAGGAGCGGGTAAGGCGTCTTAATGACCCTTTTTTATGAAAATCCTTGAAGCTTCATTGTTATAGCGGAAACTTCTCAACAGGCATAAATCTATTGGGAAATTCCAGCCAAACAATTTAGGCACACATTAATTTTCACTGAAAAGTACTGTCTATCAAAGTATTTGCCTACTCAAAACTTCTCAGTACAAATTAAAAAATTTCCCCCTCAAAACTCAGCTCGCCAAATCGAAGCATTCACAGAAATTTTTTAGAACTGGTTGATTTCAAATATAGGATTTCGTCACGTACCTCGCAGACATCTCGGATTAATGAATAAATAAAAAATCCGTCCAAACTCAGCGATGTGTTGCCCATTATGACATCCTAAACTTATGTTTAAAATACATTTAAAGTTAAAGATATGGAACAGTTAAAGATATGGTTACCGAGAGAGGACCTCGCGAGCAATATCTGGAACAGTTCATTAAAATGCGCATTATCTAAATCTAATATACCTCCACAAAGACATCACTTGTGGACCGTCGATGCTAAGCCCAATAAAACGGTTCACGTTATCGTGTTGCATGGCTCGCATCTATAAAGAATAAATTTAGTGTTACCTTATAGATTTAGAAGAAAGCCAAATATGTTTATTGTCAACAATTTTCTGTCAAAAAATCTGTAGTGCATCATTGAAACATCAACTCCGAACAGTGATGTCACGCCTCGGTTTCAAGCAGATCCGGCTCTTTTTCAATTTCGGAACCTTACCAGAACTGAAACCGGTACCTAGGCATAACTACCCCGAAATTGATCCTAGGATTGCTTTTTTCTGCGTGTGATATAGTGCGCGCCTCGGGACCGGGACCAGAGGCGCACTACATCGGGCGGTAGGCCATTTATTGAGGAAAAAGTGGCATAAAAATGCTATTTTTTGTGTTTTTATGCTGTTTTTAGCCTTCTTTTACATTTATGCATTAAAATTACACTATGTTAACTTAAATTTACCTAGATTATCACAGCTAGCTTTTAAAATCGGGCTGCCAAGGAGTGCGAATTCGAATTCGGATTTTCGTAAAAGCCATTTTTGGCCGACATTTTGTACACCTTATAGGTTTGGACGAAAGTTGATGACGAATTTTTCAAATTTGGAGCAAAATTAACAAAAAATTTAGAAAATTCGAGGAAAATTTCGAAATCGACATTTGTCAAAATTTTTCAATACAAGGTACATATAGCGGCGACCCTATGAATTTTTGGACCTATTAGCAAACCAAAAAATGGAACCCACCGCTCGCAGCTCTGCCATGTCCTTGGCATCGAGCTGTGCCCCAATACCGTTATGAGTTATGCCGACAATTCGTTCTCCACCTGTCATTATGTAAATAGTGCCATATGTAATGCTCTTCACGCTATCGTACGTGTATCTGGTGCTAGTGCTGATAGTTTGTGATACTAAAGAGTGCATGCTCTCCAACTTTTTATTCTGAACGATAAACATGTTAATGTAACAACAAAAGAATTAAAAGATACCTTCTTCACAGGTTGGACCTGAAATCTTTTCGTATTAGCACTGCCCCAGAATTTCTTAACCTCCCCAAATACGGTAATTTATTTAAAACAATTTTGAAATTGTTTTAAATAAATGAATTAACTTTGTGTTATAAATATAAATCTGACCAATGTATGGAACGGAATTCTCCAAAGTCGATTTTGGCGTTCAGTTTCTTCTTGTTTCAGTCTAAAACGTGAAAATAGTTGCTAATTCAAGAATGTAATGCTCAGATACCTGATAACATAATAGATTCCAAGGCAAATTCCGAAAACGACGAACGCTCCCAAAACCATGGCAGCAATCCAGTAAGCCTTATATTGTTGAAAGAAGTCTATGGGGCATCCGTTTCCATCAAAGCCACACAGCGGCGTCGATAGTGGTTTGACTCCGTTACGCGATTCCCATATTGTGACTTCACTGGCATTGATGCCCCAGGAGATATTCTGTTGAAAAACTTCCGTTAATATGAATATGTACAGTAAACTCCATAAAGACCTTGGGCTATATTTTTCCAAGCTACCCCACTTTTTCTAACCGGCCTACTTTAAAGGGATTCCATTTTAAGAAGCCTATGGCATATCAGTTTGAATGCCAAATGTGAATCAAATATGAATGTATGGCAAATGTATCTCAAATAAAAAACTCAGACTTACCACTGCGCCATCCGTGATTTGAAATCTGATTTGTGATTTCATGGCACCGTATAAGTTGGCAAACGAGGCCAAAATGAATTTTGCATTGGTTGCACCGTCATCTCCAAGTGTTATGGTCCCACTCAAGCCTATAATTTTGGATTACAACATTTATTGATTGATCATTGGCTAATTTACCTTGTTATATGTGTACTGGGAAACGAAAGAAAAAAACTAGTGAAATAAACCACTAACCGTTAAAAGCGAGATCTCCGCCTTTGGTCACCACCCGGCCGTTTCGGATGTTCGTTAATCCAGACTGGTTTATCTAAGTGCGAAAAGATTTATATTTATAATACCTAGTTTTTATTTTTATGTTTAAAGTTATTTTTGTTGCTAATTTTAAATGAGTTCTGGAGCGCAGTTTAGAATCCTACGATCCAGCATAAAAACTGAAATAGATTCATTTTGTATTGGTTCTGTATTTTTTACTAATACCAATATTTGAACTGAATTATCGAATTGCATATGGTTTAACCCTTCATTGCCGAGTGTATCCGATCGGATACGTTATTGATTTGCTAAAGACTTCACAAAAAGAAAGAAACAAATGAGTGTTCATTATTTCATACAAAGATTGTGTCTGTAAGAAGATCACACAGAAAAGAGAAAAAACAATGGCAGGCATCATGATTTTGAAAAAGACAGCTCACCAAAAAGAAAGCTACTGGTAATGCAGACATTCTGCCTTTTGTCTATGGCTCCGGCAATGAACGGTTAACAAAATCGCATAAACTGTCATGCAAAAAATCTAATGTTTTCACTTTAAAAAATGTATAATTTGATACACAGATCACTCTTATAATAAGTAAAACTCTAAAAATGTGAGGGTGCATTAGTTTCACATAAACTTTGCTTAAAAATATCTTTCTAAAGACCATATTGAAACAAACCGTTCTTGATAGAGCAAGTGCATAAGCGTACATGGCGTCATGCAAGGTTCCAGCATAAGGAGAAGCCTGTAAACAAAATGTGTTCATGTACAAAAATAAAGTAATGCATTTTGTCTCTGTATCTCAGTACTAAAGTGATAAAAATGCTGTGGTACTGTCTCGAAGTCGGCTGAATGCGGTCTTTAATAGTGCCGCTATCAGTGCCTTCGATTTTGCGCGGCGAAAAACAGCTCATGCCTTTGAGCTTTTATACCACGTTTGATCTTACATAAAAGGACATGCACTATTCATAATGAAAAGGTAGTAGTTTTGACAGAAAAATATATTTGGAGCGAAAAAGCTTTAAAAAAGCTTGAAGGCACTAAATAAAAGGCGTACTTGATGCTTGTATGCCTTAAAATTCTCATGATTTACCTGACGTGTGTTGAATAAGTCATACGATACTTACCGGCTGACCATGGTTACAATCCATGCAGTAGAATGGCCATTCATTCATTTTTGCCATAATCTGAGCAGTAAAGTTGGGAACTTGAGCAATGTACTCACTACGTCTGTCCTGTTGCACTCTGAATGACCTTTTAACTATTTTGTACGCGTCATCATCCCGATTATCTGGAGGAACACTTGTATCCAACCACCATGGATTTGCCGTTAAAGTAGCTGAAAATGTGAAAGTGAATTATTAATTACAACTAAAGGTTAAGACGGTTTCGCAAAAAGTAAGTAAAATTTGGTATCATGCGAAATAAATTTAAAAAGCAAGCATGCCTGCTTTCTTTTTCGTAACACACCGTTTTGTATGTCTGAATTCACAGTTCCATTAATTACTGGCCATTCACGCTTGAGGCGGCTAACAATGTAGACATATTCTGCTTCATCCATTCCTGCATCCTGTAAAATCATTCGAAAATTTAGTGGGTAGTAAAACCAGGATACACTTCCTTCCTTTCTTTGAAAGTGCAATGGGAGAAAATGCTTTAAAGGCCGTAGGACCCCAGAGAGAGTATGTATTCTCTAGCCGTCTGGTGTATTTACTCGTAAGGAATAAGGCTCTTGTATGCTAATTGCGATGAAGCATTTTCTCTCGTTGAACTATTTCAAGGGAAGTGTACAAGCTACCAAATCATCTGTAAACTTTATTTTAACACTTCCGATATCGTTCATATCTGAAAACTAGCTGCATGACAGCAAATCGGAGAAATGCGTAAACATGTCAATTTCAACCGCGGGAATTTGAAACGTATTTAGAAAAGGGAAAGTTGTTTACCGCTTCGGAGGCGTGGAGATGCCTACGAAGCTGTAAACAACTTTTTTTCTAAATATGCTTCAAATTCCCGCGGTTGAAGTTGATATGCTATGATGTGTAAGTTTCTGTTGCAAGAGTTTGAATTGGCGGGTTGTTTGAGCAGCCGCAGTAGTGGAGAAGCGTGCCTTGGCATGAAGGCTAAGAGGCTTTATAAGGCATTTCGAGACAATATGATGAAACCCTTGGAGAGGAAATCGACCCCACTGAACCCAAATCCGGGATAAGATTTGAACTTTGATCTTTGAACTTTTTCCTTTAAAATTATGATTTTTCCAGGATTTAAAAAGAAAAGTTCAAAAATCAAAGTCCAAATCTGATCCCGGATTTGGGTTCAGCGGGGTCGATTTACTCTCCAAGGGTTTCATCATATTGTCTCGAAATGCCTTACAAAGCCTCTTAGCATGCATGCCAAGGCACGCTTATCCACTACTGCGCCTGCTCTAACAACCCGCGAATTCAAACGCTTGCAACAGAAACTTACGCATCATAGTACTTGCTGGAGTGCAGCTAGTGCGTTTAGGTTTTCAGATATGAATGATAAATCTCGAGACTCAGGTGATCATCGATAAACATAAATTGAGTAAGACAGCAAATGTTTCCATTCACTTGTGTTCCTACCGCGAGTTTCAGTGCAAACTGCCTCAGCTGAACAGTGTCATCGAAACAAAGCACAACAACTATAAAAATGGGCTTATTTATGAATCTGCAAAAATTCAAACGTTTTTAAAACTGACTTCTTGCGTTTGCTTTGATTTGAGCCAGCATAAACTGAAATTAACTTATTTTATATTCAGTTTTTAATCATTTATCACTAACAACTAAACCTAATTTAACCTAAGTAAGATATAATGTTAAGAGTACAAAACAATGTTGGATAACTTTGTGTTAAAATTTTGTATCAATCTTTCGACAAGAACTAGATAACCCGCAATTTTGATCTATACCTTGATATCTTCGTCCTTCCAACTGTCCACAGCCTAAATTATACAAAGATTCAATATTGAGCGCGAAATTATTTGCCAATATGCGACGCACATAAATGACAACGTAAATAGTTTTTGGGCAGAGAACTTTTCTGTGCACCCTTATCTTTTTCACGTGCGACTTCATATAATTTGCTATAAAATTAGAACAGTCAAAAACGACAGATTTCGGTATTCGAACTTCGAAAACATCTGAATTCCAAAGAAGCCAACATTTCTAAATTTTTTCGAACTAAGCCCATCTAATACAGATATTTAGTTGAGGAAATGCTCTGGGATTGAAAGCCGTATTATGCACACGGAATGGGAATAGACGAACGTTCGAATTGGCTGGCTGTTAGCGTGGTGGCGGAGTATGAGTTCCTCTTCCAGTTGATTCAAGACCCGCCAATTCAAACGCATGTTCTCATTCCGTGTGGATAATAGTATATCAGTATATAGTCATACATTTTCCGGCATAGTGTAGTAGATTCTACAGTTTACATTTTCTAAAGATTACCGCTTTATATCCAATCAAACAACTGTTCTTTGTATTCGCGACTCTCTGAAATGATGTGTCTTTGAATGTTCAAGTTATCAGCTTAAAAGTAAAATCAAAATACCTCCAAATCTCTCTGAAAAGCATCACAAATTCCGTTGTTGCTGATCTGGTAAACTACGGCAAATACATCCCAGGACAAATATTCCATAGCTGCACAAATTACGCTGCTTAGGCTGTAAACAAATTGCTATTTATTTGGAACTACGCTTGAATTTGGAGATAACAACAAACTTACTCGTAATAGTTTGTCACCACATTCCTAAAATTTGACAGATTGCAGTCTTTTCCAACGGGATCATCCAAATTCCAAAACAACCGAGGTCCTAGTGGTACTTTTCCGTAGTGTAGGCTAACGGAACTCTCGGCATACAAACAAATGTATGCAAGTGAGAGAAAAAGAGATAAATAGTGATGCCTAACCTAATACTCCAAATATCAGTCCCTGACAATGGCAGTCCCACAAAAATCTTTGCAACGTCTCTGTTACTTTTATAAAATGAACATCGTACTAAATATAGAATTTGGTGTTTCCTGACTGGAACTTATTGTGCTTCGACTATTCTTAATATTTCTCTTGTAATTCATCCAAGGAGGAAAAAATAATGAATGTCATACATTTGAGATGGAAATAAGCCTGGTTGAATAAATCGACTGTCGAAGCAATTTCCCCATATAATCACAGGAATATTGTAGTAAGTTCCCACATGCGATGCCACCAGCGCTCCTAAATGTCATAAAAGTGAATTCGTGTTTTCTATTGTTGTTCTGTCAATTTTCCTGTTTTAAAGGGCGCCAACACAGCTCAATAAAATGGTGGATCTGACAATTCTTTCGAAAATGTCCATTTTGGCCATTTAAATAGCTTATTGGAGTTCATTAGATCCATCATAAATTATAGCGTATAACATCTCGGCTAATTTTCAGTGCTGAAACTGCAGTGCCTTTAATCGTTTTTGGCCTACCTGCAGTAGCGCACCCAGGATTTTTTTGTGAGTACGTTTTAGTGCAACTGACCATTTTTGGAGGGGGGGGGGTAATTTTCGGGTTTTTGGGGGTACTTTTGTAAAATTATGGGTAATTTAGCAAAATTTACATAGAAAAATTGCTTTTTACAGGGGGTACGTACCCCCTGTACCCCCGGGTGCGCCACTGCCTACTTGCCTGATATTACATATAATATACTAAGGGTTGGATAACTTCACTAACCGTCTATACAAGGAGGCGCAATCAGTACATCGACTTTCTGCTCATTTATCAGCTCAAAAGCGTAGCCAATTGATCCCGATTCTGTGCAATCGTCGAAGCGCCATAAAAAGCTGAAGCTCGAACTAATTTCTCATTTGGCAAATATCTTAACAGTTGTATGAATTACCTTATATTGGTTGCCGGAGGCAGTAATTGTTCTTTGAATATTCTCTCCAGTGCTATGATCACGGCTGACGCTGTATTGCTGAACGACCCGGCTGCGGACTCATTGCGAGGAAGTATCATTCCCACTTTGATTTTGAGCCCAGTGATCTGAAATTAACACATTTTGTTTCAAGGAATGTCAATCTCTATAAATTTTTTACAGGCTTGGTACTTAAACTCATTATGACGATATGATATGTATATTGGGTCAGTGTAAGCGGAATGCGCCCAGCGACGACGAAATTCGATTTGAATGCCTCTTTTGGCTACTTTTGCATACTGTATATTTGGCATTTTGTGGCTTTACAAGGAATCTTGAGTCAATATGGTGGAACCCCTCCATAGTAAATCGACCCCGCTGAGTCCGAATCCGGGATCAGAGTTAAACTTTCGTCTTTGGTTTTTGAAATTGAAAAATGACTACGCCATTTTCCAAAGGGAAAGTTCAAAAACCAAAGATCAAAGTTTAAATCTGATCCCGGATTCGGACTCAGCGGGGTCGATTTACTATGGAGGGGTTCCACCATATTGACTCAAGATTCCTTGTAAAGCCTCAAAATGCCAAATATACAGTATGCCAAAGTAGCCAAAAGAGGCATATTCAAATCGAATTTCCAGAACAAAATCTTGTCTGGAAACTATTTTTGCTCTCTCTCTCTCTCACAATTCGTAGAAAGCGACCAGTTTTGTTACTTTCAGTCAAAAAATAAAACTTTTTCTCATGTTTTGGCTCATTCTATGAGTTTTTTTTTTCAGGAATATTTAACTCAAACAAATCCACACAAGTGACATTTTTGCTTCTCGGAAATATTGTTACCGTTCGATTATTTGCAATGACCGTCGGAGACAATGTTGTAAATACTGGTTGACCTTGTGTACTGATCGTAGGCGTAACTGTTGAAGACATCATCGTAACGATAGGTTGTCCAGAAGTAACATTGGCGGAAATTTGAGCATAGGAAAAATATTGACTACGCCATTTTCCGAAGAAGGTTATGCAAAATAATGCGAAGGTCGCAGTAAAACGACAAGCCATTGTGACCTTTGCTCCCTGTGTCGGATATGGATACTGAGATTTGTAAATTGAACTTGCAGAATACTTACTTGGGGGATAAATAATTTTTACAGCGAAACTATATTATGTTTCGGACAGAAAAAAGAATAAGAATAACTGATTCAACGATCCAGCTATTTTCCGTGAATTCAAACAACGCGCAAGTTAACTTGGTATGAAGCGCAGAAGGCGGTTATGCTTCTTGGAACAGTTCGCTAATCTGAGGTTTATTGCTATTCCTTATTGCTATTATCACAATTTAAGGTGATTCATCACAAAATTAATAAATCGACAGTTTTAGGTCTTCTCTAGATTATGGTTCTATTTAAGTTTGAAAAATGTTTCATTTCAGGTAAATTTACAAACGACCAAACCTAAGTTTTTCGGATTTAAAAAAACATCTCGAAATAACCTAACAAATCTGTAACTATGCCACCTTCTCATCTTACCACTTTCTCTGGAAATCGATGGCAAATTATCCCCGTTGGATTTCCGTCAGTGTGATTTCCCATAGAAACTATATTATGTTTCGAACCGTAAAAGCAAAATAACAGATTCAAAGATCCAGATATTTTGACTAGATTCGAACAACACGGAAATTAATTTACGTATGAAATGCACGAAGGCATATGCGCCTCTCACATCAGTTCGCTAATATGAATTTTTTTGCTATGTCATGTCGCAAAATTAATAAAGCAACATTTTAGGCCTCTTTGCATTATGGATTGAAAGAATCTGAAAGAATGTTTTCATTTCATGTAAATTTGCTACGGATGACCAAAGCAAACTTTTGGCCAAAGACTTTTCTCTAAAAAATGGCCTGCAGTCGCAGTTTTTCGCATAGAATCCGAAGCATGTTCCAATTTTGACTGAAAATCGAAATCGTACGACTACCACGAGATATTGACCCCGGCCCTGCTTGACTTGATGGATCTGACGGTCGTTTTCATACCTTCGGTTACGGTATGAAGGAGAGTGGGCGGAATTATGCGACAAAAAATAAAACCCCATGGAATACAGTCATCTCATTTGAAATATATTTAAACTGAAACCTTCAAAAAATATTCATATGAAACGGGAGAAGCCAGGATGAGCTGCTCGGAACAGTTTACTGATCGGTTTATTGCAATTATTGCTATGACACATCACAAAATTAATAAAGCTACCGTTTTAGGGCTTCTTTGTATTATGATTTCTGTCTGTTACGGTGTTCATTAGCAACTTATTCTAAGGATTGAGCGTTGGTGGCAAACATATTTATTGCTTCCAGGAAGACTGAACCTTTGCCCGACATTGCAAAGATTATTAAAGTATTAATCTTCAATAATAACCTTTCCCGTCACCGAATACGACATGTAAATTTATGAAAGCAAACATAGAAGAATGAGTAAGGGCCAAGACGTCTGCGTCTGAATGGTGAAAGTTAACCCTTCATTTTGAGACATGAGCCATATTTTCACCACGTACAAATTTACCTTTTAATTTTTTTTCTCGAAATATTTAATTTTGCAACCCTAACAAAGGCGAGATAGAAAAAGCTTGATAAAAACGGCTAGACGTTTTTTTCCTATGCACACTTTTGCCACTTTGTTCATCTTTTTGTCGCTTACATTTTTGGCATCGAAATACTTCTTTTTGGCGCTAAATTTCAAAGTGTGGCGAAAAGTTTTCTGGTCTGTAATACGGTTTGTTTAAGAGCGAAGGGGTCGTTTAAATTTTGGCACTTGCGTAACAGAACGCCAAACGCTGCTGTATACCAAAAATTGAATAATTTGTATTAGGTTGGAAACAAAGTTTTGAGACTCGAGACAGAGCTTTTTACCGAAAAATCGAGGGTCCGGAAATTTTTCCGATTTCACCTATATAGGGGTTTTTCGATGCGGGGAATCCGAATTTGAGGTCAGATTTTAGGTGGTCTCGTCACGAAAATATGAAAAACCGCTATTTTCTTCAAAAAATGGCCCAAAAATGCCCATTTTTGGCCCGATACGGAAAAACCAATTGCAGATTCGGAATCAGCGCATCAAAATACCCCTAAATACGCTCACTACAAAAAATTATTCCACTTTTCAAAAAATCGATATTTTTTGGGAAAACCATGTGGTGATGACCAAAATAGAGGTTTTCCCTGTTTTCGTGGCGGGACCAACTAAAATCTGACCTCAAATTCGGATTCCCCGCATCGAAAAACCCCTATATAGGTGAAATCGGAAAAATTCCCGGACCCTCGATTTTTCGGTAAAAAGCTCTGTCTCGAGTCTCAAAACTTTTTTTCCAACCTAATACATATTTTTATTCTAAATATTATTTTTTGTTACTGTATACCAAAAATGTAAATCCCCTAACTAGTAAAATGTACATATTTTTGTACTTTTTTATAGTTCACATATATAAGTATCGCCATAAAATATGGTTCTACTATTTTATGGCGATCGTTGCAGGACCAATTTTCGTTTAACTGACCCGTTCGCTCTTAAACAAACCGTATTACAGACTATATGTCAGTGACATAAAGAAAAGGCGAAAAAAAATGCCGGTGTTTACAAAAGCGGGAATCTTTGAAAATGACTCGAAAAAAATACAAGAACTGCCGGAATACGGTTTAGATAACTTTGAAAGACGATGCCTACATCGACAAAATCGTGCAATTGGAATGAAACTCTTAGCAGCAACGGGAAAAATTCTAAAAACTGTCTGAACTGAACAGACCAGTCCGATCTCCTAAGGGAGTTGCATGAGCATATTTATGTACATAGTTCTGTCCTACCACTGTGTCATAATTTCACGGTAGCTTAAGTTTACTTTGTGTAAGTGATCAAAACATTAGTACAAAGCAAAAACTGAGAATTAATAACTCTGGAGTTCGGTTGCATTAGTGAGTCCTCGAATGTCATTCCGATTTATTTTGTGTTCTTCTTTGACTTCTGCAGCGGCCTCGGCCAGATGCACTATTGTTTCGGCGTTCAACACTAAATCTCGCAAATTTGGATCGCCTTCATGTCCAAGCAACCAGAATGTCTCCATTACGCCTTTGCCCTAAATTTCATTAACTCAGAAGTCATATCTAGCAAAATATTATCAGTGAATGACTTAAAATACTTGAAGGTTAAATCTCACCTTTATAATGACCTCCCCGCGACTTTGGGTGACAAATCCGCCAATAGTATTGGTTAGAAAATGGTTCGTTGAAGCCGAAATATGAATCATCATGGCTAAAAGTGGAGTGTAAAGCTAAGAAAGAGTAACGGAAGATCAATTTTTTCAGTTCAATTGCACTCAACTGTAGAAAAGAGAAAAGGTGTGGAAAAAATTACCGTATTTTTTCTACTTCGGCATTGAGCGACTTATATTTACCTCCATTTTTTGCATAACTTAAAGCTATAGAAACCGGTAAATTAATTTACCGGATTCTATAGGTGTAAGATTCTCTCTGAATCTTTTAACTGATTTTGAACTGAAGCTTCTATCAGAGCTCAACCTCAAATAAGTTTAGTGCCTATTTTTATACAAAAATGAGAAGAATTTGAGGAATGGCTCTGAAAAGCTCACGTCTTGAATTAGATTCCATTCGACTTGCCGTATTGACATTATCGCCAAAGAGACAGTAACGCGGCATTGAAAGTCCTGAAAGTTAATATGCAATTCCCGCTAAAACTGATTAATGAGCCGCTTTTGTTGTTAAAATTCAGATAATGAGCAATATTGTATGCGTTTTAAGTCAAAAATTAAATTCACAACATATCCGACCCAGCTTTTATGAATTTGTGCACTTAAAGACTGGAAACAGATATACACTTCTCCCATACAAGCCACCTGACATGTATTGTTCAAGACTAATATTCGAATATACTAGTTAGAGGATGGTTCTATTTAAGGGATAATACCTCATGAGACTGTCTACCTAATGAGGCTAAAGGGTGATAAATAAAAATACGGACTAATTCGAATTGACGCCAGAACGGCAAAATTTGGCATACCGTCTCCGGGTGTTTCACAATAGTTGTAGCAAATTTTGTCTAGCTTCCGAAAATGTATAACATGTCTGTTCGATAACTGTTTAAAATTTAAGAAGTATGGCATCGAATCAAGACACCCTCAGAATCCGAGTGTACAAGGTTTGGACAGGTGTGTCTGCAGAAATCTTCAAATTTTTTTGTTAACATGATTTCTGCCTTGAAAACTTTTATACGCAGATGAAACTAGACAAAATTCTGAACACTATAGCGAAAACCGGATATTATTTAGCCAGTTTTTATGGATTTTAGAGCCGATTTTGGAAAAGTTCGATTTTGCAAAATATCGATTTTGGAGAAAATCGGTATTCTTGGGCAGTGTTGCAACTTTTTCAAAAGTCGCCTCCGCCTCCTCTCCGGGCAATTTTTCGAGCGTCGCCTCCGCCTCCGGAGGCGCTTCCGAGCATCTGGAGGCGGAGGCGTTGCAACACTGTTCTTGGGCTGACATTTGGCTGCAGATAACTCTAAAATCCACAAAACCCGGCTAAATAATGTCTGGTTTTCGATATAATGTTCAGAATTTTGTCTACTTTGATTTGCGTATAAGATTGTGCAAGAAGACTATCAATTTTATGAAAATTTTGATAATTTCTGCAGACACACCTGGTCAAAAATTTTTGATCTCGGCCAAAAATAAAAAAAATTGAATTTTTGGCATTCCAGAGCAATACCGGACAAATTCTCAAACTAGGATCCTGGCTAAGGCTCTCTACTGTATTACTGTTTTTACAGCTCCGCCGGATCTCTAATTTTGGCGGAGTTCGCATTATGTCAAGTCGAGGTGCAAACTTTTCGGAATAGAACTTGTACACTCGGATTCTGAGGGTGTCTTCATTCGATGCCATAATTCTTAAATTTTAAACAGTTATCGAACAGACATGTTATACATTTTCGGAAACTAGACAAAATTTGCTACAACTATTATGAAACACCCGGAGACGGTATGCCAAATTTTGCCGTGCTGGCGGCAATTCGAATTAGTCCGGATTTTTATTTGTCACCCTTTATATTGGAGGTGATACGATAATTTTGTCTTAATTATGAACCAAAATTCACATACCAACCACCCCCGCGACACAAGGTCCCGTGTGGAGGCCAATCCGAAGTCTGATCTGTTCTCCAGGTAAATGTGGAATAGAGAAATGTTTCAAACTCCGCCTAAAATGTGATTGTGATTTACATTTTCTTCATCTTTCTTTGTCAACATACATAATAGCCAGCGACATGTTAGCTGCGTGACGAGCGTGTTCATTGCCGTTTCTATGAGGTAGTCCAGAGACACATAGGTATCCATCACCTGTAACATTCCATACGTTTTTATTGAATATAATTTACCATAAGTCCTCTAATTTAACACTAGGGTTGAACCGGCTCATATACTCATATGTTTTCGACCAAGCGTCAAAAGGAGGTAGATTACAGCAAGGTATAAAATCACAATATCTACGTTGCTATGCATTAGAAAGAGAAAAAATACCTATAGTCTCGACTTTGTAAACGTCATATTCCCCAATTATTGAGTCCAGCAAAGTATATAAGTCGTTCAGCAAATTGACCACTTGCAAAGGTGAGCATTTGCTGGCTAGTGTGGTAAAGGAAACGACATCTGAGAAGAATAGGGTCACCGAGTCGAACGATTCAGGCTCCACGGCTTGTCCGAGCTTTAGCTTTTCCGCAACTTGTCTTAAATATAGATGATTATAGTTTGTTAGTTGGTTATGATTTTCATTTGTGTTATGTATATTTCTGGAAACCATTGATGCTAAACTACTGACTTTGGCAACATCCTATAGAGAAGAATGTCAGATTTCTTCTTTTCTTCCACCAATTGCTTTGTCCTCTCTTCAATATCCTCTTCAAGTGAACCGGCGTACTGCTCCAGCAATGTGAAGACATGATCCATCAAATTTGCACTCCTTAAGAAAATATTTTTCAGCGTAAGTTAAAAGTTCTAACATTAAGCAAGGTTAAGGAAATATACTTTGCGGTATTCATGGAAGTCAACAGAGAACGAACAGTGCCGACTTTTGGTCTCTCCAACGGGTTCTCATTCCAACAGTCTTTCACCAAATGGGTCTAAATTAGCATTTAAAAAGTACCAAATTGGTATTCGAATAGCAGCCAGACATTTTTAAGAACCAGCTTAAAACTTGAAAAACACATGTTTACTTCTGGCGATCCAAAATAGCTCAGGAGCTATATAGTAGTTCCTTTGCAACTCTGAGTCATACCTTTAAATTGAGATATTACGGAGCCTCTGACTAGCTCTGGACCACCGGATATAAGCAGGTATGTTCAACGAAAAAGTATTAAGCTCATACTCGAGTACCACTTTGGTACTATAAAAAATTTTAATAGATACAAATTTCAATGCAATTAGTCAAAGTGAATTAAATTAAAATGCGTTACTATTGCAGGGCTGAGGTCTTGTGTGGCTGGCTGAATGCTCGGTCGAAATGGGTTACGGCCACCTTTCTTGAGCATATACACTACTTCTGCAATGTTTTCGTAAAATAGTGAATGCAAAATTATAGTAGTCTTTAGATAATCTGTAAGTGTATAGCATATTGAAATATTTTTGAGCTAATTTGCCAATAAGATATTATTTCTTGTTACCGAAATTTTTTTTGCACAAAAATTGTTTCTACAAAATTAGTACCAAAAACATTTTGTTAACAAAAACTGTACAACAAGAAAAAAGCTAACCTAACCAAAAAATGAGTGTAATCTGATTTAAAGTGTATTACAAAATACCTTCTGCATTGCCTTTAGCGTCGGTATTCTCCCAAATAGGCTAAAAGAATGCACATATTTCAACTCATGAGACAAAGTTCGATACTACAACCTTCATGTTGATTACTTCTGCGCATGTTATCGCGAAACTGAAGACGTCGCCTGGTTTTGTGCCCAGGAAGTCTTTCTCTCGGAGCAATTCAGGCGCTGTCCAAAGCAAGTCTTAAGATTGTGAATAATTAGTGTATTAGAAATATTTAACCAAGCGAGCTATTCACCTTTTGGCTCTTTTTTCTCCACAGTTCTGAAGAAGTTTAGTCCAAACTCCGACAATTTTACCTGCCACCTAAAAGCTTCCCATTTTATTCACAACTCCGTCTCATAACTGTTCATAAGGTACCCACCTGTCATCAACAAGACAATTTGTCGAACGTAAATTTCCATGTAATCCAATCGGCGAGGCGTGAATAAAACAGAGTCCCTAAAATTCGGATTAAACCATAGAAAAATAATATGGATGATCATTTCAGGTAACTTAACGGAAACTAATGCGTGTGCTGAAATTTTTTTTCAAAAAAATAAAAACTAAATATTTTGTCAGAATAAGTAGCTTTCATGAAAATTTTTAAGTTTTTCCAATTGAAAAAATCATTTCAGTCAACTTATTTTCCAACCTCGCACACATCCCGAATCAGCGAATAAATGAAAAAACCATCCAAGTTCAGCGACGTGTTTCCTGTTATGACATCCTAAACCGATTTCGTTGACTCTGCAATACCATAAAAGAAACACTACCGATAGGGGTCCTCGAGAACAATACCTAAACATATAAGGCTTAGATTAAAACAATAATTTTTATTCAAAAAGACATACCTCCATAAAGACATCACCTGAGAACTGTCTATACTGAGTCCTACGAAACGATTCACGTTGTCATGATCCATGACACGCATTTGTAAGTGTCCGTAATTTGAATGTAGGAAGAGAAATTCAAATCCCTTAAGGGATGCTCAAATGCGCATATCGAATCATGAGATTACTTTCTCCAAACAAAGCGAAACTGATCTTTAGATGTGTTTTAGAGCGATGTGTAGAGCGATGTTTTAAAGTGCATTCAAGGCCGATAAATTTTTCAGCGCTTTTATGTCGTTTTCATAAATTTAAAAATGGCTTTCAAATTTGGGAATGAAACAACATTTTTTTTACTCTTCTCTGACTTTGAAGGATACTATCGCTTTGGCGAACAATGCTTCAAATTAAAAAAATTATCATCTTGTAACGATAAGGTGACGAAGGTACCATTTAAATAATCACGTCAAAAATGGAACCCACCGCTCTTAGCTCTGCCATTTCCTTTGAATCGAGCTGCGCACTCATTCCGCTGTGCGTTATGCCAACTACTCTTCCACTGCCTGGTATTATAAAAACATCTCCATATGTGATAGTTTTCACACTGTCAAAGGTGAATCGAGATGACGTCGTGCTTGCGGTGTTGGACTTTATGGAGTGCATACTTTGCAATAGTTTATTCTAAAGATGAAGAGATAAAAAATCTTATGGCGAATCACGATTTTACCCTCTTGGTTGGCTTGATCTAAAATATCAATATTTGTTATTAACAGTGTAATTTTGTTAAGCGTTATAATACCGTAATCCCTCTTAAACCCCTACGAAACAAATGGCAAAGATACTGGGTTGGCCTACAGAATTTTAAACCTGGCACACGTAGTAGTAATCGTATTCGAGTAAAATCCAGAATTTTCTCAAGCAATCCAGAACTTAGTCATTCGTTGGCATTCATTTCATAGAGCGAATGTTCAAGAGGTATTACGGTATAAAGTATGTATTAACTGATAATATCTCACCAAAGTGCTAGATGGGATTCTCCAGAGCCGATTCTGTCGTTCGATTTCTTCTTTCTTTAGTCTAGATATGATGAATGATTAATACGAGTGATGAAGGTTAATAGTTAGCCAGTTTCACTTACCTGATCACATAATAAATTCCCGCACAAATTCCAAAGATCGCGAACGCCACCAAAACCATAGCAACAATCCAAATGCCTCTGTACTCTTCGAAGAAATTCACGGGGCATCCCTTCCCGTCAAATCCACACAACGGAGTGGACAGAGGCTTGATCCCGCCACGACTTTTCCATATTGTGGCTTCGCTGGCGTTCTCAGCCCAGGAGATGTTCTACAAGAAAGATTTGCGTTATTTTATGTATCAATACAAGTCGAAGTAAACAAAAACAACGTTGATACTCCAGGAATTTTTCTATTATAATAGCTAATCCTATATTATAGCTACATACCTAACTTATAGGGGTGTAAACATTTAATGGGGTCAGTTGGATATCTGGACACCTCCGAAATAACTTTATAATAAAAAGGATCTGAATAAGGATCTAATAATAAGGTTCAGAATATAAGGTACTAATAATGGAATACCTCAGAATATGAGGTATACAGCCATTTCGGAGGTGCCCAGATATCCAACTGCGGCCCATTTAATAGGTAATACTCAAAGTTTCCAGAGCTATTCAAAAAATATTCCACATTTTTGCTGAATTGTTTTACGCACAAATTAGCGAACACCGAAAAAGCGAATTAAAAAATAACTTCACCCTACAGTTTTCCGTTTATTGTAACTTGTTGTTGGGGTATGCACAAATTTATGGTTAAATAATTAAAGACCGCTACGGTTTGTTGAATAGGAATAAGAATTTTTGCGTTCTAGCACTAAAATTGTACCAGACATCCTTAATACAAGAAAGCTGACGAATCAACCAAAAAATTAAAATTCGCAAAGCTCACCACTCCGCCATCATTGGCTTGAAATCTGAGCTGTGGCTTAATGGATCCATACATATCGTCAAATGAGGTGATAACGAATTTTGCATTTGTTTTGCCATCACTTCCCAGTGAAATTGTTCCGCTCAACCCTAAAAGTGAGCTTGAAGTTAGTTGTATAGTTATATTTCATCAAGAGCAAAGCAAAATATTTTTCATGTACTGCAGTGTAATTGTTTAATGAGAAACCAACCATTAAATACAATGTCACCGCCATTGGTGACAACTTCGCCATTTCGAATGTTGGCCAAACCGGATTCGTTAATCTGAATGAATGCAGTATAATAATTTAACAGTCGGTGCAGGACATTTTCCTGCCAGTGTAAATGTCATACTAAACATATAAAAATTTGAATAATGTACATCGAAAATCTATATCTCCAACACATGAATCATAACAGAACGTTTACCGTCCTCGATAGAGCAAGTGCATAAGCGTACATAGCGTCATATAAGGTGCTGGCATATGGGTTAGCCTGTAACTGGTTATACGGTGAATCATTCAAGAGCAAAGTAAAAGATGTTTCATTACCACTTGTCCATGGTCGCAATCCACACAATAAAACGGCCATTCTTTCATTTTTGCCATAACTTCGGTAGAGAAATTTGGAACCACAGATATGTAAGGACTTCGCCTATCCTGCTGAAGTCTGAATGACCTTTGAACAAATTTGAAAGCATCCTCGTCCCTGTTGTCTCGAGGCACTTTCGTGTCTATCCACCAAGGAGTTGCTTTCAAGGTCGCTGAAAAGACATGTTGCACCACAAATGTTTTTCCACAATAGAAATATTCTACAACAGGGTTATGTTTCACATAAATGAATGTAAAATCTAATTTGATATTACCGTAAATCCTCCAATAAGTCCCCCCTCAATTAAGTTCCCCCTCAAATAAGTCCCCCCTTCCCAAAATGGGTATTTTTCCAAATTTTTCCATATTTCAAATTTTTGGCGCAAATTTGAATTTTTATTGCAAATTTTGCTATTTTTTACAAAATTTTGTCAAAAAATTGAAAAATTTGCTAAAAATTGGAGAAAAATCGATCAAAAATCCAAAAAATTCAAATTTTTGGCTACATTTTTTCGACGCCAATTCAAAATTGGTTTAAATTTTCAAAAATTTTCCCAAATTTTGCCAAAAAATCCCAAAAATTTTCGCCGCGCCTTCGGCGCGCCCACGAAATTATAAGTCCCCCTCAATTAAGTCCCCCTTAGACCCCCTACGAAACAATAAGTCCCCCGGGGAACTTATTAGAGGATTTACGGTAATTTAAAATTTATGCTTCTACGTTGATTAAGTTCTTAATAACTCACCATCTTGTAGGTTTGGATTCACAGTTCCGTTGATTACTGGCCATTCTCGCCTCAGTCGACTAATGATGTAAACATATTCGGGCTCTGCCATGCCTGCTTCCTGTAAGTCTTCTTTAGTACTGCAGAAAACTAGGTTTGCCTTTCTTTAACCCTTCATTGCCGAGTGTATCCGTTCGGATACGATGTTGATTTGCTAAAGACTTCACAAAAAGAAAGAAACGAATGAGTGTTCATTATTCATACAAAGAGTATGTCTGTAAATAGATCACATAGAAAAGAGAAATAAACAATGGCAGCCATCATGATTTTAATAAAGACAGCTCACCAAAAGGAAAGCTAATGGCAACGCCAGATTTCTGCCTTTTGTTCTATGGCTCCGCCAATGAAGGGTTAAATTCAGCAATTTTTTGACCGCTCTTCAGTCAATAACCAAGTGATTTCACGTGATATTTGAAAAAATGAATACAATTTGATTCTTTGAAAGAGCATTCGTTGATCCCATTACCTTAGGATCTACCGTTTTCGGATCCATAGTTCATCATCAACTCAGATCTGAATGGTGTGCACATTGTTACAATAAAACTTTTACCTCAAGTCTAAGAGCGAATTCTCTCAGCTTATCATTGTCGTCAAAACACATGACAACGACTGAAAAGGAGAAATATTTAAAAATATTGTCAAAATTACATTTTGCAAACAAACTTCTTGAATTTGCTTTGATTTGTGCCAAGGTTGCCTAAAATTCATTATTGTCAAGTTCGTCATAACTCATGATAAATAACAGTGTTAAAACTATTATCTGATTAGTAGAGACATTCAGTATACATAAATCATGAGGAGTACATTCCTCTACAATTTTTGTTACTCGTTTTAGCAGCAAATTGGAATTTTCTACTCTTTGTCAAAATGTAAATGATTCTTAAGATTTAAGAAATTTACATTTATATGTATTTTTTATTTTTTGGAGTTTCAGCAAAACAAATTCTGAGTTAATTAAATACATCGAACGTCGATGCCCTGTTTAGCCCAACTTTACTCTCTAAAAATTTCATGCAAATAATATCTCATATTATCTGGACTTAATAATGTTCTCAAACTTACCTGGATACTTTCGTCGCTCCAATTGTCCACTGCCTTAATTACGAAAATAAATGACATGATATGTTGGATATATCCAGTATAAGGAACATACCTGTTTATAACTAATCAGACAATTGTTCTTCGATTGCGATACTTTCTAAAATAAATGTTACTGAAATACTGTAACTAGAATAAATTTAACTGAAGTCCTTCAATTTCGTATATCAAATTTTGTGAAAAATTTGAATTTTTAGTCATGAATTTGCTTACTTAGCTATAATTTTGTTGTAAAATGTGTAGCTAAATAGCTTTGTGACATGTTTTGACAATATTTTTTACTAGAAAGGCAATAAATGGAAATAAAATCTTTTAGAGGCTTGTTTCAGGAAAATGTTCTATCAGCTATAGTCTGCTATATAATGACGATGTTTTAACATAAAATGCCATCAAAATATTACGTCCATATCCTTCTGGAATGAGTCGCAGATTCCGTTGTTGCTGATTTGATAAATCAGAGAGTAGACGTCCCAATCGAAGAATTCCAAAGCCGAGCAAATTACACTGCTCAAGCTAAAAATTAAAGTTAAGAAGAACGGAAGCGAGAAGGTGCGATTGGTGCCAAGTCTTATGATTGGGAAGGAATTTATCTTCCAACAACTTCCTTATAACGATATAATAAAAACTTACTCATAATAATTTGTCACAACATTCCTGCAAAATTTATAGAAAACTAAAATCAAATAGAAACAAATCATATTTATGGAGTTGCACAATTTTAGCCAATTCCAATTTACTATCTCTGTGACATTATATTTAATAACGTCTTGTGTTTGGAAATTATTGGATTAATTATTATATGTCTCTTATTCAAAAATGCACAAAGGAACCTATTAAAGACATTTCCTTACATGTACGCTAAAAGTAACGTCAAATTCGAGTTTAAAACCAAATGTTCAAAACTGTAATTAATCTACCTGGACCATTATAGTATTTTTGAGCATTTTATTTTCCAAATACTGTGCTCTGTAGCAATGCTTTTTGGACTACAAGTAAAATCGGCAGCTTTATAGACTTTACAGTGTTATAATACTGTTATTTTAACGCATTTAAATGTCGAAAAGCGGATATCTGAAAAAGAAGTCAGCAGATTTCTTACATGAGTGATGGATATAGGCCAGGCTCCGTAAATTGGCTGTCAAAGCACGGTCCCCAAACAACGGTGGGAATTTTGTAGTAAGTGCCGACATGCGATGAAAGCAAAGCTCCTAAAAACAATGGATAAATAACGTCTAGAAGAGAGCTTGGACTGCGATAAAAGTTCGGCCACAAGTGTTCTATGATGTAAATTTTAAAAAATTCCGTGATTAGACCCTTGAGAACAATTCTTTGAAACTGCTCATCCTAAAAAGAAAGGCAGGAAGGTTGAAAAGTCTACTAGAAGATCAAAGATCGGCAATATATGCTGATCAAAATGTATTATTCTCGCTAATGAGATTCAGTTCTATAAACAATTTTAGAGTCATACTACATTTTTATCATAAAACAATCAAGCGTTATCTGTAAAAGCAGACATTTTCGTAAAATATTTCAATTTTGAAAACATTTCTATAGATAATTTTTGTAGAAAAGGTCAAGATTCTTAACCCTTCATTTCCCAGTGTATCCGATTAGAAATCCAAACGTTGGAGTAGTTTTTGTCCAATTTTTTGGCCTCCTAGCTCAAATCTGATATTGCTCTTATATAGCCAACTTTTTGTCCTGAATCAGAATATGTAATTTGTTTATCCACTTTATCTACGTTTTAGCCCTGAAAATGGTCATTTTCGAGACACACCCCCGAAAATCGAGGAAATTTGGCGAGTTTTGGCGGTCAACGTAAATTTGGCAATTTCTAAAAACCTTCGATTCAATTTTGCACTTTTTACGGAAATTAAAAAAACTTGCCGCGTAAATTGGCTACTCGGAATCCAATAAGCTTGTCAAATTCCGTGCAGGATTTTCTTAACGCAATTTTGAATTAGCGCCAAATTTTCGAACCCGTGAAAATCGCCATTTTTGGTCGAATTTAAAAAATAATATTGTTCCCGTTATCAGGGGCCCAAATGAGCTCTGTATAACAAAAATCAGTAAAATCCCACGGTCGGGCAATGAAGGGTTAAACTAAACCGACCATCAATGCATGGCGGAGCGATAAGTACGTCAACTTTGTGTTCGTCAATGAGTTCAAACGCATAGCCGACGGCGTTGGATCTAACACATTCGTCAAACCGCCAGATGAAACTGAAACTTGAGCTGATGTCGGGATCACTCGCTTTCTAAGCATATCCGATGTCTAAAGTTACCTTATATTCGTTCCAGGTGGAAGTAACTGTTCCCGAAAAATCCGCTCCAATGCTAATGTCACAGCAGATGCTGTGTTACTGAAAGATCCTGGTGCTGACTCGTTGGCTGGAAAAATCATGCCGATTTTAATATGTAACGGAGAATCCTGAAAATAAAAAAATACTCATCTGTTTTCATTTTTTATGAAGTTGACAGGATTTATAGCAAGATAAAATTTTAAGTTTCAGAGTTGATTATTAGTATCACTTTGGCTACCTCATCACATATTTTAGTGAAATTGAACTTAAAGTATCTTTTGCCTAAGTAGGATAAAACTCTAACCTTTAACTTAACGGAACTTTAACTTAAGGTAGACATTTATATAAAGCTTCAAAGATAAAACTCTAGCTTTTTTGTTGTTTTAAAAAGACTCTTTAGTCGTGAAGTGATAAAAAAGCAGAAGGCATTTGGGATTATTTTAGAGTGTAACGAATTGTCATTTGTCCGTACACTTAAAAATAAAATTATTTATGCGCAATATTTTTGAGGAATATATCAAAAATATTGACTGACCATTCCAGTCGTCGTTCCTTGCTGCGGGATAGCAATGACGGATGTTGTTTGAGCGTACGCAATTTTGCGGATGTTCCATTTGTCGAATGTTACGAAAAAAAGTATGAAAGATAGCTTCCAGCTGCGAAGCATTTTACTATCTTTTGACGCCACTACTTTACACACCTGAAAGTAACTAGATCAGTTGAATTCTGGACACAGCTAAAGTTTTGATGAAAGTGTTAAAAACCGAGTTAAATGAACACCAATGGCACTACCCAATGTACAGAATAATAATAACAGTCTGTTCAAAGTTTTGGTGCTTGTATATTTAATTTATCTGGCTTAAAATTTCAAATAACGGAAATTGGCCTTGAAATTAATAAAGCTGTAAATTTAAGGCTTCAGTGCACTACGGTCAGTGGAAGTTGATTCCTAGAGATTGCTTCGGTTTCAAGATTTCTTCGTATGAGAATTTTAATAATGAACCACTCAATTAGTTTTTATTGAGAGGTTTTATTAATTTCGCCTTTTCGATATGATCCGCTAATCCTTTGCGATTACTTTAGTCGTGGCGAAATGCCATATTTCAGGATTTGAGGACAAAATAGTGCCACGGTTCCAGATGACTCAGCTTGCATCTCAATGGATTCATTCCTTTGGAGGATTATAGAAAACAAGTATGAAAGCAGGATATGCGGGATACTGTATAAAGAAGATAGATTTAAGAAGCCGTCGCAAAAAAAAAATTAAAACACAACGTTCAATGCAAATGAATTGAAATATCATGAGAAATGCTATTTTTCTATTTTAAAATAGAGTTTCAAATATAAATAAAGAAGCAGTTTAAAATTGCTATGCATTTTATAATGCTCTACAGTCAAAGCCCGATATGGGCATATTTTTCTATCGTTGTCAAAGGTGATTTTTCTGTCGGGGTTCCATTACATTTCGAAAGCTTGAAGCATAATATTTTCTGTCTACGCTGCCCCAAACCCAAATTTCCCTTGGCAACAAAAGTTGGACGCATGTTATTCATTCATACCGGATAGTAAAACGACAATTTGCTAAAAAGTCAAGTATTTTGACCGTAAAATGTCAAATCTGATCACGATGGGTATGCGACATTTTGTCCCTCGGACAGTCACCGGCAATTGGGATTAATTAGTCCCCAGTTGCCGGGGACTCAGTGTCCGGGGGATTAAATGTCCGGCTCCTCATAAATTTACCTTTGGGCTCTCTGACCTCCACTGTCCTGAAGAATTTCAAGCCAAATTCTGACAACTTCACTTGCCATCTAAAATATTTTCCTCGAAATACCTTTAATGACTTCTCGTTTACCTGTCATCAATAAGGCAGTTGGTAGAGCGTAAATTGCCGTGCCATCCAAGCCCAGAGGCATGCATAAAGCAGAGGCCCTAAAGGATTAATAGGATAATTCGTTATAACCACAATTCTATGAGTTAATGAAAAGGAAAATAGCAGTGTTAACGTGCTACCGTAAATCCTTTAATTAAACCCCCGAGGGGACACGGACGATTCATCATCTGGGACGATTCATAAAGAAAAATGGCCAACTTTCAGAAAAATTTGACATTTTGGGTCAATTTTTTCCAAAATTATGCATTTAAAGGCATTCTTGGTGGTTTTTTACCTTTTCCTTACTGTATGACGACTATACAATATGTTTGCCCTTTGATGATTCATGTTATGCCTTGCTTTCATTTTATTGAAAATTCTAGATGATTTTTGAAGCAGTTTGATAAAACTGCTTGTTTGCTAGAGTTTTGTGTTGACGCTATTTTACCTTAATTTTTACCTAACTTGTGGTTATCATATCTGATTCTAACGAGAGATTGTTGAGGCAGAGAAAAAGACAAAAAGAAAGAGGAGTCTAGGTAAAAATCCCCCGGTAGAAATCCCCCCTCCCGGAAGAAATCCCCCCCCCGGTAGAAATCCCCCCCGGTAGAAATCCCCCCGTTTTCAAAAAATCATATAAAAATGGCCAAAAAACATGAAAATGGCCATTTTTTTAGCTGAATTCGTATTTCACGTTAAATCGGATTAGGCTTAAGCTCCCGAACAACCCTTATGTTAGGCTAAACAACCCTTATAATGCGCCAAACAAGCCATTAGGCTTAAGGGGACGCTGTGCACGCACAATCGGACTTAGTCTTAGGCTTGGGCCTAAGCTGCTGTGCAGTCTTAGGCTGAACAACCCAATAAATACGAATTCAGCGAAAAAAATGGGCATTTTCATGTTTTTTGGCCATTTTTATATGATTTTTTGAAAACGGGGGGATTTTTACCGGGGGGATTTCTTCAGGGGGATTTCTACCGGGGGGGAGGATTTTTACCGGGGGGATTTTTACCGGTTCCCAGAAAGAGACAACGTAAAGAGATAAGATAAGGAAATAAATCGTCCCTTACATTTCAGAAATGAACCATAGGAAGAAGGAAACGTATGATACCTTCATAGGGTCAATTTTCTGTTTGTTAACTGTCTGTTTTTTAGAATTTTGTGCTGATTATTTGTTAATGCACGCTGTTTTATGTTATAGTTAACAGTATATTATATTCATTATATTATAGTTCCGCGGGATTAGTTGAGATCGATTTATGGATTTTACTGCTGTTTTGGAAGAACGAAGTTCAAGCGATTCAGAGGATTCCGCTTCTCAAGCAGAAGACGAAAATTCGAGAGATACAGATGCGCACAAAAATCTAGAAAACTGAGAAAATAGTGTAATTTTAATTAAAAGGAGTATAAGAATGGTAAAAATAGCATAAAAACACAAATTTTTATAAAAATTGGCCCTTTTTCTTTATGGATGATGAATCGTCCAAATGATGAATCGTCCCGTACCCGCCCCCGAGCTAAACTAGAGGGATTAACTATAGGATTTGCGGTATTTTCTCTCACCTCACAGATATCCCGAATCAAGGAATAAATGAAAAAGCCATCCAAATTCAGTGTCATATTCCCCGTTATGACTTCCTAAAAATTCGCATCTTCGAAGTCTACACGATATATAAATTAAACTGAGATATTACAGAAAGTGGTCCACGAAAGCAAAACCTGAAAGAAAATTTTATGCTGTTACAAAATATTTAGATCCTGCTCCAGAGATCCGGCGTATTGCTCTAGCAAATTGAAGACGTGATCCATCAAATTTGCAGTTCTATATATAAATATTAGCATAAAAATCTAAATGCAAGCGCACTTGGCTGTATTCATTGAAGATAGGAGTGAGCGAACGGTTGTCATTTTTGGCCTCTCCGTTGGATTTTCGTTCCAGCAATCTTTGAGCAAATGTGTCTAAAATTATAGTCCAAGGATATAATTTGTAAATTTTAAGATCTAAAAATGCTGACTAGTGCAGGACTGATATCTTGAGTGGCAGGTTCCATTCGTGGTCGAAATGGTTCTCTCCCTGTTTTTTTCAGAAGGTAAACCACTTCTAAACGCATCATCATAATTTAAAAGAAATAGATAGAATAGCTTCGAGTAAGACAGAAAGGATATGTTTTGCTAAGTCATACCTTCAGCATTTCCTTTGGCGTCGGTGGCCTCCCAAACAGGCTAAAAATATCCGTTTCACTATAAAAGTTTTATGAGATATTAAAAGCATTGTGGGCCTTTAAGAACAATTGGACCATTATGCATATCTTGACCTCTATTCATACCTTCATGTTGATAACTTCCGCACACGTTATGGCAAAACTAAAAATGTCGCCTTCTTTTGTGCCCACATAGTTTTTCTCGCGCAGCAGCTCCGGGGCGGTCCAAAGTAAATCTCAAAATATAATATTTCGGTTAACAAATCTAAGGTAGCAATGACATAAATGTGGGTATGCGACATTTTGTCCCCCGGACATTGAGTCCCCGGCAACTGGGGACTAATTAGTCCCCAGTTGCCGGGGACTCAGTGCCCGGGGGATTAAATGTCCAATTCCCATAATTAAAGAAGGAGAGAAAGTGTGTATTGTTTTTTAAGACTATTGTTACTAAAACGACCACCATCGTTTCACCCTAGGTCTATTACGACGTGGACCCATAAGTTTACCTTTGGGCTCTCTGACCTCCACTGTCCTGAAGAATTTCAAGCCAAATTCTGACAATTTGACTTGCCATCTAAAATAGTTTCCTCGAAACACCTCTTAATTGACTTCTCGTTTACCTGTCATCAATAAGGCAGTTGGTAGAGCGTAAATTGCCGTGCCATCCAAGCCCAGAGGCGTGCATGAAGCAGAGGCCCTAAAGGAGTAACATATAATTCCTTATAACCATAACTTCTATGAGTTAATGAAAAGGAAGATAGCAGTGTTAACGTGCTACCGTAAATCCTTTAATTAAACCCCGAGCTAAACTAGAGGGATTAACTATAGGATTTGCGGTATTTTCTCTCACCTCACAGATATCCCGAATCAAGGAATAAATGAAAAAGCCATCCAAATTCAGTGTCATATTCCCCGTTATGACTTCCTA